>OY744530.1:69083439-69410939 GCA_963556195.1 Sepiola atlantica
ACTATTTATTTGTTTCCCCACGTTTTAATGTGGAAAAAATCCAGCTCTCCATAAAAGGGGGTCAGTCTAGAAGGACTTCTCTTTCACTGACCGAGAACACAATAGACTAAGTGCAGCATCAGAACAGATACTACACTTTGTTTCTAGCCAAAATGGCTAGGAAGATTGTTTATCTGATTAACTTTTGATTTTGTCGTTTTTGAACCAATGGCTGTTCAAAACAAATGATCAATGACCACATATTCTGCATATATCGAGTATCACAAAACAATATTTTAGAACCAACAAAATTCTTTCATTTGTGTTTTGAAATACAATTTTCCCGCAAGTTATTTAAGGAAATAATATTCTTTTGTTTCTGGAATAATAGAATTTCACGTGTTGTTTGAAATATAGCTGCTTAATTTTTTTTATTGTTTTAAAATTATCATTTAGTGAAAACATTGAAAGTTTCATTTAAAATTATTATTCAATCTCTGAATAATAATAAATTGAAAATATACTTTCGATTTCAACACCTGGAATGTTTTGTTATTTTTTATTTTTTAGATTGGGATTGATAATTTATATTATATGGATTATTCGGACTACTTGGATGTTGTTCTCACAACGTTTTGGCCGATGCACCTGAAGAAGGTTGGAGGTTCGATCAGCTGAAACGTTGTGAGAATAACATTCCAAATGAGAACAGTTAGTTTGAATAATACTGGAATGTTTTGTTTCAAATTGCATGACATGAAAAGTAACTTTGTTGTATGAAGTTTCATATTGATTGCTTATGCATCTTGTGCTGCATGGTTGTCTCCCCTTGCTTCACTCTATTTTTTTTTTACAATTTTATTTATTGTTTCAAGCAAACTATTTTATTTTTTCATTTATTTTTTATCGTTAAAAATGAGTTCTGTGTGTGTATATAATGATTGAAAATGTCAATATGGAAAAGAACCTAAATAGCTCTTAAATTATTATTCCACTGTTATGTATTTTTTAAATGTCTTTCAGAATTGAATGAAACTGTACCATTCTGAAGAATCTGAAAGGCAAAACAGAAAAATTTGAAATCCATAATTTATAGGAAATTAGACATTTTCCTTCTAGATTGTTACTTTCAACTATTGTCACGTGTATATGTATAGTATATATTATATACGAGTAATCTAAATAGATTTGTGGCCTATCTGATCTTGGATCAAACACGATTAGCCATTCAACATGCTTCTGTATGCTCTGCTATATATTGAGCACAATCAAAATAAATACTAGAAAATATCCTCAAAATTTGTTGGAATGTAGTATTTTGAATTTATAATATATATTTATCTATATATATATATATATAATTTATGCAAACATTGTTAAAAATAACAATTCGTCTGTTTAATTATACTTTTTTTTATTTTTTCAATTTTTCTGATGGTCTTTTTTGTATTAAAATCAAAAAAATTAATAAGTGCTCCATAGGTTTCACAAACATTTTCGATTCTTTGTTGTCAAAGCAAATTAATACAAAAGCTGGAGAAAGAAGAGAATAAAAAAAACGGTGGAGAAACGTGCAGAGAATGTTTTTCTCATTGTTCCAGGAAGTCGTTGACGATTTAAATTTAGCAGCGCTGGATGGCATCACAGAACAAAATCTCATTACGTTAAGCATTTTAAAATGTTACCACTGGTTTTGTATGTGATGTTGTTAATTTTAGGTTGTTGTGTTTTTATGTAGATAGCTTCCAGTTTTTTAAATTTTTTTGAAGTCCAACTGGGGGGAACTGAACTTGTGGAACACGGCCTTCACTGTCTCCTTCGAGACATGCCTGAACACCAGTTTTGATGATAGCAATCAGCTCATCTTTGGTGCTGCAGGCGGTACCATTAATGTCTTTCTCAACTGTGCCTCACCCATAATAGTCCATGATGTTGCAATCGGGCGAGTTAGGGGACCAGATGTTGGAACTGATGAAATTGTGGAATTTCTCAGACAGCCACTTCTGGCTTTTCTAGGCGGTGTGACATGGATCTGAGTTCTAATGCCACATGTATGGCCTACCTTCAGCCACCCTCTCCATCCAGCAACAGTGGACAGTAACTCATTATAGCCATCTGAATTAAGAAACCCAAATGGGTAGATGAAGTGCTCTTTAGCATTGATAGGCAATCACCTTGAGATGGTGTCTCAATAAAAGCACTGGTTCCTATCACCTCACTGAGTAGGCGTCAGGAAAGGTATCCGGCCTACAAAAATCTTGCCTCAAATAAGGAAATGACTTCCAAAGATAATCGGTTCTATTTCAGGCGATGTAGTTTAAATGTTGGAAGCTTGTGTAGAAGGTCTGGTGAGATCGTTGAGTTTATTGAGAGAATATGTATTGTGTTCAAGAAACACACTGGAAAGGTAAATCTTCTAGAATGATTGTGAGGAAAAAATGCAAGATATTAGCTGTATTGCATTCGAAATGAAAAGGGAACAGATGGTGTTTGTAGTGTTATTGCAGAGAGATGGGTAGTTAAAGTGATTGAAGTTAATCATGTAAGTGAGCGAATCATAATGATGAAGTTAATGGTGGTGAGAACATTTTCACAGCTATATCTGTTTATGCACCACAATGTGGCTTGAGTGAAAGATGAGTTTTATGACAGGCTTATTGCAGTAACTAGTAAGGTTGATGAGAAGGAAGTACTTACTGTGGCAGGAGATTTGAATGGTCATATTAGAAAGACTCTTGGTGATTTTGTGGATGGAGGAAATAGGAATGCAGAAGAAGAAAGAATTTTAGAATTTGGTTTATGCAAACACCCTTTTTAGGAAAAAAGAAAGCCATCTTGTTACGTATGAATCTGGTACAGCAAAGACTCAAGTAGATTATCTGCTGGTTTGGAAAAGGACAGAAAGCTCTTAAGTGATGTGAAAGTAATATGTGGTGAAGAAATTGTGGCACAAAGTGGTTATTTGCAATTTCACGCTGAAGAAAGTTCATGAAATAAAGAGAACGTTTACTTCCAAGAGAAAGGTGTGGAGGTATGAAGAATGCGTGAAACATGAGTTTAGAGACCAGATTCTCTACATGAAGTGTGAAAAGAACTATGGAAGAAGCTGAAAGATACACTGTTGGAGGTATCAGACCAAACTTGTGGGTGTACAGAAGGGCCCCCAAAGCATATGGTGACATGGTGGTGGAATGAGGAAGTTGAGAAGTGTATCAAGGAAAAGTGGAAATAAAGGAGTCAGTAGATACAAGGTTTAGTGAATAAGGATATGTATCTGGTGGCAAAGAGGGAAGCAAGAAGAGCAATATGCAAAGCCAAGAAAAAGGCTGATCCCGGTTTCCAGATATACTATGATGGGATGACCAAAAGAACAAAGTGTTCAGGATAGCTAAGCATATAGCAAAGACAAATATGGATCTGTTGGAGAGAAGTGCATTCGAAATGACAATGGAGTGTTAGCAACAAATGAACAAGACAAGAGGGATGCTTGGAAATATCATTACGAGAAATTGTTGAATACTGAATTTTCATGGAACCAAGAAAATCTAGAAGTTGCAGAAACAGTATCTGATCCAACTATAAGAATTGAGCAAGAACTGATATGAGAAGCTATGAGTAAAATAAAGAAGGGAAACACTGAACAACCCTCAGGCATTGTTGCAGAAATATTGATGGCTGCGGGAGAAACGAGAATTGAGATGATCACAAACTTGACAAATCAGATCCTAAAAGAAAAGATTATCCAAAAAAAACTGGTAACTTAGTGCAATTGTGAATTCTTACAAGGGAGAGAATAATTGAGCAACAAAGAAGTCAGATAAGCTTATATTAAATGCTGTTTGGTTTTATACATGAGCAAAGTATCACTTGTGCTATATATTTATCCTGAGACAACTGCAACAATAATAATAATAATATATAATAATATATAATATATAATAATAATAATATATAATAATAATAATATATAATAATCTTAATAAAAGGAACCTGTATTTTGCTTTCGTAAATCTAGACAAAGCTTTCACCTGTGACAAGAAAGGTTGTTTGGTGGCTTTGCGTAAACATGGGGCAAATAAGTGGTTGATAAAGGTTGTTCAAGCAATGTACAAAGTCGTGTTAGAATTAACAGCATATTTAGTGACAGCTTCAATGTTAAAGTAGGAGTACATCAAGATTCTTTACTGAATCTGTTGCTTTTCATTTGTATCTGAGAAGCATTGTCCAGGGAGTTTTGTACGGGTTGTCTGGGAGAGATCCTGTATGCTGATGATTTAATACTTACCTGTGAAAGGTCTACTTGTTAAGTTAAAGACTTGGAGGAATGCTATGGAAAGTAAAGGGCTGAGAGTGAATGTTACCAAGACCAAAGTGATGATCAGTGGTTGTAGCGTTGGGAACTCCTCAGAAAAAGGAAAGTTCCCCTGCTCAATTATTTGTGATATTTGTAAGCAGTAGATACACAAGAAGTGCAGTGGAATTATTGGTAGGTTGAGAGAAGATAACCAGTTTGTGTGTAAGAAGAATAAGACAATGGAGATGTCAGATGTGGAGAAAGTTCTTTTGTTGGTTTTTATACGATAAAAGTCACCGCATATCAAGGCCTAAAAGCCACTCGAGGATAAGGCTTAAAGAGTTTGACTGGTGGACGGTCAGACAATATCGCGACCGCCAGCACAATGGCGAAGCTATTGAGGTTGTTCAGAAGTTGTTACCATGGCGATACCATTGGAGCACAGGATGGAGCAGGTTTTAGTGTGATTGCAAGAATTAGTAGATGGAGTAATTTCAGGGAACTTTTGCCATTACTAACCAGCAGAGCGTTACCACTATTGGCTAAGTGAAGAGTCGATCAGGCATGTGTTCACAGTGTGATGATGTATGGAAGTGAAACCGGGTCAGTGAGCATTGAGATATGCATCGTATGGGATGAAATAATGAGAATGATGCGATGAATGTGTAATGTGAGTGTTATAGACAGGCTTATATCTGATGACTTCAGAGGAAGATTAAATGAGCACAGTATAAGAAGGAGACTTCAATGGTATGGGTTAGGGTTAGGGTATGGGTTAGGAGATGTAGAACAACTGAGGTAGCAGATTCAGTTCAAAAGGAAAACAAAGGTAAGAAGTGATGAGAATGGACTTGAGAAAAAGAGGGACAAATAAAGACCTGGTCAGAGATAGGTTAGTTTGGAAGTCGTCTTAAAGCCGTCCAATGCATGCCAGCATATTTAACAGATGTTAAACTGAATATGATGATGATAAATTGAATTTGAGTCGCTTTTTGAAGATGTGGAGTGGCATGACATGGCCTTCACTGGAAACGGTCAAACCTCATCACAGTTTGAGGGAACTTGGTCTTTATTATGTGCAGGATTTTGTGCAGACTGTAGAATAACCAGCTGTTGTTGTACGTATTGTTCCCAAGAAGAACCAGAGCATTCTTGTGTTTGACCTTATTGAGGAATTTCTTGGCTTCCATAAGGTGGTTGTATTGGGTCTTAGCAGCGAGTAGTTGAATTTTGCGACTCTTGTATAGGGAGTAGTGAAGTTCCTAGTTCAGCGCTTTTTTTCATAGTTGACACTCTGACGCCCATCTCTCTTACCAAGGTCCACACTGCTTTGCCTGGATCTTGTCGCACCTTTTATTTTTAAAACTTTTCAATTAATTTTGTTCGGCAGGCAGTCAGAAATGTCTGTTATGATCTTTTTTGTTAGCCACTACTTCTACATCTTTGTCGCAATTCGCCAGTTCGCATCTCACGGCCTTCAAGGTATTTAAGAAATAAATAGTATTTCTTCTTGTAGTTATATTCCCTTTTGTTTACAATAGACTATTACATTCATTTTATTCTTTCTTCTCTTTCTTACCATTGACTGTTAATAAACAAACAAAAATATACATCTTATATATATATATATATATATATATATATATATATATAATGTGTGTGCGTGTGTGTTATGTATTAAGCTGTTTTTTTTTGTTATTGATGCTATTGTTTGCACGGATAATATTACTAAACAAATGATTATTTAATCTCCAGGGCTGGAAATAAGCAAAGAATGCCACAGAGTGAAAAACGAGACTCACACAGGCTTTGTGGTATTCTTTGCTTATTTCCAGCTTTGCATACTAAATAATCACTTGTTTAGTAAAATTATCCACACAAACAATAGCATAAAAAAACAACAACTTAATACATAACATACTGTTGGAAATAAATTTCCAATATTAAAAACATTTCTGTTTGTAAAAAGTTTTGTGTTCACAATATTATTCTTCATTTTAAAAAATATTGTGATTGATTTAATATTTCATTTTCAGTTATTCTTTGAATCAACATATTTATTCATCAATAAATTAAACAGATGTTTTTTCACATATTTGACTTTATGCAAATCAGTGTATTTAAATTCCAAATCACTTATTTAAAAAAAAGTATTTATTGATATTGCTCATCACAAGGAAAATATTTAAAACAAATAATGTGTAGATAGTTTCATACTCTGAATTAAACACATTTTATAAAGTAAATTTCTTAAAAAAAAAAAATCTGATTATATCATTGAAACTGATCCATTTCCAATTAGATAAAGCAGTTTCTTTTTCTGTGTTCTGTAGGAGTGGTCTTTCTCCAATGATGGCAGCCTAAGACATCTTGATCTTTGCATTGTACTTCCTAGCAATACACCTGGAACAGCATTAGAATTGGCCCATTGCACACCAACTCACCATTCAATGGTAAGGGATTTCTTTTTACTTTTTATCTTTACATATATTCACTGATTTATTTATTTATTTTTATTAGCTGTTGCCCGGGATGCAATAAAGTCATTTTGGTTTTTAATTTTTATTTGTTTGTGCAATTTAAAACTTATACAGAAAAAGAAATAATATTTTAGTTGTAAGATAGACAACTCCTAGATTTTTTTTACAATTTAAAATATGAGTTATCCTCTTTGCTGATTTTTATTTTAGGGGATTATTTTTAAACATTTCAAATTAAGTGTCGTCCGAGTCGTACTAAGTAATTAAAAAAATAAATTGTAGCAAAGTATGTTTTATTATTATTATTATTACTATTATTATTACTATTATTATAACTAGCTGTACCTATTGTTAGTGTATTTACTTGCAATCTGTATGGACGAATACAGAGTTAGATCTTTAAAAAATATAGGGGGATATATTAAAATAATTCCGTCCATGACAAATTATATTTCAGAAGGAATTAACTCGAATTGCATTATATTGTTCTTAACAATATGTTGCAACGATCACCAAGAAAAACTGACTGACCAGAATCAAAATATTGATTTTCTAGGAAAAAAGCTACCGATGATGACAATCAACAGATAGACTGACTTTACTTTATTTAATGTTACAAATATCACAATTTTGCTTCCCTTATTTATTTGATAAACATTAACAAACAATTTTTGAGCCAGATTTAGGCAGCATTTTTATGACATTTCTGATGTAACAGTTCAAAATTGACTCCTGCTTTATGAGTTCATAATTAATGAGTGATAGTTCGGAAGAAATTATCTTGTAAAGTCGAAAACTTCTTCTGATGTAAATTACATTCCCTCACGGAAAATTCTCAGACAAAAAGTTTTGTTTTTTGGTCATTGAATTTGATTAATCAGTAATAAATGGAGAGAAAAAAAAACCTAGAATTTCTTCCTGTAACCTTTTGATCCGTTCTTTCCCTTTAGAAGAATTTGGAGGAATAATTTGTTTCTGTTTTTTTTCTGTTTTTTTTTCCAGACCGATTCATTAATTAAGCCGAAAAATTAGTTGTTAATTTCGTCTCTAATGAAAATAATGAATTATCAAAGTATCAGTAATCGTCTTTCATTTAATATTGAAGAATATATTTCAGTTATTGATTTTTGTTACAGACTCTGAATTGATATTTTCAAAGCGAATTGGGAACAAAATTATCATTGGTTTTAGATCTAGAGGAAATGTTGAATAAAAGTTAAAAGCAGCTGCTACAAATTCAAAGAATTTTATTGTTCGTTTGTTAATTGATGAGTAAAATAAAGTCAGTTTAGTTAACAATAAGAATATCCGTGGATTGTAAATAAAAATATCCGTAACATATTTTTTTTTTCATTTTAGCTTAGTTGGCTCTCAGAAATCCATGGGGTCCCTTCCTGGAGCTAACACCTGATTACTTATTATTCGAGTGTTTATTTAAAGACCTCTCTACTTCTCACATGTTAGGTTAGTAAAGCAATGAAGGATACCAATTTTCTTCTCCTCAATGGTCCACTTAACTATGTTATAGTTTCTTTTTTTTGGGTCTTGCAGGATTCCAGGTCCAGAATTGATCTGGTATGATAGAGTATCCAGTTTAGTGTTGTTATTTGTAGTAGCATCACTAGAAAAAGGTGCATCATTGCTTTCCTCATATGAGCCAGTGTAGACATTCCAAAGGCATCTTATTTAGGCTTGGAATACAATGTAATTTTTTCTTTTTAATATTTGGTCGGGGTTTACTTCTAAGAGGAAATATCCTCATGTCAGGATACTCAGAAAACAAGGATGTGCGTTCTCAGCTTTTTAGCATAATTCGACTTTTGTTTTTATTCCTGTTTCTCTCGTTTCCTCTCTCTCATTTTACTTATCTTTCTCTTTTCCTGTTTTTTCTTTCTTCCTCTCTCCGTCTTGTCTTTGCCTCTCTTTTCTCTCTGATGACAGTTCTCTCTGAAAACTGAAAATATTAATTTTGCCGTGAAGGCTAAAACTTAAGATTCATGATGGGGTAGGGAAGTTAGATAACTTTTGTTTCATCGAAGAAGGACTTCCTGCCTCCTTCACACATGAGCACTCAGTGTCATCTTCTAAATTTTTACTTTCTTAGTTGAAACTGATTGGAGTTGTTTAAGATAAAAGCTATTGTTTTTTTGTGCTTCCCTCTCCACACACATGCACACACGGCAGGGGGGGGGGCAGAGTCTAAGCTATTTTTGTCATTGGCTACTAATATCTTTGTCTAATAGGCATTCAAATTGGGTAGAGTTTGAATTATCTACTAGACACAATTCTAGAGTGTTTTCGGTCTCTCTGTACAGGGGTTTGTCAGGACAACCTGACATGAGGATACATCACCCTCCAAGTAAACCCTGACCAAATATTCAAAATAACATAGTATTCAAAGCCTAAATAAGATCCCCTCGCCATGGCTATACACTGGCTCATATGAGGAATGGTGCACCTTCTCCTAGTGATGTTACCTTAAATAGCAGCACTTAACTGGATACTCCACCAGACCAGATAAATTTTTGTCCTGGAATCCAAACTCTTGTGTTGGTTTGATGCTGTCTTGTAGTCTTGTCTCTTTGAGTCGTCTTTATTTATCAGTCTCTTGTCGTAATAATTTGTTTTTCTTGTGGTCTTTGCTTGGTCTTGCTGGATTCTAGGACCAGAATGAATCTGGTCTGGTGGAGTATCCAACTTAGTGTTGTTATTTGTGGTAGCATCACCAGAGGAAGGTACACCATTACTTTCGTATTACGAGCCAGTGCATAGCCATGCCGAGGGGATCATATTTGGTCAGGGTTTACTTCTAAGCAAACATATTCTCATGTCAAGATATCCTGACAAACCCCTGTACAGAGAGATTGAAGACATTCCAGGGTGGTATCTAGTAGGCATTCAAACTTTGTGTTACATAGCATGGATAGCCAAATGACTTTGTCTAATGCTGTCTCATAGTCTTGTGTTTTAGAGAAATAGGGAGACGTCTTTGTTAATCTGTCTCTTTTCGTAACACGCGGCGTCCACATATATTAAAGCAAAGCTGCTGTATAACTTTAGTCCATTTATAGAAACGCACCTGCATGAACTCACACAAGATCTTATCAAAGAGACAAACTACACGTTTTTTACGGTTCATAGATTTATTGAGATTATATCTCTGAGGCCAGGTCATGGCAAAACCATGCTTGTTAATCGTCATATATTAAAAGACCTCCAAGCCCATTCCAATCCAAGCTGGCTTTTGGGAGAGAGAGAAGATCAACACACGCCCATATAAACATCTACCTCAGATACTCGCCGCTAGAAAAAGGGTAGACTGTTATTTCTTTAACTCTCACCATGACGTCAATCATGAGATCTCGTTGTCCCTCCTCTCTTATTTTATTTGTAATGGAAATCGCTCCAGACAAGGCATGAAGCCACTTGATGTAAGAAGGTAAAAAAAAAAACTAGCCAACAATAAGTGCTGGGTGGATAGATTCTGACTCAGAAAACAGCAATTCTTCCCCCTTTGTCAGAAACATCGCTCATGGAATGTGAGGATTAAAGGATAAAATAAGGGAAGCAAGAGTTACGAGACTGCCGAAAGTAAACCCAAGGTTCACTTTATACAACTTTATACGTCATTGAGTATTTTGTATGTGTACAAGAAAGGTGTGCATTGCGAAGCACTCATTGTTGAAGTCTGTGTGTGACTGTTCATCGACTGCGTGTGTGTGTGCTATATTCAACCTAGTAAAAAAGAGGAGGATGATTGGGTTATTTGTACCGGACAAAAAGGGATTATGTGGAAAGAAGAAAAATTAAAAATGGATCCATTAAGATGAACTGTGACTCAGTGGTCCATCACAAGTTTCACTTTATATCATTTTCTCAGAGACTCCAAAGCTCTTCTCCCAAAGTTATTAAATTCACGTGGAATAACTAATGCTTAAAGGAAGAACTCTGATTTGTTGCAAATTACAAAAATAGATTTGAATCTTGTCAGCTTCTCGAAGCTGGTTGTACTTCTTGGCTTTCTATATTTAGCAATGATCATAATTGGATTATCTGTTGATAATGTGCATATGCACGCAGTGTGATGATGTATGAAAGTGAAACCTGGCCAGTGAGGGTTGAGGACATGCATTACATGGAGAAAACTGATATAGAAATGATACGATGGATGTGCAATGTGAGTCTTAAAGACAGGATTAGTTTGATGACCTCAGAGGAAGATTAAATCTGGACAGTGTAGGGAGATGTGTGCAGAACAGGAGAATTCGATGGTGTGGTCATGCTGAAAAAAATAGAAGAGAGTTCTTGGGTTAGTAGACGTAGAACAGTTGAGGTCGCAGGTCCAGTTCAAGCCAAAGGAAACATGTAGATGAAGGATCTCATCTTCTCTCTCTCTTTTATTTGATGATGTCATCATTTTGTGATGTCATCCACTGTGCTTGGTTATCTCCCACCTCTGTTTTAATGGATGATGTCACCATTCTGCACGGGGACGGGGCAAAGCAAGATAACAAACAAACAAACCAAGCAGACGCACAGTTTTAAATGGGAAAGTGGGGCCCATTTCTTGCACTAATGGTAAAGTCAAAACAACCTATTTCAAGTGAATTCAACTTATTTTATTTACCTCTCCAGGAAATCAGACACAAGGTCAGGTGTTAAGTTGAAAATCCAGTGCACCAGGATTAGCGCACGCTGGCCTACAAAAAATGTCTAAGCAGCCCCATCAGCATTCCCCCAGTGGGGGCGCCTCAGGCAATTAGTGATAAACTAACCCCTTCTC
Organism: Sepiola atlantica; assembly: GCA_963556195.1. Classification (NCBI taxonomy): domain Eukaryota; kingdom Metazoa; phylum Mollusca; class Cephalopoda; order Sepiida; family Sepiolidae; genus Sepiola; species Sepiola atlantica. The sequence continues at coordinate 69,094,976 of OY744530.1, forward strand.
AAAGAGAAAGTAAAGCCTGGGAGGGTGGACCTCTTGGGACTGAACAGAACCATACCTTGGCCCGACAGAGCAGGGCCAGAAGAAACCTCAATGGTCCACTCTCTGTCAGACTGGTATGAACACTAAATAAGTTGATTCAACTTATTCAATAGGTGCAACATCTGTTTTATATACTGTTTATGCATATGTAATATAAGTCGCACAGTTTACTAATTTGCATATTGGTTTTGAAAAAGGACATTTTATTAATTAACTATTTGTTATCGTTTTTTAATTCAATGATTTTTTAAAATTTTAATATAAAAAATTGTTCTGTTTCGCAATATTGTTTTATATTCGAGACAAATATTTAGTTTTTGTGTTCAAATGTTCCTTTCTTTTAGATGGAGTGACTTGATTTTTCTAAATTGCAAGTGGACAGGCAAACTGATTTCTTTCTTTCTTTTTTTTACTGTCATATTTAAACGATAAATCTGTTTTGTGTTTACAACAAAGTTATGAATGAAATGTTTATTATTTTAAACTAGCAAGGCTACCAGACGTTGCCTGGGGAAGTAGTAAGTGATTTATTTTTATCAATAACAATTGGTTTTCTACTGTTGTCACACACGAGGTAAAAACCGCAAAAAACGAAACAACTAATTGAGGTACCAGAAAAAAAATATGCAAGTTAAATCTTAAAGAACAAATACGCAAGTAAATGTTAAAAAAAAATAAAATAAAAAAAGCGTGAGATAAGTTTTACTTAAAAAAAAAAAGAAACTAATCTGCTCTCGCTCCTGAATCTGTAAATAAAACATATGTGTGCCCATAGGTTATTAAGAACAAGGAAATGTTTTTTTAAAAGAAATTCTTTTCTTTATTTTTTACTATCAGTTATTAAAATTTAGCCTCTTCTCCTTTGCTCATAAACATTAATTTGCATAGGTGATTCTTTCTTTCTTTTCTTTATTATTATCAGTTATTATTAAGATTAAGCCTGCCTTTCTTTGCTCATAAAAATAAATGTGCATACATGGTTATTGAAGCGAGCCGGAGATTAGTATGTAAGTAAATGCATATTAAATGCATAGTGTGTAGTTAATTTAATTGTAGATGTGTCAAAGTTTAGCAGAATCCCTTTCATCGTAGGGAAGTGGGGTTAATGCCTTTTCCTAACGGTACTATTGTTTAAGGGAACATGATAATTAGCTGATTTTCTTTTTAGGTGATTATTTAAAAATGCTGCCATAATAGAAAACTGCCAAACCAGATTATTTATTTAAACAAATAAATTGTAGCAAAGTATGTTAGTTTGTTGCCAATAACATAATACAACAATAACAAATGAAAATGAACTAATCAATATGAAAGTTTGATTTGTTAACTTAAATGTTATTTAGGTATAACTTTTAAAATCCAGCCAACATAATTTTATATAATAGATAACATGGTACAACAATACAAAATGAAACTTGGCGAGTCAGTATGAAAGTTTGATTTGTCAGCTTAAATGCTATTTAGATCCAACTTTTAAAATCCAGCCGACATAATTTTATGTATTAGATAGATTCTGGTGGTGCTAATGGTATACATTATTCTTTGAACACACTTTATTGATTGAATGAAAGGAAATCTTTTAAATCTGAAATGTGTTCAGGCTGGCTTAGATCGGTAATCTGAACAATCAATAATCAGGACAGAAATACTGTTCACTCATAACAAACTTTCTACTGTACACTTTAAGATGGTTTTGTAGTATTTTGTTGTCTGAAATCATTGTAGTTATTAAACAGGGGAAAGGAGAAAAATGAAAATAGTAAACTTACATGATAGATGATTTATGACATCCCCATGAGTATTATATAGAATGGGAATATAAATAGAGCTTTTTCATTGGCTAATTGCATAACAGGAACCAACAACAATTAACAAACATGCCTGAAGGAATCTTAGTGCAGAGTCAACAACATGAGAACTAGTTTCTGATCAACTCAAGCTGGGTAATCGGATGGAAAGTGCATGATTTTACAAAACCTGAAATGACCCAGATTAACACCAATGAAGACATCTCGTTTTATGAATGCAGTCTAATTTGAATACCAGTGTCTATAACCTCCTAGCATTTTGTTGTTAGAGATGGACCTGTAAAATACAAATATTTCATATTTTGATTTTGTAACAAACAAAATGTTTTTGTTTTTTTCCAAGACACACAGTCACTATTTTGTGTTCTCTAATACACACAAGGGTCGGAACAAAGAAGAAACAGGGCAGTAATTAAGAAACAGTTGGATCTATATAAATATACATTTATTCTTATATCGACAGTTTGTCTTCGACAAACATAAGAGGGATATACGAAACACCATACATAAAGGAATGAAAACCACAGACATAGATATTAAGTGAAAGAATATATAAATGTCTAGACGCAATCAATAAAGGACATGTAGCATCAGGGTCATAGAATAGAGAGAGATATGCATGGACAATGTATAAATAAATGTAACTTACATTTAGTTGGTGACGTTCTGGGAGCCGGTGGCTGTGATCAGAAGAGAGGAAGTCTGAAAACGATTGACCAGGGTTAATGAAAGGGATGCAAAGATGCTTGTCTGTAGGACCATGTCTGATGCCTTGAGCATACAAGCCAAAAAGAGTGATATCCAGTTTCTATATTCCCCACATAGTAGATTTTTGATTACCGGAAACAGGAGAATGCATTATCTAGTTGCTCAGTATAATTGAGGAAAGATAACTTGGATATGGTCCAAGGGAGAACACTTCTTATAATTTTGAGCCAATAGCCTTTCCATCTCTTCTGAACACAAGTCCAGTCTAATAATATAAGTAATGTTAAGACAGGAGGTGTCTGTAAATGTGTTAATATAAAAAACAAACGTTTTGTATCGAGAAGCCAGCAGAATGAACAAAGAGAAAATCTGAAAAATAGCATAGTACATTTAGAATATATATAAGAATATGTGAGGAAGAAGAAAATCATAAATTCGTCAAGTTTTACTCTGGTGATAAAGATTTTCTGAAACACGTGTACCCATGGAGAAATATTGTTGAGTGTGATTTTTGGAGCTTGATTACAAAATATGAATTGTGTCATAATTTTGTATTCTACTCAATTAAAATATATATTTAGTGTCGGGGCTGGTTTAGTATTATTGGACTGGGTTAGTGTTCAGGAGAGCTGTAGAAATGTAATAAAGCCTTCCACGAATAAAATAAAAAGCTTGATGTTGGGTTTATTAACTAGTATTCTCGTACTGTCAATAATGATGTATTTTTTCTTCAAAATTATCTCGTTTCAAATTTCACAAAGATAAATACATTTTTTAAACATACAAATCATTTTAATAATACTGTCGGTTATTTTAATATACTAGACGTTTTCATTATAATAAAATATACCTGTATATCCATCTCACCCATGTTCCTACACAACCAATCAAATACCTATCCTTCTTTTCCTCACCTCCCGCTGTCCTGTCATACCTATTATCTCCCTTTACCCGTTTCTTTAAACGTAACACGGTGTCTTCTACCTTCCACCGCATCTTCTTTAACCTTTTTCTGTATAAAAAGGTATTCTTTTTCAATAAATCCCTTTCTACCACAGATTAAGGTCAGATTCATGACTGAAATATCGGTTAGCTTTAGACATGTTAGTGTTATTATTTTAACTAGTCTGTTTACATGCTTATCCACTAATTCCATATACTAACAATTCATTTTATGCTTTAAACTTCCTCATATATATATATATATATATATATATATATATATATATAGGCAAGATCTTTTCCTTTAAACATATTTCATTAAATACAATGGACAACATATTTTTGTCTTGATCTGTTTCAATTTCCTTACGTATTTCCTTATTTCTAACTATGCCTATGCCAAGAAAAACTATGCCTATAAATATCCAAGCACCATAACCTTTACTTATAACCATCCCTGAAGATGTATCCGAAAGTACTACAGTTATGGCAGATGCATCGGACAGTTCCCGCTAAAAACAAGGAAATACATAAGGAAATTGGAACAGATCAAGACAAAAACATGCAGACATAAGTTGTCCATCATATTTAATGCAATATATATATATATATATATATATATATATATATAGAAAGAGGCAAAATGCCTTGAAAGAACCATGTTAGATGCAGATATTTTTTATTAAAATCAAAAATAAAAACATTAAAAAAATTAAAATAAATCAAGATGAAAAAGAAAAGATGTTTTGATTTTTGATTTTGATTTTAATAAAAAATATCTGCATATAACACATGGTTCTTTGAAGGCATTTTGCCTCTTTCTTTGTTTAAAATTCTAAAGATGCTTAAAAAAATGAACTTTCCCAAATATATATATATATATATATATATTAGTGATTGTTTAATGTAATTTATAAACGTTGTCTGATTAATTTTTGTCTTAAATTTTCAGAAATGGATCCAGATACATAACAAGAATATGTTCAAGCATCGAAGTTACAATCTCTGCATTGACAGTCGTGATGTCCAGTCACAAGGCCTCATTGCCATGCCTTGTGATGAATCCGCACGGACACAGCAGTGGAAGTTTCTTGTTAACTAACATGGAAGCTGGACTGCTCTCCTACCCTTCCTTCCATCACCATGAAAAACATTCTCCTTTCACCCCCACCCCTCCTCCATACTATAATATAATAGTATGAGCACCACCAACTCCGCCTCCTCTCATCAGAGTTGGCTGGCCAGCATTTTACCTTTTCATCATCCAATGGTCAGTCAATTTGTACAATTGTATAAAATTCGCAATGACATTGTGGTGTGGACATTTTTTCATTCACCGCTGAAGAAGGGAATATGTTGAAGAGTCTTGTGCCAGTTTTCGGTTATGAGAACTGACCATTTCAGCATTTCTGCTGCTTTTTTGTCATTTTTATTTTATTTTTGCAGAGAAGATTGTGATTACATTTTTTTTTTCTAGGTCATGCAGATGATGATGATGATGATGATGACATTCAATCGTGTTTCAAAGAAACATTTTGAGTTGCCAATTATATTTGTTGTAATAGTTAAGTACTTGGAATGGAAGAAGTAAGCTTACTTATTCCTTGATTTAGTTCCTTTGGACCGTAAACAAATTCTTCTATTATGATGATAATGATATCCCATAATGTCAAGAGACGTCGTTGGGGAGTCTGGCAGATATTTGTACGACTTCCCTCCACCTCCCACCACTTCTTCTACTGATAACCCTGTCCATTCTAGCACGTTGTCCATCCACTGCTTTCTCGGCGTCCTGGTCTACAAGAACTATGTACCCAACCTTTTAGTAGTATGGGTACTATGGTATGGTATCATAGCATGGCTTCTATTAAACTTCTTAAAATTACCAAGTTCTCTGAAAGGCCAGCTGGCTGTAGGTTGGGAACTTTACACCAAGATCACTTCCTTTGCTTTCCAATATTTGAATTGGGAGGAATGAGAGGGGGGGGGGGGCATTCTATTAAAACTTATAATGATTTTGAGATCTGTGATGCTTGTTGTGACAAAGGAATTTTATCAACTTTGTTTGTTATTTTTACTTTAAGCTCAAAGTTTTAATTAACTCACACTTTAATCATCAAATTACCGAATATAGAGTGAAAAAAAAATAGAAAGTAAAATATTTTTTAAAAGACCGGCTTTCAAAGAATGTGCCACAGATCCTGAGGGCAATACAGTTTGCTTCTAAGAGAGCTTCAAATATAGTGGAATAATTGAATACAGTGATACATATTACTGTTGCATAGTGTCTTTGCTCGGAAGAGAAGCATAATCGAAGATAGGTCTTTAACAATAATCTTGCTTTTATTCCACTATTTTTGTCTGTGTATTCATAACACACTCATATATATATATATATATATATATATAAATAAACACTAATAAATAATTAATTTTACTTATCTAATAAGTCAAATTTATTATTTATTATTGTTATAAAGATTTATCTGAAAGATAGATTTTCGTACATATGAAGGGTTCACTATTTTTGATTTTGTTTCGAAACAACCGTTTTTGAAAAATTGATTTTTTTTTATATTATCAGTGATGTAAGCTGCTTTTTAGCGGAATTCCGTTTTTTCCGTTTTTTTTTTTTTTAATCCAGGAAAAGTGGACTTTTGCTTAAATTGCGAGAGCTGCCTATGGATGTGAGTTATTCATTTTTGGGTTGAAATCCGCTTTTTTTTTGTTTGTTTTTGATAAGAAAAGGCTGATTTCTGCCAAATCAGTAGAACCTTTCCTCCTTACTTTTTCGTTGCTATTTGGCTGGATTTTATTTCTCCTTCTTCCTCCTCTCTCCATCTTGTTTTGCCTTTCTTTTTCCCTCTTATGACAGTTGTCTCTGAAAACTGAAAACGTTCATTTTGCCGATTTATGATGGGAGTAGAGGAGTTAGATGATTTTTGTTTCATCAAAGAATGATTTCCAGTCTCCTGACATGCACACTCACTTAATTTTGACTTTCCTAGTTGAAACTGATTGGTAGTTGTTTAGGAAAAAAGTTGTTTTTGGTGCTGCCAAACACACATTGTATATACTTTCCACTCGGCGTGCTTCACTCCTGCCTCTCCACACACGCAGGTTATACTGCTCATGGGTTTAATGTTTATCTCACAAACTGAGGAGATGAAAATAAGAGAAAATACATTTTCGTTGGATGATACTTTTTATTTTCTTAAATCATACTTTTCTTTTGCATTAGTCCTGAGCTACGGCGGTGACCACAATTCTATTTTCTGAAACATTTATAAAATATTGGTCTTACATAAGACAGTAAAATACAATGGTTTTAAAAAGGAAATAATAATAAAATGTCTTAAATCCGATTATAAAAATAATGAGCTAAGAAAATGTTCATAAATTATGTCTTACATATGATTACAATATCATTAAACTGTTTAATAGTCTTACGGTAATAAAACATGGGTCGACTTACGTCCAAATCGCTTTACCACCGGTTGATCTTGATCATAACCAATTGTGATCCTTAGTCGACGACAACTTGTATATAATAAAATGTGGTACTACTTTGGCTGTAAATATACAAGGAAAATATATCTACACCGTATGCCTCTCTACTTTGGCTTAATATCTACATATGTTCGTTCATATAAACAATATCAGCCACCACAAGTGCTCTATTCTTTTATGAAGGGCTTTGCATTATTGCTAATCCAATGGTAGCTGGGGAGTTCATTTACCAATGCCAACTCAAGGAATAGAAAACATATATATATATTAACACTAGCAGGAATACTCGGCATTGCCCTGGAATGAATAAGAAACTGTGTGCCATTCTGCACCCAGCCCTGAACACCATATTACTTTTTCTATTATTTTTTACTTTTTTTTTTTAATTTTGAGAGTGGGGCTCAAGGATGTGTTCATCTTTGATTGAATAGAAAGGAGCATAAATATAGTAACATTTACTGAAATAGTTTTCTGTATATTAATAGTCTTTAAACTAATTAGCAGAGATTTTCTCAGGTGAACTCCAAATTTACCTCATTAGATTAGAATGCCTAAAGTGTTTTTTGAATCACTTTAGCAAATCAAAGTTTTTCGTAAAATAGACAAAGTAAACTTTTGTAGTGCAAGAAAATAAAAGTGAGATTAACAATAGTTAAATGAAGACCGAAATCCGCCAGAATAATCAAAATGAATATATAAACAAATAACAATAAGAAATAATGTGCTTCTATTTCGATATGTTTAGACACAATAATAAACAATAGTTTGAATGTATTAAAGGCATTCATGCAGAATAGTGAACAGTCGAGAGATCAAAAACGAGTAAAATATACAACAAATAACGTTTACCAATTGCAAGAAAATTTAATTTCCATCCGACCTGTATAACTTTAAAGTGTGGAAACTGATTGCGATATTTATTATCTTTGAATTTATCATTACTTTTACTTAGCCAAACATGAATAAAAAAAATGGTGGTCAATTTTGTTTAATCTCAGTCTTAAAAAATAGTAAAATAAAAAGTTTACTCTACCACTAACCCTAAGTCAGGAGGGTTACCAATCGGACTTAGGATTAGTGGTAATTTTTTAAAAAGTATTTTTTAAACACTGAAACGCCAACAACAACATATGGGTCAGCCATATTGCACTTTTACTGTCTTCGAAAGAAAGATATCGACGAAATATTATATTAAATTAGAAAAAAAAAACTATTTAAAACACTTTCATAACTTTAAAACTATAAAGGTCGGTAATTTAATTTTCTTGCTTTTGGTAAAAGTTATTCATGTATATTTTATTTGTTTTCGATTTCTCGGCTGCATGAATGCCAGTTTTAAATATATTAAATTAAAAACAATAACGCTAACACTGACGTTATTATAATACATCAAAATTAAATTTTAAAAATACTAAATAATATATAAGGTTATATATTCCATGGGATTTTGACTGATGAAAATGAAAAATTATTTAATTCAGTTAAAATAGAAATTTGTTTTGCTGAAGATGCTAAAGTTAAATCAGAAAATATTTTTTTATTCTTTTGAATAAAAAAAAAAAAAAATTTACAATTGTATTTAATGAATCAATGAATGTTATTAAAATCTAATTTACTGAGTCAAAGAAGAAAGTCAAATTATCTTTACATGTAAAATAAATTCACAAACATGATGATTATTTTTTGTTCGGGAGAGGGGGCGGGGAGTAGAAAGAAAGGCCTTTCGAAAACGATTGTACTTTAGTTATATAAAAGATTACAGCTATTTTTTAAAAATAGTTTCTTCAAAAGTTAATTTAAACTTTTAATGTAAATATGAATGTCAATAAAACCACCCACTATTCTATAATAAAGACCAATGTGTATTTATTTGTATTATATATATATATATATATATAAATCAATCACAAAAAAATTAGCGAAAAATAAAAATTTTTTAAATAAAATTTGCTGGATAAAGTCATTTCTAATCTTTAGGGGAATAGAGAAAGCAAATTGCAAGTTCAATAACCTCCACCTCTATCATCTAAAATGTATTCAGAAATAAATCCTTCACTCTATTTCCATAATGAGACATTTTCTTTCTTTTTTCCATACCAATTAATGTTCTTTCTTCAAACTTTCCAGTTTGGGGCGTTTTTTTTTTTGTTTTTTTTATAATTTCACCGGCTGAGACATTATTTTATATGAATATTTGTTCGAACACTAGCGAAGCATAATTATTTTCGTTATTTTTTTGACGGTGGATGTGCATTCATAATATTATAAAGCAATAATACCAGACATTTATTAAAACGTCATTTAAAAAAAAAATGCATATGTAAATTAGCCAGTCCCGTGAAAAGCCTAATTCCTTTCTCATATATAACATTGCTTGCATGAGTTTAATATGTAGTAATAATGACTTGGAGTTTACGTGTTTCCCACTACTGCAGCACAGAAAGATGTGGTACAAGGCCGGAAGGTGGGGAAAACCAGCTCCCCCCGAGGGAGCACTCTGGTTAGATATGAACGCACCCATAGGTATTCTCAGGGGTGGGGGAGAAGCAATCAGCAAATAATCAACCTCTATTCTTGAAGGAGGAGGTAATGCCTGGGAGATTGCATCTCCTAGAAACTAGCTGAATGATACCTTATCTCAACAAAGAAGCATCTGGTGTTCCAAGTCGGGCCCTGGTTTGTCGGAGTGATTGCCAAGAATGTATACTTGGCTGGTGTAAAAACAGTCGTGAGGATAAAAATAAAAATTATTGAGAAAATACTGTAAATAAATGTAACCCTCATCCTCGAGTGGCCTTTGGGCCTTGATAACGGTGACCCGGTAGTACATTTAAAACAAAAAAGAATTATAGCGATTTGTGACCTAATTTTGGACAAACAAGAGCCACAGTCTTAGTAGTATATTAGACTTCCAAGGGTGTAGACCTTCGTTTAGTAAAGGATCTCTTCCCCCTCTCTTTCTCTTATTTTATGGATGACGTCATCATTTTGTGATGTCATCCACTGTGCCCGGTTATCCTCCATCTGTTTTAATGGATGATGCCACCCTCTAGTGACTCCAATTAGTGACATAGTGTTTATAAATATATTATATATATATATATATATATAATCTAAAATAAATATTTAAATATTTTGAGCAGGAATTTTCCAGTATTTATTTCAATAGTGCTCAATACATAAGTAGAGCTTTATAATAATCAAATCTTTTGATCATAGCTTTCATCAGACCATTAACTTGATTACTCTTATGGTAATGTTTTTTTTAAAGGAGCTTTAATCTGGTGTGCTTCTCTGGCAGTGGCAAGGATATGTCGGTGTTGACAGTCAACTTGAGTCTCTTCCTTATAGGGCTTGAGCCGACTCTGACAAATCATTATGATTTTCTTGTACTTCTGATTTCTCCGTCCATGCTTATTCACCCACACATAATTCAAAATCAGTCGAATAATGATTTCTTGGGTCGGTATCAAGATCAGAGGTCAACTTACATTCCTTGATAGGATGACATTCCTTTTCAATATCAAACATCCAGTCACTGATATGTCTCCATAAAATCGGATGGTATGAATTTCAGTTATTAAAGGGTCGTGTATCATTGGCCCAATGGATATTGCCAAAGACTATGAAATCGCTTATCTGCTTCTTTTTTTACATGTACGTTATCCATTACAATTTCATGTTTCTCACTTTCTTGTGTCATCCACTTCGGTCATTACAAAATCTTTCCAAGTCTTGCGTTTAGTAAAAGTTATTTGTTGTATATTTTGTTTGTTTTCGATTTCTCGGTTGTTAACTATACTGCATGAATGTCGTTTTAAAATATTAAATTAAAAACAACGTTAACACTGGCATTTAAAATATGGTCAGAAGTCCAATGCAACAACATCTGTCTCCATGGCTGATAGTTACTCTGCTTTCTTTGTCGATGGCCAGCACTCTAGTACCACAGTCTGGTCATCTAGATTCATTGTTTTTGTAATTCATGTTTGCATCACAAATGAATTTAAATGTTTCAACTTACAATATTATGCAGATTATTTCTTTTACTTTTATTGTTTTATGCAATCTATGTACATTTTATGCAATCTATGTACATTTTATGCAATCTATGTACATTTTATGCAATCTATGTACATTAGGGAAATTATGACAGCGAGCAACACTGGTAGTTTATTAATACATATGATGGCTGTCTATTATTGGAGCATGAAGTGAAATTTTATTCAGATTGAGCACTCTTGGAAAAAGTGTAAATGTACCATAACGACTTACTGTAAACATCATCTTTTCTATGAAAAAGTCGAGTGATTTTGTTTAAAAATTATTTTAAACCTTCTACAAAAGCAGCACAGATTTGTTAGATGTTTTTGAGACAAAATAGTGTTATCCTGTAAGGTAAAAACTATGATGTTATTTGAAATAATTGGGGTCAGTTTGAGATTCAGAGATTTTCTGTGTTTATCTTGCAAAGCAGGGATCCACACTGGATTTCTCCCTATTCCAGGATGAAGTCCAGCCATCTGAAAATCTTGGTGTAGGGTTATCCAACCACCTTTGTTTCAGCTGTCCTCTCAGCCTTTCCCCGGAAGCCTCCATCCTGAATTCAATTTTTGCGATGGTGGTGTTGTTTGCATGCAGTACACATCTGTATCAGCACAGACAATTTTCCCCTTGCTTTGTCTTAGATTGGTATAACATCATAACGGTGGCAAATATCGACATTTAAAATACTAGAATTAATGGGCCCGTAAACTAAATATGACGTCACACGCAAAGCTATAATTATTTTGTTAAGATAATATTTTAAGCTCTAGTTTGAAGAAAGTCGGAATAGGTCAGTTGGTAGAACCTCAGACTGAAAATCTCAAGGTTTCGATTTCTGGTCATGGCATCCGCTTTATTTGTTGGGAATTTATTATTTACTATTAATGCAACATTTTCCATTTCTAAAAGTAGTTAAGATCTCTGATAGTTCAGGATAAGACAAATTTTGCAATCTATTTATTACTTTAAAAAAAATTGTGATTGACGGACAAATTCTCTATAAGATTCAAGGTAATTTCTTTAACCCACCCTCAAATTAAAAATGCAACTATAAAAATAAATTTGAAATAATCAAAATATTTTCACACCACGTAGATTTTCATTGTAACTTTTAGAAAGTCAAATTGACCAGAAATTAAATGAACAAAAAAAAATATCTTTACATTTTGCTTTCAATTTTTATCCTGTTCAAATGATGTTATGCATGTGTTTCGATTTCCGGTCATTACATCTGCTTTATTTGTTGGGAATTTATTATTTACTATTAATGCAATATTCTCGATTTTTAAAAGTACTTAAGATCTTTGATATTTTGAAATGAGACAAATTCCGCAATCTATTTATTACCTTAAAGAAGAAACTGGTGGGAGGACATAATTTCTATTTATATAAGATGGTCAGAAGTCCAATGCAATATCTTTGTCTCCATGGCCGATAGTCTTTCCGTTTTCTTTGTCGATGGCCAGCACTTGGGTACCACAGTCCGGTAAATATTGGACTTGAATCTATCACTGATCTGTGGATTATAGTCGATTACATTGGCAGTATGCTATTTAGCATTTATTTGAACACTGATTTTGTCAAGGATACTACAGTCAAATTACTGCATGCAAATTTTAAGCCAACCTTGCTACATGAAAAAAATGGATTTTCTTTGATACTTTTAACATTTTCTTTCGGACAAATGCTGTTGAAAAATCAACTTGGGGAGGAATACAGATGAAGAAAATATATTAATATTTCGTTTACTTTTTTTACACAATTAAAAATTAATCTAATTATGCAATTAGCATTTTCCAATGTCTATTCTGAGTTAATGAGTACGAATGGAGAGTTTATTTAATTCCTTTTCTCTTTTTTAAGTTGTTTTAATTGTCCTCCCTTTCATCTTATCCCGATATCATCTTTTAATTATTATAATATCAATGTAAAAATGTCCTTTTTCTTTTTGAATTTTTAAAAGAGGTTAATTAAAAAAAACAAAACAAGAAATCCCTTCCAGAGTTGAGGAGTAATGCTAATTTTTGTTCCTCCGTTTCTTTACTAAATCGGTAGATTGCTAATGTATATATATATATAGATATATATATATCTATATATATATATCCATTTAATTTGTGAAGGGGGAGGGTACTTTCCTTCCCCTAATTCAATGAGAGGATTGTGTGTATAATAAGTTTTTGCTTCTGTTCAAAAGCGATAGATTGCTAAAATGTGCCTTGAAAACTAATAGTAATAATCAGTATTTCATTTCTCTCTCATCTGTTGGTATCATGCAATATTGAGGTGAGATTTTTAACCGTCCAAAAATAAATTAGGTCCAACAGAAGAGAATGGTATCACAATGCTGACAATTATATTCAAATAATAGTCATAAAAAAATGGCTGAATCGCAACAGAGAGAAATAATAAGTCCAAGTCCAACTTGGAATTTGGGATACTTTCAGCTAATTTTGAATAGAAAAATAATTGTTTAGAAAATATATTGAATGATTTCTAACTAAAATTCTTGGACTGCAGTGGATAAAATTTATCTGTAATTTTTAAAATTTTAGCTTTTAGTAATCTCTCTATTTCCTTATTAGCCATAAAACTGAGTGATGATGTGATGTAGAAATTGTAATGTAAAAATATATACATTGGAATTATTTCCGGCAGTATATTATGTAATATCCTGCTTTTGAATAAGTTATTTCACAGATTGAAGTTTATGTAAAAACTGTTTGAAGTTCATGTTCGTTTATTAAAATTAACTTTTAGCAAAATAATTGAATATTGTAATTAGGAACTCAGACGATTCGATTCTTAATAGTTTGTAATTAAATTAATATTTGCTGCTTCTGTCATTCTAAATATATATGAAATTATTTTTTGTTAAAGCCAGAAAAGAAGGTGGAAATTCTTGAAGACATATTTGATATTTTTGTTTCTACTTAATTCAAAGATTTTGTTCACTTTCAAACTGAAAAAAATCTGAGTAGAGTCTCTTATATTCATTTAAGGAGCCTTTTATGGTATACCATTTAGAGAAAGAATAATGTTCTTCACTTCAAGTAATTTCAAACTCTGAGGCAGACATTATATTTTGTAATATATATCATCTAAAGACAGCTGTTTTGTCTTTTCAAGACTCATCAGTGTGGTTAGACGTTGCAAGATTCGAAACCCGGACATCAGTGGTTTGCGTCCGATGCTCTACCAACTGAACCACAAAATCTGCTACTAAATTAAATTATTCATTTTGTTTACATTTTATTACGATACTGATAACTGAAAGGACTCGATTATTTTTTTTATGGAAGAGTATTGCTTTTATGCTAAGTGGAAACCATCATTTCTTCCACCATATTATATATATATATATATAATTTTAAATATTAAACTAGGTCGTTTCGGGTTTTCTTCCCCCATCAGTGCAGAAGTAGCGGTTGCAAACGGTTGCATGGGCTCGAACGCAGTTCGTAGATTTAGCCTAGAATTACGAGCCTAATGCCTAAGCCCATACGGCAGCGAAAAATCACCACAGACAGTAATTGAAATTAATGTAAACTTAGGCGAAGTGTCATGTTGACGATGGTGTTCGACGCTCGAGCGGAACTTTGCTTAATCGCAGGATGACAACAATCTTGTGTTTTCCAACTATTAAGACTATTAAATCTTAAAGGGGTATTAACTATAAATATTTTTTAAATATTTAAGTGTTTTTTACCTACAGACGATGGCGTTTTGGGTTTTCTACCCTCATCAGTGCAGTCGCAAGTGGTCGCATGGGCTCGAACGCAGTTCGTAGATTCATATATATATATGTAGTTCGTGCCGTATATACGGCACAATCACGTTGACACACCGGTTCCCGTTAGATCCCCGAAGTTAAGCAGCGTCGAGCCTGGCCAGTACTAAATGGGTGACCATTTGGGAATACCAGGTGCTGTATGTGCTCTCGGCATTGTTTCCAGTCGTCTTGTATTACTACTTGCCATTGGAATCAAGCAATGCCGACTCAGGAGAGCGGTTGTTGGAGATTGCGCAACCCTTGCAATTACAAATTCATGTGCGGGCAGTCCCTGGCGGGGCACTCATACGTCGAAATCGACGGGAGAGTCCATCATGTAGTTTGTAGATATATTATTTCAGTATAAAGTTTTACACAAACATTTTGTGAAGTATATTTGCAAACATGCTTTGGACTAAGCCAAATTTAGCTCAGCCTCTTCAGGAAAAATCAGGATGAAATGACAGAAATTCCCTGGCAGAAAAACATCACCTGACCATAACTGGTATAAAAAAAATTTTTTTAAACTTTGCGCAAAATTTATTATGTTCATTATTAATTCATTAACTCTACTTCATTCCAAATTTGACTACAGGAAAAAAAGAAAGAGAGGAAAACTAGCTTTCCTTGTAATAAAATTTGAAATTAATTAATATTTTAAAGAGTGAACATAAAATGTTGCAGCAAAATTGTTTAATTTTTTTTCCAGTTAAAATTACGTGATATCTTTCCTCGCGAGAATTTGAATTCCTCAATCTCTCATTTTATCCAAACTTCGCCTGAAGACGCCGAGCCAAATTTGGCTCCAGTCAAAATGCGTTTTCATATGCGTCACAAAATGTGTTTGAATAAATAAAAACTGATACTAAATTAATCTACTATTATTATTGAGCACTCTTATATAAACACTGTGATGTTAATGAGTTTTGTACAACCTTTATGAACAATAGCATACTTGAAATATATATCGGGAAGATTAAATCATAGAATGAAATTTCAGAAAAAAACGGAATGGTTAATATATGGAATTAATGGATAAGCATGTAACATATTAGTTAAAATAATAACACAAACATCTAACCTGGATTTTCTTCAACGTTTTTCTGTATAAAAAGACATTCTTTTTTTTCTTTTCATTTCAATAATGCCCTTTTCTACCACGGTTTAAGATTGTTACCACGACCGAAATATCTGTTGGTTTAAGAGATGTTTGTGTTATTAAATAAACTAGTTTGATTACATGTTTATCCACTAAATCTATCTATCTATATATATATAATAATAATAATTAATATATATATATATATATATATATATATATAAGTGTGAAAAAATGACAACGGAAAACAAGTTAAAGTGCAGGAGAAAAACAAAAAACAAGAGATTTTTTGACCGGTTTCGTTTGTGGCAAACGTCTTCAGAAAATGAATTTGTTTTTCTCCTGCACTTAAACTTGTTTTCCGTTTGTCATTTTTTCACACATTTTGTCCATTACGACATTTGATTTTCATGGATTATCGTGTACCTTACCCCATATATATATATTATTATTTCATGTATCAACATAAAATGTTATAATGAGATATAATCTTTTATATATCGATTTTCAGTATTTACTTCAACAGTGCGCAATACGTGAGTAGAGCTAGGTAGTAAGTTATGAAAATATATTTATGGCAATTAAGCTACACAGAGGGTTCCGCATTTCATCCCCGTAGGTAATCGTCAGGCTAAAATGCCTTTTAGCCTGACGATTCCCTACGGAGATGAAAAGCAGAAGCCTCTGTGTAGCTTAATTACCATAAATATATTTTCATAACTTATATATATATATATATATAAGTAAATTTAAGACAAGCAAAAATATGATGCAATTCTTATGTAGATGTTGCTCTTCACTAACGCTTTGCTGTATTATCAACTTGTTCAGAGTGTAATACAGGGTGGGCCAAAATAAGGGTCCTATCTTTAAATTTGAATAACTTGAATTTGAATAACTTCCACAAAATAAAAGTTAAACTCACCAAACTTTATGTGTGTGTAGACTGACCCTTCCGAGATTTTTTGAAATAAACAAAACAAATTTTAGCCGAAAAACACTTCTTAAAACTTACAAAAACTAAAGTATTGTTTTTTACACTGTTTTGAGTTTTTTAAGCAAAAATAATGTTTTCTAAATGAGGGTACGTTCCTTAGGGCTAATACGGCTCATGCTTGCTTCGGAAGGGGTCCTTTACTTATTCTAAAAAAAAAAATCAAAAAAAAAAATCAATAAATAAAAAAGTTATGAATTTTTAAAAATAGGACCCTTATTTTTGCCCACCCTGTATAAACATCTAACAAATACAAGTGAATACACTTGTATTTGAGCTGGTGAAAATGAAATAAGTAATCAATTAAAAAGAGAAAATAAATGGCTATGGCGTTGTTGAGAAATTTTTTTTTAAAAGCCAGCAGTTCTCATACCAAAAAAAAAAAATTTCTGCTGCAGATCATTTCCCAAATTAAATATTTTTTCTACATATTAAAAATGAAAAACTTCTAATAAAAGTTCTGCATAATTATCACTTTCAATTTTCCTAATTGCTGAGAATATAAGATAATTAAAAACAAACGGGGCGATTGTGCAGTAATGTTAAGAAAAAACAAAAATAGACAACAAATAACTATAACCAAACGGAAGAAAATTTACTTTCTGCGTACCTGTATAATTTTCACACGTGTTTACTGATTGTAAGATTTATTCTCTATGCTTTTGTTATCGTCAATTTTACTTAGCCAAGTCAGTGTGCTTTCAAACATGGCCAACAATTTTGCCAGGACTTGGTCACAAATTTTAAGCTTAAAAGATAATAATAAAAATAAAGCTTATCCTAATTCGATTGGCAACCACCCTCGGACTTAGGCTTACGGTTCCTTCTTTTTTAATAAACAACTGTTTTGCTATCCTTTAACCCTAAAATTTGCGACCAAATCCTTGCAAAATTGTCGGCCATGTTAATAAGCATCCTTGTTTTTGCTAAGTGATGATAAATGCCTAGATAATAAATCTTATACTTATTAAACACACGTGAAAATTATATAGGTAAGTAAAGTAAATTTTATTGCGTTTGGTAACAGTTTTTTTGTTTATTTGTTTGTTTTCATTTTTCACCCATTTTTTTTTCTTGCACAATTGCCGAAAACGGTACGATTGTGTTAAAGGGAATCGTTTTCATAAAGCTTCTAAAGATAGGAGATAAAAAGTAGTGTTCTTTACTTTTATTAAGTTCGAACACTAAAAGAGTTTTGGTATTCGTCCTAACACATGGTGATTAACAAAAGAGAACTAAAAACCTCACTTATAAACATAAAAAGATTTATTTACATTAAACAACAATACACCAAAAGATGCACACATGATATTTTCTATATATGAATGTAATGAAAAGGTGGGCTTACTCATATTGACGGAATGGTAGGGGAATATTCACCAGGGATCTTGTCTCAAAGACAAATCACGAAACTTGTTTGAATAAACGAGTAAGAATTGACCACAATGTTATCCTCTGAATGGGTTGGCTAAAAAAGAGAAGTGATCTTCTGTGGTATGCCTTTTATATTTGATAACCTCATGGCTAGATCAACCAATGATTAAATCAGCCAATTGGAGACTGCCTCTATCGTCAAGTGGTCTATCCTCCACATATAGGAAATGACAGATCCAACACCATGTATAAATTTTATTAATGTATTATATGAAATTGATATAAATAATTATTTTGTCAAGAGTAAAACAAACAAAAAAATAGTTTAAATTATAACGGCGAAAGTTTAACAAATAAATAATTTTTTAATGGTAAACAATTATTGTTTTGTTTTTGTTTTTCATTTCAATAGGCAATACTTAATAATGAAATCAAGTAAAAATAAAAAGTTTTTCTTTTTTATTTATTTTAAATGGCAGGTAAAATTCTTTTTCCGGAAGTAATCGAATGTTCTTTCTCCATATTGGAAATATTTCTATCTTTTTTTTTGTTTGGAATGACTATTTCATTTTTATTTGTTTTACATTTATAACAAGTAGTGTTGTTTATTTTTTAAAATGTTATCATTTAAAATATCCCAAAATTGTACTTTATTTTTATTACATTATATGATTAGGTTGTATTTTTTTTTTACAAGCTTTTTGAAAAGGATCGCCTTTAACTGAATGTGAGATAATTGTTTTCTTTTTTGCTTTTTTAGTCATGAATTATTCAAGATTTGTTGCTCTAATATTCAGATGTATTCACTGTAGTTTATCTCGAGTTGAGCTTCCATAGTTATTTCTATTTGAATTCTAAAATTCAATTCAACCAATTTTGCTGACATACACACACACATTATATATATATTATATATATTTCATGTATCTACATAAAATGTTATAAGGGGATATAATCTTTTATGTATCAATTTTAGCCTATGGGGATGAAACACGGAAGTCTGTGTAGCTTACTTGCCATAAATATCTTTTCATAACTTGATTCTATATATATATATATACAGAGTTTTTTTTATTGTTTTACCGGCGATAAAAACATAGCTGTTTTTTATGTTTAGCTTTTTTTGATAACTTAATATTTATTATTGTGTAAAACTATTGTACAAGTTACAATGTTATGTTAGATGAGAAAAAAAACAAATAAACAATAAGGCTTGAAACAATTGTCAGAGAAAGAAAGAGAGAGTCAACAGATGACGATTAGAACGAAAGTGACGCCGCCGTTACTGACATAGCGTTGCCACGAACGATAGCCAGGGAGATGCGTTGGAACAACCAGGCTGACTCACGGGGCTCGTGCCTAGACGTTGAAATCCTTCGTCCAATGTCCTGAAAAAATGTAACAGTCTCGGGGCCAAGCACACCCGACATTTCTACTGAAATTGGTTGGAAGACGAAACGGTCAGTGAGCGAGCTATATTTTCCGCGATTCCTTGTTTCGGTGAGCAGAGCCGCCGTGCTGGGCTTCACCGCAGATTCCGCTGGTGAAAAGGAGTCAGAACAAGTGGCGTTCCAGATCAGCGGCTTTCCGGCTCGGAAAGCAAACACAGTCATCCTGTCAGGCCTGCGACCGTCGCCCCTGTCCAGGCCGACTGGTTCAAGGACTGATGCAAAACCTGCCGAGTCAAGACCTCGCCTGACTACGTCGTTAAGGGCGGAGTGACGAGGCAGGTGGCCGGCACTAAATCGACAAGAGAGAGGATGCAGAGCAAACTCGTCAACGACCTGCCCACAGCGACACTGGTGTGGGTGGCACAAACGGAGTTCTAGCCGTTGTGAGACGGTGATCCGGATAGTGTCATTGTCCAAGAGGGTTTCAAGTGTCGCCGAAGGGATGGCACTGAGTTACTACAGGCCGGTTGGTTAGAAAATGACGTCACTGCATTGCGTGTCAAAACAATGGCCGTCGTAATAACAATAAGAAGGCATTTCGACTTCTCCATTCACTAAATAATCCATCAAAATTCAGGAAATCAACCAATTTTAATGAAATTTTCAATATTTATCAATTAATGATCACGGAATGTAATAAATCCATTAGTTTATTATAAAGCTTGGTGCAAATGTATTATTTCTTGTAAACAAAAAACACTTTTACTAAAGTTATCCAAAATATCAAAACATGTTGACCATATGATATTGTAAATATTTAAAACAAAGCATTAGAAAACTTTAAAAATTGCATTTAAAAAAGAAAAGAAAGGAACACGATTCGATTTATCCTGAAACTGATCTTTATTCAATATAAATTTAAAGAAAATAATAATTCACGATCAAATACTGAAAAAAACTGAATTATGAATTACCATTATTTAAACTTCTAACCCAATCAACCGTAAGTAATTCAGACTTTGAAATTTGTTTAAAAATTATACAAAAAAAAAGTTCAACGTAATGTCTAAATTTAGAATTTACTACGTGTATTTTTACCTGTTCATATTCTCAGTTCATCCCAAAATAGACATACATTTCTAATATGCTCCATATCAAATGCTCTTTTGTTGAGGGAATAATATATATATATATATATATTGTGACTATTTAAATTTCAATGACCAAAAAATTCAGTCTTTATTCATATCATTTATTTTTTTTGCAATGGCAAAATTGACGATAGTTTTACAATTGTTTTGCAACGAGCAAAATGCAGCCATTAAACGCAATTACTCGCTGTTCTTCAGAAACCAACAATGAAAGGCATTTACAAGATGTAATATCAAGCAAGAAAGTTTGTGGAGAAAAAAAACAAAAACAGAAAGCAGACAACACTCACGTGTGACCCCTCCCAGCACCAATAGGATGCCAAAATTTTAATCAAGACACCATTTTGAAATAATCACAGTGCTACGTTTTAAAATAGCTATAGGAAACAATAACAAGTACTGAAAAAAAAATACTGGTTGAAAAACAAAAATATATGTATATATATATATATATATATGAGATAATAATTCCGAGTTTTTTGTTTAAAATATATTTATATTTTTTCTTGAAGAAAGAGTATAATAAATAAAAATTGTTTTAAAATAAGGAACTCGAAATCTATTACCTCATAGTAACATAGCTCCAAGTGTAATCACTTGGAGCTATGGTACTATAGAGCTTTTAACTCACTTTCTGTATGGCCATAAAGAAAACATTATATATATATATATATATATATATATATTACACGCAAATGTTTGACAGACTGAAGTTTCACAGTAGATTTAAACCAATGTTTCTGAGTTTTTTTTTCCAGCTGAAATCATATCCACCTGTCATTGTTATACTGGCCCATTGATTCAAAATTAGTTATCAAGTTAATATTTCCATTTCGTATTGGCTGGGAATATCAATAGAAACTGGAAAAATACAATGGATCTTTGAGTAAAGTGTACGCAAAATGGGCGTGCAATTGGTACAGTCCCTGCTGAAGTGGTAGGGTGTTTAAGGTTAATTGCCGATTCAAACTATGAGTGGCTTATGAAAAGAAGGGGGAATTTATTTATAGGATGCTCCAAGATCAAGAAGAGCCATATCTGAAATGGTATATACCTTCTTTGTGGAACAAAGCTTAGGAGTGGTGGTATGACAAGGTACTGTTGCATGGCTGAGCTCCTCACCCCATTTTTTCCCATGACCTTTCCCCTCTCAGGCTCTGTCTTTTAATCATTACTCCAAAGAAGTTTATTTCTTTTCCAATTCCAACTTGACAACAAATACGGATTGTTAGCACATCATTTTCATTTTTTAAGAGAAAGTATTTTTTTTCCCTGCCTGTTTGTGAACTGGATGTAGCCCTACCAAATGCTGACAGATGACAATCGGATACTAAAATGTTATTTTGTTTTTTTTTCTGTCCTCGTGTGATTATTTATAAACTCAATCTAAAGAATGGAAAAAAGATGACGAAACTGGCTTTCCCGATATTCTTCAGATGTGTCCATTTAATTTTAAAATTTAGCAATGAAAATGCGATTTCAAACTTGAGCGTAACAGACCAACAAAAATGCTATTATTTCAAACTGAACATTTTTGTTGGTCTGTTACGCTAAAGTTTGAAATCGCATTTTTTGTCGGTAGGTCAAGCTTCAGTTTGAAGTAGCACTTTTGTTGGTCTGTTATGCTTATTATTTTAAACCTAAACGTAACACACCAACAAAAATCCTATTTCAAACATTAGCATAACAAACAAAAAAAATCCTATTTCAAACATTAGCATAACAAACAAAAAAAATACTATTTCAAACATTAGCATAACAAACAAAAAAAATCCTATTTCAAACATTAGCATAACAAACAAAAAAAATCCTATTTCAAACATTAGCATAACAAACAAAAAAAATCCTATTTCAAACATTAGCATAACAAACAAAAAAAATCCTATTTCAAACATTAGCATAACAAACAAAAAAAATCCTATTTCAAACATTAGCATAACAAACAAAAAAAATACTATTCAAAAAGTAAGCATAACAAATCGACCGGCAGACAGAAGCCCTTACAAAGATGTGTGGACGCATTTACCCCCCCCCCCCCAAAAAAAAACAAACAATTATTTAAGAGGGACCCTTTTCTTTTTTAACGCTTAGAATTCTGTGTTCTATCTAGAATGTTTGCCTAAGTAAATGGAGTTGTTAACATTTTAAGCTTAACATTTGGTTTTCTTTAGACTAGTGTCCTTATCAACGTTGATAATTTCTACCACGTTTCGACCAATTCCAGCCTTTTTCAGGTGTAGTGTTCATTCACGGCAATATTTTCTCAGTATTTAACTATAGTTTGTTGTTAAGGGCACATCGTACGTAACGTAATGGTAACATTGATGAGGACAATAGTTT
Source organism: Sepiola atlantica (assembly GCA_963556195.1). Taxonomy (NCBI): domain Eukaryota; kingdom Metazoa; phylum Mollusca; class Cephalopoda; order Sepiida; family Sepiolidae; genus Sepiola; species Sepiola atlantica. The sequence continues at coordinate 69,118,151 of OY744530.1, forward strand.
GAAGAAGAAGAAGAAAAAAATGTAATTAATAATGGAACTCCTCAGCGGAAAATTCAACCAAAAGTTTTAGGCTTCTAAATGATTCAATAAGAGAAGGGAAACCATTATGCAAAGTTACACAATCAGGTCTCATACGAAATATAATGAAGCTTTAATTATTTCTTTATCCACCAGTGCATTTTTAGTTGACAAATTAACTTACTTTATGCTGACTATATATATAAAAAAAAATCTTTTAAAAATAGATCCATCATTTTAACATTCAAATAAGTTCATCTGTTTCTATGAGTGCAGTGTGTCCAGTATTAGAATGCAAAATTTAAAGGGGAAAAATGAGAAAAGAGAGACAGAAAAAAATGGAAGGGAGAAAATGTGGAAGAGAAAGGAAAGAGGATAATGGAGGAGAAAGAGAAGAGGAATAGAAGAGAGAGAGAGAGAGAGAAAAGAGGAATAGAAGAGAGAGGGAAGAGTGTGAATGGAAAAGAGGAGAAATGAAGGAAGTGAAAGGAGAGAAATGAAGGAAGTGAAAAGAAAAAAGGGGAGAATGCTAGAGTGGAAGAGATAAATAAGAGAAAGAAGGATAGACAGGAGTGAAGAGGGGATAGGGAAGAGAGAAAGGGAGACTGTAAAATCTGAATCATGTACAAAAATAAGGAAAAACTTTCGGACACAACTTCTTCATATTTGATTTAAAAATGTGTAATTGTAGGAATTAAACAATTTTTTAAGTATTCACTTTATCATCAGCTGAATATTATTTGATGGATCAAGCAAAAAAGAATATTATATTTTAGAAATTTCTCACACAATAAATAATTTTCAAGTGTTACATAAAACTAAAAAAAAACAAGATTTTAAGCCCTATGGCAGCCATATTTTTCAACCTTACATTTTTCCCGCCATTTCGCTTCAAATTAAAAATTAGAATAAAAATCGTTTTATGGCAAATTTAACTTCAGTACTGCTGGTGACATCATGTATATATATTTTTTTCCACTTTTGTTTTGGGATATAAAGCAATCTTTTACCCAGTTGTGTATTTGAGTTATAAGCGAATAAATGGAATGTGAGTGAATGTTGAAATTAGGTTTCAAAAGTTACTGGGATTTTTTCTTTCTTTTAATTATGCTGGTATCATGTGAACGTTTTTCTTATGTGGGCTGAATGTGGAAAGAACAGATATGGATATTTTTTCTAAAAATTGAACTTTTTCACAATAAAAATTATTAAAAAAAGTTCTTATGTGTTTTGTGTTTGTTTTTTTAATTTTTTTTATTTTGTTTTTTACTAATGAGTCACCACTTATCAAGGCTAAAAAAACACCCAAGAATAAGTTAGAGATGGATAGATTGAAAATTGAATGATGATGAATATATTGAGAAAATTAAAAATCTCCACATACTATCCACTCAAAACAACAAACCTCCTCCTTTGTGAGAAACATCACTCATGGAATGTGAGGACTAAAGGACACAATAGGTGGGAAACAAGAGTTACAAGGCTACCGAAAGTAAATCCAAAGTCCACTTTCTACTCTCCAACTTTATTTTGAAATAAAAAAGAACATCTTTTTTGTTTTAATGTTTTTTTAATTAATTAAATTAGATGTATTTCGAAATAATGGTAAAAAGAAGTGCACTTTTTGGAACTATTAGATAAAATATTTAACAGAAATTGATCTGTATGTTAATACTGTTGGTAGTGTACGTTTATAGTATCCAAAGTAGTTAAATAAATTAACTTCAGATTTCTCTTTTCAAAAGTTCTTTTTTTCCACTGCAAACATTTCATAAAATAAATTAACAAAGTAGAAAATATCAAATAATTGAAGTGTTTTTTCATCTTAAACTTTTTTTTTTTTAAATTTAAATGTTTTTTTTCAATAAGTTCTGTTTTTTTACATTTTTTCATACATTGTACTACTTTACAATTATATGCAGCATTGAAACAATTTTTTTTATTATTTAAATCTTTGTCGCCATAGAAATTCGGCTACATATGAAAATAGAAACCAGAAGTTCAATTGCTTAAATATGTTCATTAACTTGGGACACTATAAACATACATATCATCAGTATACTAAACGTACCCATGACCCATTGGGTCACAACTACTACTACTACTACTACTAATTATTCTAGTTTGATTTCAAAATGCATAAACTGTGACATCATTTAACACATTCTTCTTGCATAACTAAAAATAATCAATCATTATGTATCTATATTATCCTTATTATTACTATATAGAAATATTTTTTATTCTTCATGTAAATTAGATGGTTATGCTAAAAAAAAAATAGTTACTCTTTCTCTAAATGCTTGCAGAGACCTTAAGAAATGTTAGGGACAATCCAACAGATTTGTTTATCTTCTCTTGGTATGACTCGATTGCACCTGGCATGTACTTCTTGCCAATGACCTTTCATAATTCCAACATTTCTCTTTCTTTTGTTGAAAATCGATCTTATGTTGTTTCTTCCCATGTTAGGTGCATTACTTTTATCCAAATGACCTTTTGGTCATCCGATAATTATCTTTTGACAATCGTCAGGTGCATCTTCCTATTGTCAACATAACTTTTCTGTACACCCAACATTAGTATTTAACACTTAAATGAATACTTAGGGAATATTTATCAATTGATGTCTAATATTTATTGTTAAAATTTCACAAAAAAATCAGAGGTATCTGAATTTTCACAAAGGGCTTCTACCCACTTTGCATGAAACTAAATATAACCCATATTACTCATCAGGATTTCAATCAAGTGACAATCCAACAAATTTGTTTATCTTCTCTTGGTATGACTCGATTGCACCTGGCATGTACTTCTTGCCAATGACCTTTCATAATTCTAACATTTCTCTTTCTTTTGTTGAAAATCGATCTTATGTTGCTTCTTCCCATGTTAGGTGCATTATTTTTATTTCATTTATTTATTTTAGCTTAGTTCACCTCTAACAAAGCAAGTTGCCACTGTAAACGTAAGGGGCTACTGAGAATTAGGGTGAAAGTTTAGAGGGTCATTGTCAGGTGCATCTCTTCTTGTCGACATGACTTTTTCGTACACATGGCCTAAATATTTAAAACAAGGAGACGTAAACAATAACAAGAAAGTTTCTTGAAATGTGACCATTCAATTACGTTTCACAATAAAAATGCTATTTCAAATAGAAGTGTGACTGACGGGCAGACAAAACGTCTCAACCCGGTTATCAGAAAGTGGGATTTGAAACTAGATAGTCTGTCCAAGTGAAAATGAGATCTTTGAGAAGTGCGTGATCCTACAGAAATAAATTTGGTGAATAAAAGGAACAAACAAACACAATACAGATATGATAATATTACTGTAGCGGCCAGTGAAGAACAAAAATGCTTTGCTGCCCTCTTGTTGTTGCAACAGCGTTCACCCTGGTCGGGTTGAGCCTGCTTCTTCCCTGACCTGCACTACATCTTGAATCATGGTGGCCATGAGAAAGGTTACATGTGATTGCTAGCCAATGAAATTCCGTCAACGGCCGACCACCTTTGGTTAAGGGGGGGGGGGGGTCGATGCAGACGGGTAGTACCTTCCCAAAATGGGCTTCCGTGGCGTCCTTGACAGGTCCTTATGTACCGAGCACTATATGATGCATCTCAAAGCACTGTTGTACAGTTACAGTCTGTAGTTAGCCTCTCTATAGTGAATAAGAATGACCATCCGTGTGTGACAAAGGGTCACATCCTTCATGAGGTAACCCTGTTAATGTGCTTGGTCATAGACAGAACACAGTGGATCTAGGGGAGTCAAACCTCGATAAAAACTCCCTCTATCCTTTATGGGGAGTTGGAGTTTCTGTAGCGATCATCGGCAAACAGATGCATCAGCAGAGAGAACATGGCCGAAAATTCCAAAAGGCATCTGCACCGGAAACCGGTGGTTATGTTTGGTCTTTCCGTCCCTGCGCCCGTTGGATAATCTGTGGAATTGTCACGACAGGGTAGAACTGAGGACTCTTTCCTTAAACAAATGTTCACAACACTTCTTTCCCATGACAGACAACTTTTTTACTTCCTTGTCTATGTATCTCTGTTTTCTTTTTTTTTTCCATAGATAGACTCTAAATACATCATAAACTACAAATAGACCAACATAATTACGACACAATAAACAGAACAAAATATATAAAACAATTGGAAAATGGAGAGGAAGGCATAACGGGAAAGATTCCGATGATAGCACAAGCAGAAGATGAATACAATTAGATTTTTGTGTTGTTTAAAATATAGTTGTCAAATATAATTCCATAAGCAGAATAATTATTTATATACCTAGAACACATTGCTCTTAGATAACCAGAATACATTGCTCTTAGATAACCAGAATACATGATCTCAGAAGGAAATTTCACAGTGAAAGAGGAAACATTACTCCTAGAAGAGAACTCTACTGAGAAGGTGCAGCATTACTCTCAAAAAACAAAACTCCAAGAAAAACATTACTCTTTGAAAACATTACTTTGTTCTCAATGTGATTGACCCTCAGCCACCACCTTCTAGTATCTATTTGGGCAGAAAAATAAAATAAAAAGGAGAAATCTGGTTTTGAAGAATCAAATTGAATAATATGGTTCGGGATGAACTTATAGATACTAGGGCATGACGTGACCAGCCGATTGATCGGATCGGGCCTCTCCTATCTCCCATCTAGCCAAAGTAAGAACTCGAAGTGACCAAGCCACGGACCGCTCAGTCACCAGGATCCCGTCCTATGGCATCACAGATCACCACCCACGGGCAACAGGTGGTTTTTTTCTCAGGGATGGGTCTTACCTCTCTGCATAGGGTTGCAGTAGGCGAATTCTAAGCCCCATCGACAGGGCAAAGAATGAATTCTGAGGCAATGGAAAAGACCTAGAGGAAGGTCAAAAACCCGGTGGAGAGACGACCTCAACAGCTAACTTGGTCTTATGTGGCCACGCCTAGCCAGGGACAAAACAAGGTGGAAGAAAACCAGGGAGAGGGTTCCTTCTCCAGGAATGATCAAAAACCCGAATGATGATGATGATGATGATTATATATAAAATGTTTTTCTTTTTTTTTTAATTGAATTTTTGTGAAGCAAGTTTCATTGAATTATTCATACTATTGTTTTGTCATTATATGACAGTATGTTGTTAAAATTTAAACGATTTGATTCAATAATTGAATCAAATCGTTTAAATTTTAACAACATACTTCATAAAAAGTGAATTAAAAAAGTTACGTTTTAATGTGATTTGCCATAGAGAAACGAGATGTGACATCACAATTTCATTCTACAGATTTGAACTATTTTTTGACCAATAGTTTTGCACAATATTTTTTTAGATTATGGATTGTTCTTCTTCTTTGTTTGTCTTTGAAGCAAGTGGTCATAGGACAGTTTCCTACTTTTCTACGCAGTGCTTTGCGTTATTGTTTTACTCTTCAAGATCTTTCAAACTGCACCAGTTGGGCAGTAGCGGGCAGACAAGGCAGTGTTGCATCGTATGGTCCTCCTGTCCACATTCACAGATGGTTGGGTCGGTTTTGTAGCCCTATCTACTCATAGCAACTTTTGATTGCCCCATTCCCGTTCTCAGGTGGTTGAGTGTTTTCTACTGGGGCCAGAGTGCCTCTAAACCGGGAGGGAAGCCCTTAGAAGGGAGAATTCCCATGTCAGTAGGAGAAGGCCATCTCTAGCCGTCTGTTCCACAGCTGTAGTCTGGTCGCTTCCTGAGATGTTGTTAGGGGTTTGACATGGCTGAGGAAGCTTCTCCTTGACTTCAGTCATAGGACCGTTAGTTCACGTCCATGAAGGAGATGGCGTTCATCACTATCTCTACTCGGCTGGCAATTTTCCGTCTCACATCTGCAAGGGCAATGCCAGTGAGGAGATGCAGGTTTTTCAGGTTGGTAGGCTTCGGGCAGCCAGTGATCAAGCGGCAGGTGTTGTTCAAGGCTGAGTTTAGTTTTTTGGCATGCGTTGATCTCTCCCAAACAGGACAAGCATACTCCGCAGAGGAATAACATAGATTGTTAATTACATGTTATGGATTATCTTGATTAACAACTGATCCAAGATATGTAAAAAGAAAAAGTCACGGAATGTACAAGGAAAACAATCTACCCCAGTGGATTAAGTAAAGGGTTCAGTTAAAGATTATAAGAAGTTTGAAGACTACAACAAAGTGCACCTGAGGAAGGTCAGAGTTCAGCGACTGGAACGTTGTGAACATCATGAGGTAAATGATGAGATCGCCGTCCTAAACAGTTTCTTTGAAAATTCGAATAAAAATAGTGTATAGGCGATAATATTTTTTTAAAAAAAGATTATGACATGATAAACATTTTGGAGTTAAAATCAATTTAGTTTTCAATTAAAGTTTTCAATTAAAGTTTTTAATTTAGTAGTAGGTAGTAATAGGAAAAAAACATTTTAACACTTTTTTCGTCTTGAGTGATACAAAAAGCAATCATGGCTCCATTAGCAATACAAAAAACTGGAACGTAAACAATGTGTAAATAAACAACGTAAAGCCTTCTGGTGAATTATAAAAATAATGTATTTAAAAAATTTAAGTATTTATAAAAATATTTCTTTCACAACCTTTCTTTTTAATATCATTGATAATCGTAAACACTTTTTCGGCACATTCTAGGAGCAGTAGCCATTATTAAATACTATTCTAGGAATTATTAAAATTGCTTTGTGGGATAATAAAAGTGCTTACTTCGTTTCAGGTAATGTAAACTCAGTGAGCCTTTTACATAATAATCTACTTCCGGTTCCGGTTTGTAAAAACTTTGATTATGCTAGCACATTTACTTATTTTAAAAGCGTTTTTCTTCAGATTTTTTTACTGAATAGATTTTTACTCGAAATGGTTCATCATGTAATAATCTTAAAAAAACAAAAAAACAACATAAAACCATTTTTATTGCTTATACACAATTTTTTTCACATTCTGTTCAGGACGGCGATCTCATCATTTACGCATCATGACAACAACCAAGATGAAAACAATAGTCTGAAACCTGTAAATAACATCAAAAGTTCATCTTAGAAATGCTATTAAATTAGGATAAAAATCTATAATATAAAATGGTTACTCTGTCTGTCCGGGGATGCAATAAAAAACAAAACAAAGCCCTTTATCAAGATCAAAAACAACTTTTTTTTAATAAAATTTTACGAGGAATCCAATAGTGATATTAATTCTATATTAGGGAGGTTACAATAATAATGTGAGATCTGCGTGGATTAAATAAGACCCGAGTTCGAAATTCCTGGAAGGTTACCAATTCCAATAAAAAACACGTGTAGAAGGCCAGAGAGTACAACGGCCAAAGCGTTGTAAACATGACAACACCAACAATGAGGACAACAGTCCGAAACATGTAAATAGTGTAATTTTTTTCAACTAAATTCAATAAAATTGACGTGAAAGAGTTTTCTTTATGTGATAAGAATTTTGGAAATATAATAGAGATGAGACCAAATATAGAGAAACAGAATTTCAACTTTTGTGTAGGTTATTCAAGGACGAAGCACAATATACCTCCGATTTTGGTATTTAAGGTGCTGAGTGTCCCGGACTCCAGAGTGGGCAACACTAGGCAATGTTTTACACCTGCTCTCCATGTTGTCCGATGGATAGGGTTGATACAAGTCATGTTGCAAGCAATCAAGTCACTTCGTATGCACTCAAGCCAGGTTTTCCTTGATCTTCCACGCACCCTCGTGACTGGGATATCCATGCGGGTTATTGAGTTGATGTAGGAGGTGGCACGCTGTACATGGCCAAACCATCTGAAACACCAAGCGCGTAAGACATCCCAAATAGAGAATGGCTGAAGGGATTCTTTCCTCTAATTTTTTATTGAAATAAATAATATATATATCTAAAGTTTGTCTTAACTCATATGGAGAGCAGTTGTGTTTTTGTAGATGTTTGTAGATTGAACTCAAGTTCACGACTTGCATGGTGAGGCGGCAGGATAGGGTACTTCTTGTAAAACCAATGTTGCTATTATTATTGTGGGAGTTACATTCTCCGAAAGGGCATTTAAACTTATAGATGACATCGGTTCTTTCTAGTGTTTTGGGGGTTGGGGAGGGGTTGTTTTTGATAAGATTTTGGGTTTTAATTTTTTTATAGTAAATAATTAGTTTAATTACATTATTGTTGTCTGTTAGGGATATATATCTATGTATAATATATTTTATAGCCTTTTCTTCTACTCAGAAGAGTTCTGTTATTTTTAATAATGTTTGCATGAATGAAAAATTGCTGCCTAAATACACACAATATATATATACACACACATATATACAGATACACATACATTGTGTATATACAATTATATTGTCTGATTCTCGAAGTTTGTCATCGATAGCTTCTGCTCAACAAAATCTATATTTCATTCTGAATAGCCAATTTTACTTTTCTTTACTTGAACTCTTTTCTTATGCAATAAAAAAATGAATTTCGTTTCAGTTTCCTTAAAAAAACCCTACATAATCCGGCTCAAAATATTATGCAACTGGTGCCATTTTTCAATAATCACCTTCACAGCATCAGCTGCTTATGTTACTAATAAAAAAGAAAAATTCTAAATTTCTCTATCAATTTAAGATAACCAATCATATTTGTTTTAAATAAATATTAACCTATTTATTTCCGAAAATTACTTCCATGTCTTATTATTAGGTAAAATAATTTGCTTTCTAGAATCTATCTACAGTTGTCTTAATGAAATATTACAAGCAGCCTTCAGAATGTGATTATTTGCTTAATCTTATGGTATGCTAAATTCAATATCCAATTGCTATACAGTCATCCATACAAACTATATAAAATATTTTATTTACATCCGTCAGAAACTTTTACATGATTCCCAAAAGTTCTGCTTAGGCTGGTGAAAATATGGATAATATTAGACTTCGTCAGGTACATTAAAAAATAATAGTAGTAGTAATTGACCGTTTGTATACATTTCTTAGTGTTTATAAGCATTTATTGCGAGTGGGTAGCAATATAGCAATTTAAGAAAGTTACCATAGTTACTGCTTGTGCGCAGATTTTTTAGTGTGTAAGTGACTGTTGTAACATTCCCAAATGGTCACCCATCTTGTACTGACCAGGCTTGATGTCGCTTAATCGATGATCTAATGGGGACGGATGTGTCAATATGATCATGCCGTTATGTCATAGTCATTAGATTCCCTGAATTTCAATTTTTTCTTAAGACTCTTTAAACTTAAGCCTTAAACTTTAGACATTTTCTAGAATCAAAATCATGTAATGGATTTTTGATCAAAATTGGAATGAGGATTTTATCTAGATATAAGGTTTAGTATCATATCTTGATTTTAATCTTCGTAAGGGGACATAAAAGTTGTGCAAAACGGTTCTGTTATGGGAATTCAGGACAGGTATTCTTCTAATATATATATATATATATATATAATGAAGAAGAATGGAAAGGAATTAGAGAAGCAAAAGTCAAATCATAATTCAATTCAATTGCTCAGAGCAAGGTATATTCCGCAAAAAAGGCAATTTATTCAAGTTAAACTTGAATAAATTGCCTTTTTGCGGAATATACCTTGCTCTGAGCAATTGAATTGAATTATGATTTAACTTTTGCTTCTCTAATTCCTTTCCATTCTTCTTCATTCTACCTGCTCTATCCTGGATATTGAGCTATATACTCTTCACAATAGGTTTCACTTTTCCTAAAAGTTCGCTTTTAGTACACACTTTATATATATATATATATATATATGTGTGGGTTGGTCGTTCAATTTCAAAGTATTGCAGGGTTAGTTAATAAAATTGAAATATAAGCCATATTAGCAATACAAGATTAATTTTTTTTTTTTTTTTTTACATTAATTCTATCAATTTCGGAACAAAATTCCTTCTTCAGGGGTGACCAGTATTGAGTCATTTTTTTTTTTTCATCAAAAAACAAGAATAAACTAACTTATTTCTTTGTTACTTGATAAACGTCTTTAGTACGATATCTCCGCAGTGTTGTTATCGGCAGTTATGATTCAAATACGGTGTCGAACGAAAGAAGCGTTGGCTCGCTGTCATGAAAATGTGGGTTGGTCGTTCAATTTCAAAGTATTGCAGGGTTAGTTAATAAAATTGAAATATAAGCCATATTAGCAATACAAGATTAATTTTTTTTTTTTTTTTTACATTAATCCTATCAATTTCGGAATAAAATTCCTTCTTCAGGGGTGACCAGTATTGAGTCATTTTTTTTTTCATCAAAAAACAAGAATAAACAAACTTATTTCTTTGTTACTTGATAAACGTCTTTGGATTAATGTAAAAAACAAAAAAAAAGTTAATCATCATCAATCTAATATATAAAACTAGTGAATACTTTCCGTAAAAATCTTATAGAAAACAAAAATTATGCTTCACTGCTGTTCGCACTCTCTATTTATCCAGATATATTACTAACATTTCCATATAAAACTGTAGAATTACGTCAGTAATTTAATCTTATTGTCATTTTTGATGATATAAAGATAAAAAGACACCTAACATTGACTTTTTTTTTATTATAGAGTCGAGGATTTCTTTCCGAATTAATTTCAGGAGGCAGGGTAAGTCTGAGGTGGTTGTCTGACTTGTTATTTGCTTTCTCACTTCACCTCACCATTTGAAATGGTTTCATCCAGAGGCAGGAAAAAGGCATGTGTTTTACTTGCTAACATTTGTGTGATGGGAGGGAAGTACACATATCTATTTACATATTATATAAATATACACTGGTCTTTATTATAAAATGGTGGATTATGTTGGACGAATTTTAAATGTTGGGCTGAAAAATCAAACTTTAATTTTGACTAGCCAATTTTCATTTGTTATTGTTGCATCATGTTATTGGTAATTAACAATACATTTTTGCAACAAAATCAATTACCACACACTGCCTACAATATCGAGTAAAGGCAATATTTAGTAACAGGAATACATATAAAGAGGAGATGGACAGTTTAAGAGAAACCCTCCACTGAAACAACTATCCAGAGAGCATGACATCAGCTTCAAGAAATCTGGACCAAACACCAAAGGACACCACCAGGACACTCAGCAGTTTGCATACCATATATGAAGGGCTTGTCGGAAAAAATTCAAAGAATAGGTCATCCATATGATATCAGGATAGTATTCAGGAGTGACTTAACTCTCCGAAAACATCTTGTTCGAGTCAAACCCCCTACAGAAAAAGTTATGACTAAGAACTGTGGGTATGCAATTCCATGTAAGTGTAGAAAAATATATTAAGAGTAAACATGTCGCCTACTAAAAGTAAGCTAGAAAGACATCGTAAAAAGCCGTAATACGTGGAGATATCGAAAAATCCTATATGGCTGACCACATATGGAGGGAAAAGGGAAACAATCTACCTTTATAGGACAAAGATTATAGACAGAGAAGAACTGTGTAGAGTAAGACAACTGAAAGAAGCAACGCGTGTTGGGCGACAATGACCTACTAAGGAGACATAGTATAGAATTTAATAAAATATGGGAACCATTTATTATAGATAATAGATAATGACACACACAAAAAAATATATATGTATATATATATATATATGTATGTAGTAATATGTATATATATATATAGTAATGTATAGTAATATGTAGCAATAAGTAGTATACTATAGTGATGAATAGTAAGACTGCACATCTAAAATATAAGAATAGGTTTAAGGCTCCCAAAATTTATACTAGAATTGTCCATAAGGACCTGTGGTGTCACGGACAAAGCACTAAGTATAATTCAGTTTTAGGTGCAGTCTTCTGAAGGTTGAAGGTTCAATCCTCAGTGCGGGCGATACTACTTTGCTACAATTTATTTTTAAAAAATACTTAATCTAGTTCGGCAGTTTACTATCATGGACACATTCTTAAATAAACACCTAAAAAGAAAATTCAGCTAAGGGGAATAACTAATTCTTTTAGTAAGAGTTAGCGTTCCTTATTTGCCTTTTTTAGCTTAGATACTAAACCTAACGAAAAAGGTGTGGTTATAGAACATAGAAATATTGACAAAACAAATTTGATCCCGGGCAACGTCGAGTCAGTACAGATAGTTTTATATATTTATATTTGGTCTGTAGCAACTCATCTACTAAACAGTTTGAAGAACATTTGAAAAACAGGAAAAGTATTATTCAGATTTAAAAATAGAGAGTGGTCCGAAAGTCTTGTTACCCCTACCAAATAGTACCAACAAAAGAGGAAGAAGTAATACAGCAATACAAAACGCATGTTCTGGACTCAGTTTATTCGCTGTAAGAAGAGAAGCACAATAGGTAATACAGTAATCGAAAAGAACATGTAATGAATTCTGTTTATTCACTTTCATTGACGCTTTCACATATCAAGGTCTGTATGATCATCATCATTTTCATAGCATATGATGTGGTGCCATGATTTGTAATAGTCGGAACTGCTTATGTCATGACTGAAAATCTATGCATACCTATTCCTAAAACCACCAAGAACAAGTTATACAGTAATCGAAAAGAACATATAATGGATTCTGTTTATTCACTTTCATTGACAGAGTCACACATCAAGAAAGTCTATATCGTGGCATGAAGTAATATGGCAGCCATGATCTTGGTGATATTTTAAGAAACTGTACTTTGGTGATTGTTCCTCTATTTTTGTTACTTTTGAGTAATAAGACTTTCGGACCACTCTGTACATTAACATGCATGAATGAGGCTATTTTGCCGATCACACGAAAGATGAATAGATGACTATTTAAGCTTATTTTACCATGACCGGTAAAAGAGACAGTCATTTTACCAGTCAATCCGTTTTTAGCTGTTATGAAAGAAAGGAATCTATAACCAATGGAGATTTGGTCTCTGTATTTCTGAAGCCGAACTATACTATTATGTCTACTAATGTACTATCTTTTAATGCTCAATTCAGTTTACTATTCTATTGCAGACTAATATACCGTCTTTCGATACTTACTTCAAGGGTGGTAGTGTAGTATCTGCTCTGTTGTCATGAGACCATTCTCCCAGGCATTACTTCCTCCTTTGTGGAGGAAATGTAGTATCTGCTCTGTTATCATAAGACCATCCTCCTAAACATACTTCCTCCTTTATTGCGGGGAGTAATATAATATCTATTGTTGTCATGAGGCCGTCTTCTCAGACACTACCTACTCCTTGGGGGAGGGGGTAGTATGTGTTCTGTTGTCATGATACCATTCCTCCAAGGGATTACCTTCTCATTTTTTTAGGAGAGAGTATTATCTGTTCTGTGGTCATAATACCATCCTCCATGAGATTACTCACTGGGGGAGGAGGGATGTAGTGTAATATCATTTCTCTTGTCATGAGACCATCCTCCAAAGCATTACCTCCTCCTTGAGGAGGTGGGGGGTAGTGTACGTCACTAAGGAATGGTCACAATCGGCTCTTCATTAACAAACTCAACACTTATATTATATATACTAGCAATGATATGCGACTGGGAAAAACATTTTTGCTCGTCGTAAATAATTTACATTTTTTTTTCATCAAAGAAAAATATTACATTTTAGGCAAAGAAGAAAACTAATACTGGTGAGTGTTCGGGTGGTTTCCTTAACCCTAAACTTTACTTGAAAATCGAATTGATGAAAAACGAAAAAAAATAAAATAAAATTTGATAAAAATACTTATTTTATTTTTGTGTTTTAGGTTTATTCTTAATTCAATGTAAAAAAAATTGTTTTTAAGGACACTCAATAGAGCGAACATTTCTCAAATTGCCTAAAATTTTTAAAACCTGACAGGTCACAGCTATTTAATTACTTCTCGTGTATACTGACTCAGCTGTTTTGTTTTACAGCATATCACCCCTTTTTCAAATTATTTAATGTCCAATTAAATCATCTTTTTAGTAAAAAGTTATTTTTTTAAATTTCAAGTTCTTGCATAAAACGTATTTGTAGATTAATTGTTTTTGTAGAAATGATACTATACTACCACCATAACCCCCCCCCCCCCCAAGGAGGGGGTTAAACAAATTCTGATAGATTCTATTTGACACATATATGGGACTGATAGATGCTACCACTTCAGGTTAGGGTGGACTTGGAAGTAAGGACAACTAAGAGCTCACTCCACACTTTGTGAAGCACCCAACTTGAGGCCTCACCACTGGATATAGTTTCATGGCTCATAGCCTCTGTTCAGTCTTGAGAGACAATGGATACCCCCTGTAAGGATGCCCAAGCGTGTAATTGTGAAGCAAGGGTTGCACAATCACCAATCACACCTTTCCTAAGTTGGCACTGCTTGATTCCAGTGGCAAAGAGAAATCCAAGACGACTGGTAACAATGCTGAGATAAGTGGAGAGCACATACAGCACCTGGTATTCCCAAATGGTCACCCATTTTCGTACTGACCAGGCTCAACGTCGCTAATCTAACAGGAACCGGTGTGTGAACATGATTATGTCGGATATAGATGGATGTAGTTTAAGCTTGTGGATACTAACAAATGGTGACAATTTGAAGAAAATCTGAAAACCTTCATGCCACACCCTTGTTAGATTTCACTGGTATGACGGCTGAGTGTTATTTTACTGTGACTTCTGTTAAATATTGTTAGTAGATATATTAGCTAGTAGATATTGCTGATATATATGTTGGAAAACATGAAACGTTTCAGATAGGGGTCACGAAAGTGGTCGAAGAATCTACCCTGCTAAGTTGTGAGAACAAAAGGTGATGAGGCCGGTGGACATGACGTCACATGTTTTGAGACTGACAGGATTTTAAGAAAAGATTGATGAGTCTTTCGTGGGAGCTTAAATCAGACAAGGCGTATTAAATATACTGCTGGAGAGGCGATAATAATTAAGCAATGGTCTTAAAACATAATTGACTGTCTCTCTCTTTCCTCTCCGCTTATGACCATTCAGCTACGAGACAATCACCAGTTGAATAAAATCCATTATTCTTCTAAGAACAGGTTTGATTTTTTTTTTATATTGATGGTTCTCTACTTACGAAGGCCAACGGCCACTCGAGGATATGGGTCAATGAGATTGCTGGTTAGATGATGAACAATGCCCTGAGAGGACTATGAATGATGGGCAGAATCTGATTACCCAAGAGGACGATGCGACAGATATTTGTTGACATTTGACTTGAAAACGACCATGTTGTAGTCAACTGGAAAGAAGCTGCACAGTATTGTATCCCACAAATTGGAAGTTCTTGGAAAAAAACACTGTTCATGGAAGTTCTATTTGGTTTTAAGTGCACAGAGGAAAAAAGCAAAGTTCCTTACAGTGATTGTAAGTAGATGCGTTCTTGCACGTTTTACACGAAGGAACCAGAGATTTGAGCTCAGTCGAGCGCCTAATATGAAAATAATGATAGAGTAGAGAAAGACTAGCAATGGTCACTTCTGTGAGAAAGGGGAATTTACGGAAGAGAAGAGAAGAGATCACCCCCCCCCCATTAGATTGCGTAGTCCATTTTGTACTCTGTCAAGTTAAAAAAGAGTGCTATGAGTGGCACGTTTCTAGTTTTAATTGCAAGATAATTGATGTAAGAACTCCGTAGCCAAACTTTTATTCAAGCTGACGCAAAATTAACTTCAGTCCTTAAGAAAAAGGCAACACACAGGCAGCAACGGAAGTATGGATTTTAAGTTGATTGAAATATTAATGATTAAATGACTTTAGGAACTAAATGATTACATAAGGTCATTTTGACATCCCTCCACACACACATGCCTATGTAACAACTGGCAGTCTCGCCTATTAAAAAATGCATTAATTAAACATTAAAAATGATGTTTTCTTTAAGTAAAAAATCATTTAAGCCAAATTCCTTTCAAATGCAGCTGTTGTTTACAATAAATGTTTCCAAGAATATTATTTCAATTCTTTCATCTATATATATATATATATATATATACAGTGGGTGCAATAAGTATCCGATACAAAGCAAAAAGTTGATTTATTTTTATTACACCAAAGCAAAAACGATAAAAAAGTGCTATTCTAATGTATTTTTGCATGATAAATACAATCCTCGTATCAAAAATCATATATAATTACGCATTCACTAGATAATTACATAAATGTCATATAAAAAAAAAAAAAAAGACTTCATGCAGACCAGACAATCCTGAGGCACGATCTTCGTGAGCTCTATGCAGAAGTCCGACTCGCTTAACAAACAAACAAAGCAGAGATATACAATAGAGTACAATGTAAATACATAAATGATCTAAATAGAGAGCAGCAACAGCAGCAGTATATGTTTGGCAGTGATCTATCTAAATATCTACATAATACTAAGACTAATAATCTTGCTTGCTTGGTTGTTTGCACATCAAATCTTTTAGATGGTCAGAGGAAGGACGAATGAGACGTAAAGCGGTGAGAAGAGGCAAATAGAAGAATTTGTATACAGCAAATATGTTTGAAATTACAAGGGCTGAGTTTATGAAAATTGTTGTATCGATTGTGACTCTAGTCCTGGAAATCTAACTAAAATTAATTAAAAAAAAAAAAAAAACGTTGAAAATCGATCTATCCTAATGTACATAGCTATGTACATTAGGATAGATCGATTTTCAACGTTTTTTATCATAAATATATCTATGCGAACAAAGTCTGGCATTCGTCTAGCAAGTACTGACACCAAAAACTAGATTTCTAACTTGCAGAATTTTCTGAGCAATTACTTTTAAAGAAGATCATCAAAAAAAGCACCGGTAAAGCAATAAGAATTGGAATCGTTTTTTGTTTTTTTTAATCTGCAACATTTTTAGGTATTTTTATCTAAATTTCAGGTACATTTCCAAGGCTAGAGTCGATGCAACAATTTTCATAAACTCAGCCCTTGTAATTTCAAAGATATTTACTATATACAAATTTTGCAAAATAAAAACGAAACTTAAGAGATAGGAAAATGACAATCTTTTTTTAAAACTCCAACATTTTGGGATATTTTCGAGCCAAAGTTTAGGCCCATATCCAGGACTAGCACAGCAATCGACACATCGATTTTCAGATGCTCAACAAGAACATAAGTCAGTCATGAGACTGCATATCTCCGCTTGACAACGTAAGAATGAGCCAAAGTTTTATCTGGGCCTTACTTCTCCATATTGTATGAAGTATTCCCAAAGTTATGTGCCAAAATGTGTTTTTACACATTTTCCATGATCTTGGCTTTGACCTATTTTAACCAAGAAACTCTTGTAGCGAGTTCATAAATGTATAAATATCATGTGAATTCCAGAAATCTTATCCATAAAACTGTATACTATAGAGACAAAAATTACTGTGAAAAAATAAATACTTTTTATAGTGGAGCATTTTGATTGCGATGGAAATGTTGATAACTAAAAACTATTTATCTGATATGGCTGAAATTTTGCATGGTGGGTACGAGTACCCACCATGCAAAATTTCAGCCCTATCAGTACGTACTGTTATCAAAAAACATCACATCCATACATCAAATTTGAAAACAATCGGAAGTTGAAATTCAGTAAAAATTTTGAACTAGACAAAACTTTTCAAAGTCAAGGTTATATAAGATGTGGGACCTCATTCACAACAATATGAGAACAAGTAGAAAGTTTCTACGATGAACAGAACCAAATTTATCGCCAAAAATCTTACTTTCACCTTTTCCATAATCTTTACCATGACATCCCAAAATAAAATCAGTTTAAAGTTGAACTATGAATGATATTTTGTCAAGTTTGATGATGAATGGTCAAGCGATGTAGACGGTAGGTTGCATACAAGAAAACAAACAAACTTAACTAAAAAAATAACCTCCTTGGTAGAGGTAAAATTCTTTCAAAAATGAAGACCGCCCATTGATCTTTGAGACTAATTGCTCAAAAAAATGGTGTAAGAAATGTAATTTTTGGTGACAGCACTCAACATACCAATACCCAACTTTCTCTGCATGGAGTTATTTGATATTCCATGATAAATGCCAGTATACTGATATCATATGCCATTAATAGGGTTAAGATGAAAATTCATATACACTAAATGTACAAAAGCAAGGAAATTCTCAAATTTTTACACTTTTATTGTCATTAATTAAGGGTATGACTACATATCAACCAAACCATTTCATTATCACATCACTACAGTATAAATCTCTATGCATGAGTGGATGAAGTGTGTAAGGTGCGCTGAAGAAAAATTCCTACCAGTAAAATACATAGCTCTGTTGTGCTCGCATACCCCTAATGACAAGAAAAGTGTAAAAATTTGGGGATTTCCTTGCTTTTGTACATTTAGTGTATATGAATTTTCATCTTAACCCTATTAAGGGCATATGATTTCAGTATACTGGCATTTATCATGGAATGCCACTACTTTTGTAAAGGTTATGCCTAAATACAATGGTCATTTTAAAGGTTTTTTGGAATTTTCTGGAAAACTAAGGTATATGGTAAACTGAAGTTAAAATGCCATCAACTAGACCCTAGAACCTCTATTTCTGCCAAAAATCAGCTGAATCCATCAAATAGTTGATGAGATACAGGGTGGCATATACGTACGTACACACAGATAACATGATTTCATGATTGAACTTTCTGGATTGCCTTGACTAATGATGCTGAAATTCTACACACTTATAGAACCTATCAAATAAAAATTTGGTTTATGAGTTATGATTGATCAAAGAAATGAGATTTCCAGCATAGGCCATTTTTGAAGTCTGTTAAGGGATAGAGCGCTCTCGCGCCTCCCTTGATTCAAAAAAGTTGAAAGGTTGACCAATCCTAATGTACATCGTCCCATATACACCTGTATGGGGCTATGTTATCTAAATGAATAAATGCTAAAGTCTTTCATTTATCACTATTATATTACCATCAAAACGGGTTACTGTTATTTAAAATCAATAATACAACATTTTGAAATACTGTATATATAATACAGATGGACGATTAAGAGACAGTTCTTTGAATGTCTAATTTGCATAACTATTTTTAAATAGTTCATAATAAATTAATGTTTGGTGTTATTAATTTGGAATTGTCCTATTTTTACTATATATATTGCAATAGTTTCGACAATATTAGCAGTAATTAATTAAAGTGATTTAATAAAAAAACAAAAAAAAACACGGATAAATGATTAAAACATTTTCTTAAATTAAACAATGCTAGCTACGAGACATAAGCAAGAGAAAAGGGAGGCTCGTTGGCTCTTTTAGCCCCTTTTTCTCTCACTGACACTCTTAGCGACACCTATTTGTTTGTTTTTTTTAATGTTTTTTAAAATTTAATGATTGTTTTAATACTGTAGGCAAAACGTTTTGCATTCAGGTTTAAACGTTTTTTAGCGGTGTTTTTGGGGGCCTGGCTTAATTTTCAACAAGCTGCCATGTGTTTTTAAAAAGCCCCCCCCCCCCCCACACACACACATACCATCACTCAGGTAAATTGATTTCTTCTTTCTTATTTAACAGATAAATAAATTCATATCAAACTTATCAAAATCTATTTATATAAATAAATGCGAAAGTTTTAGTCATGTGTTTACAAGGAATTTATGAATGAAATGTTTATTATTTAAAATTTTGGTTTCAAGTAGCAAATTTTTTGAAGCGATAATGAGCTGGCAAAGCCACCTAGTAGTTAATGAAATTGATTATGTATATATGTCTGAAGTCTCTGGACACCCAAACTGCTGAAATTTGGTAGGAATGATCTTTACTAAGTCCATAACTTCAGTTGTGTAATCTATTTTCCCCACACATTTTACCATTTCAATTGCTATGAAGTATTTTAATGCCTCATCTCATATACTTCTTTTTAATAGGTTCCAACTGTGTCCCATTATTATGATCCCATCCTGGGATGGCTATTCCAACTAGTTCGGAAAAAAATAAAAATAAATAAATAAACAATAACAAACAAATAGTTAAATTAAGATTCAGTTTTATTTTATTCTAACGAAAACAAACATAAAAAAAACTTATGTTACCAATGCAGCTGTTAGGCCAACTACGATTGTTTTGGCTGTTTTTAAAAAGGTAAGCTGTCAAGAATATAAATCTGAATCTGGGTTCTTCACATCCGTGTCACGTACCACTGGAAGAAAGTGAACAAATCTTAGAATTGAAGCAAAAATAAAATCTACATGAAAAAGAGTTGGAGATTCTTTGCACTCATACTTCTACGAAAAAAATAATTAAAATTTTTGTAATTTTTTTTTAAATGGAGAGTTGTATAATTTTAAAATCGTCAAATTTTTGGATTGTGTAGCCCAATAGTCATAGTAGCTCGTAAAATATCTGTATTTTGATAATAAACAAGTATTCTTTTTTTTTTAATTTGAATTCAAAATTTTTGCTTAATAATCAAATCTAATTTATTGGCAAAAAATAGCAAAGTGCAACAAGCCATGTAAAAAGGCAGAAGATATATTCATCCATATACAGTCTGAATGTTTGTCCAAGGCCATTTTGAATCTAGATATGGGATGCATTGTCACAAACTCCTCTGAAAGGTTATGGAGCAGTAACATGGACACGGACGGTCTGTCTTTTGTTGCGACGAAAATGGTGATGGTAACTCTTCTGCGACTTGGAATAAAAAAATTCCTCGAAAAGTTGTTTTAAATTCCTGTCGATGATGATGTGTGCCGGAACAGATCCATTCGCATCTTCAACTGCTTAAGTGAAAACGGATTTATTCTTTGAAGACACTCTTTGTGGGTAAGCGTGGAGAGTTCCGTCACCATCCTGGTTGCCAATCATTGAACACGCTTCAGGTGTACAATATCTTTTTGAAGATAAGACTTTGTTACTTGGATGGCTGGCATACGCAAGAATGGATCATATCAAAAATAATACATGATAGCATTGCAGGTGTCAGCCATTTTGTCGACTTATGTATAAAGCTACAACAGCACAATACACTATTTTGATGTTTTGGAAGTTTTGTGAAACCTTTTTGCTTCCGTGAGAACATAATTTGGGGGAGGGGGGGGATTCTCAAATTTTGGAAATGAAGAAAAGATAATCATGAAAAGTAAATTCGTTTTGATGAGCATTTTTTCATTTATTTTTAAATTATTTAGAATTATTTTATGAACATTTTATTTTGATCATTTCAAAAATTAGATAAACCCAAATAGTTTGTTCACAAACATACATATTTGATTAACGTCTCCTTTCACATCAGATGTGGGTTGCAGGTTAGCCATAAAAAAAACACTCACCCAGGCTGGTCATAGTGAGAACTGAAGCAAGGATTTACAGCTGGACACCCTTCCCAACGATAACCTGTTACAGATCAGGAGTGTGTGCCGGTTTTATCGAGACAACCTCGAAGTAAGTTACCAGCCAAGGTCAACAGCTATCACTTGATAGAGTCAATCAGTTAGGTTTTCAGGTGCTTAACACCCGACAACTTCATTATTTTACAACAGGTACCTGATGCGTTTCATGTAGACACATTTGACTAGAATGAGCTACCAGTTGATCCGGGATAGCATATTCACAGCTGGCCATCTGAAGACCATTCCTTAATTTGCCACCCAGAGACCCAGTGGATGGGAGATTGTCACTCCATGCCACAAAAGCAGAGAAAAATAAATTCACAATGTAGCTCAACGTAGAAATAGTGAGCGTTTCGTGCTGTTGTTGTCTACTATAAAGGCGAACAACATGGCTGACACATAAGACAATCATGTATTAAGAAAAATTTTTAATTAAAAAATTTTTTTAAAAATTTAATAGTTGTTCAAATGCACAAAAATTTAAACAATTTATGACTATTGGAATGCTCATCCTTCAAAATTTAAAAAATATGCAGACATTTTATTTTTTCATAGCAATGTGATTGGAAAGAAATCTCCAATTTCATTTTTTTTTTTAAACAAAAATCATGACAGACATACACAATATTTGTTAGCAAGATAACTATCAATGAAAAATATAACATAGTCGATTCACTTGAGATTTCTTCAAACTTGGGTCAGTTTGTCTTCATAATTTGTTCTGTAGATTCCACTTGATGAATCCACCTTTGACTTTGATGAAAGTCCAGAGAAAACCTCCGAACAAACCACAGGCCTTTATCACTGTCTCCAGACTTATACGCCCAAAGGCCCTGGTGATCCTGGCCTTTAACTTGTCATTCATATTGTAGTTGGATCTGTTGGTGTCTCATTCCATTGGACCCCACACAAAGAAGTCCAGATGTCAGGTAAAGTGTAGTTGACAAAGTTCTGACAGCCATGCAGGGTCTTCTAGCTGGTATGCAAGAGCTCCGAGTCTTGCTGCCAAACATACAGCCTACCTACCGATCCAGGGTTTCACTACCTCATCCAGATGTAGCCATCAGTGTTCAGCTTCAGGAAAGTGGGTGGGTGGCATGATGTAATCTTGATTTCTGTATCTTTACTTAAATGTAATTTTCATAAGAAAGAAAGGTTTATAGAAATATGCGTATATGGAAAGTGACATGATTGAATATTTATTCTCTGGGCATGTTTCAAATATTTACAATCATAATTGATGTTTTGAACTTTTGAAATATACAATATTAATATATATATATATATATATATACACACACACATAACATGAAACTCAACTTCTCAAAACTCAACTTCTCAAAATCAGAACAGAGCTGAATGAAGACAGCGGACCTTGCACATAAAAATGGCTCAATATCCTATCAGATAGAACTTTATAACAATAGTCTGCTATATGTGTAAAATTCAATGTCTGCGTGTGATGTTTGTGTGTTCCCTATAGAAAGAAAGGTTAGAGAATCTACATAAAATTTAAAAGTATATTCTTATGTAAAATTTATCAGAGAAGACAATCGAAGTGTTTCCAAATCTCTAAGTGCATAACCCCCTTAAAACTTCAAATATATCCTATTTTTATGAAATATGTATAAAACTTTCTGGGAAGACAATGGAAGTGGTCTTGAAATCTCTAAATGCCCTCCTAACCTAAGAGAGCTATGGGGGTCAAAGCTCCTTTAAAATTTCAAATTTACTCTATTTTGATGAAATTTATACATGTATAAAATTGTTCGGGGAAGACAATGGAAGTTGTTTCGAATCTCTACATTATCTTATGCGCCACAACCTCTAAGTGACCTCTGGGGACAGAATCCTCTTAAAACTTCAAATACATATACACGATTTTAATGAAATTCAAACCATATGTAGAAGACATTAATTCAGAAAATTTTACAACATTTCTGCTTCTTCTGGCTATAGGGCGAAATGGGAGGAGGGGCAGTAAAAACAACAAAGAAAGTTATATGGTGTCATGAGCAAGGTGAAAAAGTACGTAATAGTTATCCTCATTCAATCCCGAGCAACGTCTGGTCTTCCTGCTAGTAGATAATAAATGTGACTTTACTGAAGTTTCACAGAACATTTGATCGTCAGAAGCGTATCAATAAAATTCTTATCTTGTTTATATTCGAATTCAAACTGATAGCAAAACAAATTCTGAAATATTGAACATTTTTTAATTTTTTTTTTTTTTTACAAATATATGTGGCATGACATCACCAAGTCATTACTTTTTTTTCCCTTCTAAAATGGACTTTTAGATAATGTAGTACAATTTTTATATTCTTCATTTTCAAATATCATATGCTTACCCCTGTAAACGGATATAATCTACATATAAAATCCACATAAAGAACTATCAGATAAAAACCTGCAGCTAAGAATAGGGAGGACTTCAAGTAGTTTATTTTAATTATATCTAAAAACTTTTCATGTGGACACATAGATCTTTGCAAAACAAACAACGGTACCAAATTTATTTTGGTAGCTCAATTAGCCATTGGATTATGACAGTTCAAAATTTGTTGGAAATTAGAAAATTTGCTGTTTTGTGTGCTATTGGTCCAGAGGCAAATTTTCACAATGTATAACTAAAAATGCAGGGTTCAAACAAGTCCTGACAAATATAATATCATCTTAGGGTAAATGAAAAGTAATAATAATGGAATCAACAATTGTTAGATCAAACCAGCTTAAATATTGTGCAAAATCCTATTACCCTTCAAAAAACGTACAAAATTGGCACGGAAATGCAACTTTGACTGTTCATATAAGATTCATTTCAACAGCTAACATACTGAATCTTCTTAATATGATTCATAGCACATTGGAAATCAAGATAAATTTTTCTTTTAAGAGTAAATAAATAAACAAACTCAGATTTGGACCATGTAAAAACAGACAAAAACACATTTTGATAAGAGGGCAAAAATTTCATTCACATTTTCAACTTGGATTTTTTTGTGAAAGATAACTTAATAAAACCTATATTAAGCTCACCATATTAACGAGTGACCATTTTTTATGATGGGACTATCTTTATATGTGTAGAGACACACTATCGCGCACACAAAATTGAATCATCCATCACCGAAAATTGTAACTTAACTTGAAATAGCCCCGGGGGGGGGGGGGGGGGAACTATTAATGACACAAAAGAAAAAAAGTGTATATTTATACAGAGAAAAGATTACATTCTGTTTATGTTTATATTTTATCAAAATAATCCCCCAAAATAAATAAGATATCACATGTTGGAATTGAGGAGAATTTCACTAAATTTAACCATTTTTGCACTCTAAACTAGGCTGGTTTGTGATAGCTACTTTAAGCCAATATCAATATAACTGCTCGTCCATTAGATCTACGTTATTTGAAAGTAAAATAATGTTCAAATAACTCAAATCGCTTGCTGTGGATAATGTTTTAAACTAAAAAATGTTTTTATTTTAAACATAATGGCACCATATCTTGAGTTTAATGTCAGCAAAGTAATGGTGGCCTTGCAATTATATGCATGATGGAATATTTTTTCTGACAGTATCTTAATCCTTAAATGCTTTTTGTTTCAAATATGACACATTCCAACAAAATGCCTATTTAATATAATATTCAACGAAAATGTGTCAAACTGTAACTTTTTTCACATCTGCAACGAGCCTGTGGGCAAGTGTGAGTAGGTATTAGTATGATGTTGCATCAGCACACCCGCTAATTAGGTAATCAGTATCTTCGATGTCAAACTGATGCAAAAAATAAAGCATTTAAGAGTTAATGTACAAATGCTGTTTTTAATGGACACACGTTTTCGTAGGCAAATACCATTAAGTCAATAGTTTAGAATTATCTGGCTGGGAAGATCGAAAATCGACAAAGAGAAAAATGTGTCTCTGTGGCTATACATTGAAAACTGTCAGAAATATATTCCATAGCTTATATATATATATATATATATATATACAGGGTGTTTCAAAAGTCTTGGGAACATAACGTTGTATAACGCATTTGTAATGTTCCCAAGACTTTTGAAACACCCTGTATATATATATATATATATATATAACACAAGAAAACCAACCTCGAAATTGGAACAGAACTGAAATAAATGCACAGATATTGAACAAATAAAGTGCTTGATATTCTATAAGACAGAGCTATATCAATAATAAATGATGATAAAATGCACTTTACTGCAGTTTCATGGTATCATGATCATCAGGTTTCCCCGACTGGCATCAATCGATAACTGGTTTTGTTTTTTTGAATGATGCCAGTCAGAGGACATTTCTGATGATTGGTAATACTGTGAAAGTGTAGTAAAGTATTAAGTGTAGCATCATGTGGTCAAGAATTCTTGGTCTTTTGACCGTAAGACATCTGGATGGCACGTCTTGTAGACGGCAATACACATTTGTTGCACAAGTAACCAGCTCAATTAGTTGCGACGTCTGGTCTTCGTAGTAATCATAGAAGTACTGGCGGTGTGTAGAATTCGTCTGACACTCTTTCTCTCTCTATTACAGCCATCTTCTTAAGCTTGATAATTGACATTCTGTCCCTTTCTCTCAGCTGTGTCTGGCAGGCTGCGTAATATGATGGTATCTCTTCGTATCGGAGTTGACAGCGGGTGTATAACAACAACAAATTCAATTCGGGCTTTTATATTCTTCTTTGCTTTCTTTTCTCTTTAGACTCATCATATTCGGTTTAACGTCTGTTTTACATGCTGACATGTGTTGGACAGCTTTAAAAAATTGACTTCCTCTACTGAGGAATATACATTATCAATGACACGCCCCCCCCCCTCCTGTAGGAGGCAGGGCAAAGAAGTGCTCCCAAAACACATCTGTTTGTCCTGCAGACCAAAAACCAAAGAGAAAAAGCATTCTGCCACTTCGATTTGACTGACATGTCTACCTAATGGAAATTACTTATACGTAATCTAATTTAAAAACATAAAATTCCATTTTGACGTCACCACACTACTACATAAATACATTTTAATATCATATCATTTATTATTGAAATATACAGTAAAACTCCTACGCTATGAACTCTTGATCTGTTCATAGCACAGGATAAATTTTTCTTCATTAAAAGATACAGAAACTGAGTATAGGTTTGCTTAACTATAGTAATATTTTATGAGGATAATAAAAAAAAAAACTATATGTAAACAAAAAGGATTTATTAGGAAAATGACTATTGATCAACGCAAATAGTCATTAAATGCCTAAATATTAAAAAAGATTGTTAATAGATACTGCACTAAAGTTATTGAATATCCTTATTATTTTCAAAATCATTCCCGTTCAATGATTTCATTGAGTCTTTTATATTTTGTAGAAATTTAGATACTTTGTTCAGTTCCATTTTCTTAATGAATATTTTTCTTTGTAGAGCACAAACCATCTCTATACCGTAATTATTAAAGCAACTCTCTTTTTCAAAGAACGTTAGCACCGATTCTGTATTCCTTTCTGCAGTTTCCCATGATATTTTCTCTATTCTTGCTATATAAATATATTAAGGTGGGGGAGGGGCGATTATATATATATATATATATATATAAATGACTAGCATTAGGTTGCTGAAACCTAATTGCATTTGTGTAAGCCGGTTGAAATATTTATACAATATATATATATATATATATATAAATATATATATACAGGGTGGGCAAAAATAAGGGTCCTATTTTTAAAAATTCATAACTTTTTTATTTATTGATTTTTTTTGATTTTTTTTTTTTAGAATAAGTAAAGGACCCCTTCTGAAGCAAGCATGAGCCGTATTAGCCCTAAGGAACGTACCCTCATTTAGAAAACATTATTTTTGCTTAAAAAACTCAAAACAGTGTAAAAAACAATACTTTAGTTTTTGTAAGTTTTAAGAAGTGTTTTTCGGCTAAAATTTGTTTTGTTTATTTCAAAAAATCTCGGAAGGGTCAGTCTACACACACATAAAGTTTGGTGAGTTTAACTTTTATTTTGTGGAAGTTATTCAAATTCAAGTTATTCAAATTTAAAGATAGGACCCTTATTTTGGCCCACCCTGTATATATCGCAATAATGAAATGTATACGCATGTAGATATTAATTAAATATTTATTATTAGATAATTATTTGTAGCCCCCTTTCAGCTGGGCTCTTTAATGAGTAATAATCGAAGCCGTCAAATCTAAGCTTTAAATGCAAGTTCCTTACTGTTGAACACTTATGACGGCTAACTAGTTGCCCGCCCACTTGACACATAAATAGGATTTATTTCTCATCTCATTCGTAGTCGTTGAAGGTAGCCTCATTGTTAGGGCACTCGGAATTAGAATTAAATGCGACTCTTGTTCCAGGGTTCGAATCGTGCGACTGGTTTAAATGGTCATCTCTATACTGATGATTCTACATGTGTAGATAATAAATAAATATTTATTATTAAATAGTTATATATATATATATACACACACGTTTGTGTGTGTATATGTACATGTAAATATATGGATAAGAACTTTAATTCAATTTCCTCACTATGAAGAAATATTGCTAAAGATTTAAGCTCTTATTCCATGCTGTCAGATATTCATAAACCATCATTATATATAAAAATTCATAAACCATCATTATATATAAAAATTCATAAACCATCATTATATATAAAAATTCATAAACCATCATTATATATAAAAATTCATAAACCATCATTATATATAAAAATTCATAAACCATCATTATATATAAAAATTCATAAACCATCATTATATATAAAAATTCATAAACCATCATTATATATAAAAATTCATAAACCATCATTATATATAAAAATTCATAAACCATCATTATATATAAAAATTCATAAACCATCATTATATATAAAAATTCATAAACCATCATTATATATAAAAATTCATAAACCATCATTATATATAAAAATTCATAAACCATCATTATATATAAAAATTCATAAACCATCATTATATATAAAAATTCATAAACCATCATTATATATAAAAATTCATAAACCATCATTATATATAAAAATTCATAAACCATCATTATATATAAAAATTCATAAACCATCATTATATATAAAAATTCATAAACCATCATTATATATAAAAATTCATAAACCATCATTATATATAAAAATCCATAAACCATCATTATATATAAAAATAACTGAACTACAACAGAAACAACGTCTGATGATTGCATCCAATAAGGCATGAAACCTTGTTTAATGTTGGGTATGTCGGTAGAGTCACACCATTAAGAATTAAATATATAAGTAACGATAGCACACCTAAAAAGGTCAGCTTAATCCTAGGTTGTACGATAACTTGAAAGTGCCCAATATGAAAACCACAGAGCCAAATGAAAATGAGGCTAATAACTATTCATTGAAAACGCAATTAGATCCTGTAATGTAGTTATGATTTAACATTTTTTTTAGCCAGCATACGAACTCAGATAAAACTGATCTTTTTGTCAACTGCTTTTAAAAGTAAAACATTTCGAAAATCTTGAAAAATATTAACTTACCAATATAACGGTTCTTATACATGAACCTGTGGTCGCCTTTTTGCTCATTTTTTGCCACTACATAAATGGTAGTAAGTAAACCTAAAAAGAAATTTGAAAGACGTTATTATGATTTATGTACATACAAAATATAAATGACACCATTATATTATAACTCATAGAAAAAATTCTAATTTTCTTTTTTTTTCTTAGATTTACTAGGGTCATTTTTTTTCTTGGATATACTAGGGTCATTTTTTTTCTTGGATATACTAGGGTCATTTTTTTCTTGGATATACTAGGGTCATTTTTTTCTTGGATATACTAGGGTCATTTTTTTCTTGGATATACTAGGATCATTTTTTTCTTGGATATACTAGGGTCATTTTTTTCTTGGATATACTAGGGTCATTTTTTTCTTGGATATACTAGGGTCATTTTTTTCTTGGATATACTAGGATCATTTTTTTCTTGGATATACTAGGGTCATTTTTTTCTTGAATATACTAGGGTCATTTTTTTCTTGGATATACTAGGGTCATTTTTTTTCTTGGATATACTAGGGTCATTTTTTTTCTTGGATATACTAGGGTCATTTTTTTCTTGGATATACTAGGGTCATTTTTTTCTTGGATATACTAGGGTCATTTTTTTTCTTGGATATACTAGGGTCATTTAA
This sequence comes from Sepiola atlantica, assembly GCA_963556195.1. Taxonomy (NCBI): domain Eukaryota; kingdom Metazoa; phylum Mollusca; class Cephalopoda; order Sepiida; family Sepiolidae; genus Sepiola; species Sepiola atlantica. The sequence continues at coordinate 69,147,720 of OY744530.1, forward strand.
AATTATATAATAAAATTGATACTCAGATTGTTGGGATAAAGCAATAGCAAACTTTAATATATATATATATATATATCAATAAATATCTAAAAAGGTAAATCTTTAAATATTTATTTACTTTAAATATTTAATATTGTTATAAAGCTCTATCCGAAAGGATATCGACTTCTTTGTGTGTACAAGGTTTGCGATCTTGGATTGGATCTGTTCTGATTCCAAGAGGTTGATTTTTCATGTTACTGATATATAACATAAAATTATCTTGTCAGATTTTCTTTTTCAGCTAAGAAAACTGTTAGAATGGAGACATTTTCCCTTATTCACTGAAACAGATTAAAGTAGCAATATCCACCGACCATAAAAACACTTTAGATCAGCAGATTTCAAGGGTTTCTACTGAAATAGTCATATTTAAAACACTCAAACCACTTTAAATCCTCAAACTACCACTGTTTTGTTTGGAAATGAATATACTTTTACATGGATCAATAAATAATTATTGATATAATATATTTGAAGAGATTTAAGCACGTAAAGTGATAAAAATGTTAACACCGTTAACAGGCCATTTTTGAAACTTTAGTGAAGAACTTGGGGGTGGGGATACTTTTTGAAAGTGTTACCACTCCTCTATGAGGAACTTCGTCATGAAATTTTGAAAACAATGAAGTCCTTAACCCTGGTGAGGGGTACAAAACAAAACAACCTGAACCATTCCATTTTTGCTATGTCAAAAAGAAACCTTCAACATCACGAGTACCAAACATTTTGAAAAGAAATTATAATAGTATGTTTTATCTTTTTGTAGTAGCAATTTTTAATTACGCTATCTGAAAAAATGTTGTTTCTATTTAAGCCAAAGTCAGCAATTTGACGGTTTCGCTGACAGTATGTTTTTTTTTTCTTTTTTTTTTTACAGCATATCAACCATCTATGGGTTATTTAATGCCGAATAAAGTTGTCAAGTGGAATCCTAAGGTAGGAAAATTATTTTATATTTTTTTGAAAAAAAAAAAAAAAAAAAAAAAAAATTAAATTTGTTTTCAAGAATCCAACTTCTTTGATGAAGTCTTAGATTTTGGTTGGGTTTGAGTCTTTAAACAGACTCTTCACCTTCCAATAAATGTTTGTGAATAATATGTGTATGTCCTATACAGAGTCTGGCTACTACAACCTCTTTCCTTCTTGCCTTTCTGTAGCCTAGGGGTCGCTCATCAATAGTTGGCCAAATCTTGTGTAATTATTTCTTTAGAATTCATCCAAAGATTCTTGCCATTTTCCTATGATTATCCTGTTTATAGAAGGTTGAAGATCAATGTAAGAACCTTTATTATTGGAAGGTACCATGTTCAGCGATTCTTTTGCTACTCTACCCGCTTTTTCATTTCCATGAATACCGATATGACTCAATATCCAGCATAATTTCACTTTGCTCAGCTTTTCGTTAGAGATGGAAATGATCTTGTTTAAGATTTTAGTCATTAAGGGATTATGCATATTTTTGTTCTTCAGTGCTGAGTAGTGATAGGGAGTCGGAAAAGATGAATTCATCAATCCTACTCTCTTATTATTTTTAGAGCAAAGTATATGGGTGCAACTTCTGCACTGAACACTGACGCTTTGTCTCAGTTAGGATAGCAGCGCATCCGACTATCTGATTCTTTAGATCCATCTATGTAGATATACTTATAGTTGAGATGATGTTTTTTTTATGTTTTCAAATTCATCCTGAAATATAATTGGGTTGGTTTTGTTCTTTGAAGATGTTGTCAAATCAAAGATACAAGATGGTTGTATTAATTTCCAGGTGAGAGTTTTGGAAATTATTGATTGGTGTATGGGACTAGAGTCCAAGACTAATTTGTTGGTAAGTTCCTGGATACGGTAACTAAATGGCCTAATGGTGTTGATTTTTCTCTCCACACAGTTTTATATTGTGTATTAAACACGCAGCCATAGGCAGGATTTAGTGGACATGATGACAACTTTGTCACCTATTTTTCTCTTCTTAGATGTCAAGGACCTTTATTCGCTTCAATATAATACCCACCGACCATAAAATGCTTTGGATAAGCACAGATTTCAAGAAGGTTCTACTAAAATAATCATATTTAAAAAACCAAAGCACTTTAAGTCCTCAAAATACCACCATTTTATTAAAAAAATAATATACTTTCACATGGATTAATAAATAATAATCTACATGATATATTTGAAAAGTTTTGAGCAAATAAAATGATAAAAATGTTAATGCGACTAAACTGATATTTTTGTAACTTTTTTTAAGAACCCCGTTCTTTTAAAAGTTTGTTATCATTCCTCTATGAAAAATTTGTCATGAAATGTAGAAATCAATCAGAAGAGACATAGCCCTTAATTCTAAATTATAGCAAGTAGCCGAACGAAATCAATATAATATATATATATATTAATAACTGTATGATTTTTCTGCATTTTTCTTCATCCTGAGGAAGTCTATAATAAAGACGAAACGTTGATCAATACATAAATAATATAGTGTTTGGCTTTCCTTTTTCATTTTCCATATATATACACATATAGCCGCCAATTTAAAAAAAAATAAAAAATAAAAATCATACTTTTAAGGCTATTACGCGAACACCCTAAAAATCTTGGCAGAAAAATGAAAAACTATTTAGAATTTAGAGTAGGGGGATCAGTTCGCATATAAATTTAATGTAAAATGATCCCTCATTTGCGTACCATTCTTACCTTTTGGGAACAGTTACCCCTCCAAATTCTTGATATTTTTTTATGCTGAATAGTATTTTAAAAAATATAATTACTTACCCTTCCACTAACCCTAGGTTCGAGTGACCAGCCCACCTCCTAAAAATGACAAGCCCCCAACAAAAACTTAAAACCAGTGTAAGAAAAAAAAAAGCAGCCCCCCCCTCCAAAAACGCATAGGATTTATCTCTCATAGAAAGAAATTTGGTTAATGTCCTAAAAGGCTAGAATGGCCCGGAAATGGGGTATTATTTTATATTAAATTTGTATGTGAAACTTATCCCCTACTCTAAATTCTAAAATAATTTTAGCTTTTTTTTTTCTCTTCCTTCTGCCAAGTTTTTCAGGGTGTTCATACGTAATTGCTTAAAAAAGTTAGAATCTCATATTATAGGGAGGGGGTAGTGGAAGGTGTTAACCTACAATAATAGTACTAAAGAAATCTTGTAATGTATTCATTTTAAGACAGTCCTAGTATTAGATTTCAGCTTCTTGTACATAAAATGCATTACAATTCAACTTTGTTCTCTAACGTTTTTTTTGATGGATGCATGGTATTTTTAAGGTATTGTAGCATATTTATGTGCATTTGCACAAAATCGTTTATCTTTGGAGATTTTCGGTGGCATATTCTGATTCCTTGCACAAAAATACATTCATATGACAAATTTCATTGATTAATCATTTTTAAACAAAGATATAACTGAAAAAGCAGCATTAAAAATTTGATGAAATGCACGATCTTAAAAAGGGCAAAATATCCAACCATGCAGTACACAAAAAGTCATAACTTCCTTATTTTTAGTCAGATTTAAATTTTTATAAGATTCTTGTTTAAATCACCAAAGTTTCTCTATGTATGCTATTATTATTGAGATATTTTAAGCAAGTTTAATTGTTTCATGTGTATTGCTAATTAAAGGGACATTATTGTTATACAATTATATCGAGTTCTCTCCCTTGAGTTCTTCCAAAATAAATATATAAATTAAATTTTGCACCTTCAACCATGTTCGCATATGTGATTCTCGCCTTCAAAATAATTGCACATTATGATTTGTTCTTTATATTAATCAATTATCGTCAAGTACTAAAACAAAGTTTAATAAATTTTTATTTCTCAGATTAATTTAATTTTTTTTTTTTACTCCTGGGCAACACCGTGGTGGTTAAGCGAGTATAATTATTAATATATATTTCTATTTATACAAATTATTTATTTAAAAAACTATACATTACATAGTTCAGAGGCGTACCACGATTTCATCTAGATGGACTGACTTTTTAAACTTTTAAAAATCGTCTATAGCACATAAGGAATCTTCAGCATCTCGAAATGAAAACAACGAGATGCTGAAGATTCCTTATGGATTTATAAACGACTTTAAAAAATGTTTAAAGTCAGTCTATCTGGATGAAATTGTGGTACGCCTCTGAAATATGTAACGTATAGTTTTTTTTTAAATAAATAATTTGTATTTAGCTCTCACTTTTGCGATCGAGCACTTTATTGATTTCTTTTCAACATAACCTGACGCACTATTTCTATAAAGTTAGGTATGTGCATGTTTATATATTTCTATGTACAGGATTCACTCCTAAATTAATTAACCAATCACTACGAATTTTGGAACATAGCTTCTAGATGTAAAGGGTCATAATGTGGACTATGTTTAGTTTAATTTAGTTTTATTCAAAAGAGTTAAAAATGGTGTGGAAGCCCTTTGCGAAAATTCAGATACTCCAATTTTTGTGAAATTTTAACAATAGGTCAATCAATGAATAAATATTCCCTAAATGTCAATTTCTTTGGAGTATCTTAAAGGGGTTTTAGGGGGCATGATATGGGCATAAACTCCCACTTGAACATTCAAATATTTCAGATTTGGATTGAATTTGATCCATAGTCATTAGAAACCAATTACAGAAAAATGCTCTGAAGCTAAAATGTTTAGACATTTTGTATTGGATTTTGATCCAAATTGGAATAAGGATTCTAGAAATAATTAGATTTAGTATCATATCTTGATTTTAATCTTCGTAAAAGGACATAAAAGTGGTGCAAAACTCTTCTGATAATTCATTTTACCCGTTTTGTATATCATTTTTTTTTTTTTATATAAATCAAAAAGAACGGCGATTTGTTAAATACGACAAAACTAATTGTATTAAAAATGAATTATTAGTCAAGCAGGAGTGCTCTCCCTTGAACCATTCAAGTGATTTTTGTTTCAAGGTAGCTTTCCTTATTTTAATATTTAGTAACGGCATTTTTGTTTTGGCCTTAAAAGAATGAAATAAGATTGACGAATGGACGTATTAAGGATTTTGTATTGCAGATTTTGAAACCGGATTGCGGATTCTAGTCTGTCCATTGAATTTGTCATATTTATTAGATTTTTTTTTTTGCTTTGCAGGCAAATATTCTGGAGAACATTTTGAAAAAAAATAAAAAAAATAAAAAATGCATTTTTTTTTTTATTGAAGTGAATACTTCTGCTGCAAGGAATTCGTCTTGGATGGTGGTGATTCGTCCTGTGGTCGGATCTTTGATTGTTATCGATATAACAATGAAGACAGTTGCAGAGCTTAAACTGTTGCCGGTTGCATCATACCAACCCCCGTGGCTAACACTTGTAAACACTACATTGTAATCTGACTACGTCCTGGCATCCTCTATCTTATGATGAAACTGGTGGGTTGTTTTGCTTTTTGGATTATTTAATGCCATTTTGGTAAAAGTATTTATGCTTCAAGTGCTTTATATCTTCAAATATTTATTTATAGTTTTTGGTTTGGCTGTTTTGTAGAGGAAGATTGTTGTTTTTAACTTTACAGAACATAATTGAGTTTTGGAAAGGAAAAAACAATACCATCAATGTTTGGTGCATTTGGAAGCCAGTATTTTTAGTCAACCTGATCTGATAGCATCAGATATGATGAAGCATGTTGACCCACACACATTCTGATCCATCAAAATCTTTGATTTTCGAATTTCTCACACTTCTCATTTTTGACCCTTGGTGAGTCATACACAGTCCTGGTTGTCTAGAACCCAATTTAAGTTACGAGTTATGAATCTAGTACAAGGGCCAGCCACGATATATCACTAAGACGTTTTTTTAAGATGGCCACTATACCTTGATTAATTTTGTCCCTATTTACTTGTTTCTGCATGAGGACAAAGACAAAAGATTGATTTTTAATAAGGGGGACATCCAGATGCCTAAAAGGGGGCAATCGATTTGGACAAAAAATTGGCTCCAGTCAAGAAGGATTTCTTAAATTTTTTCTTATTTCAATAATTGTGTATAATCTGTATACTATTAAAAATTTAGTTTTTAGAGTTTGTTCATACACAAATAAAAACGTGATTTGCTGACAAAAACAGAATAGGCAGAGTGCACATTACTAAGACAGTAGTTTTTACAATGTAAATACCAGAGTTTAAATCTCACTTAAGTCTGAAGGATTTCTTTTAACTGGATACATGTTTTTATAAATTTCCAGAAATTAACATAAACATTACATGAATATATATTTTTTAAACAAAGAGACATTTTGTTTATGATAATGTGAAAAAAAAAGTAAACAAAGGGTATTATTCAGCATTAGTTCAAAGTGAATTATTTTTACTTATAAAACATAATTTCTAATGTTTTGCCAATAAAAATAATATATAAATGCATTCATCATAGTTACTTACTCTCTCATGCGAATATTAAGTAGCATATTTATTTTTTCTACAAAATTTTAAATATTTTTCTTCGTACATAAATAAATAAAATAAAGTGGTAGAAGCTAAGAAAGGGTAGCAATTGACATATCGCTGAAGGAGTAGATATAAATTAGTATTATTTTATTTTTTATATAAAATTTTTAAAAGTGAGACTTCTTTCCCAATGATTTATGAAAGTTATAAAAGATTTGGTCCTTTTTTTTTTTCTTCATTTTTTTAACTTTAATTCACCCTAAACAAGGGAGCATATTGCCACTGAGATGTAAGGGGCTATTGTGGATTAGGTGTCAGAATTATAGGGGGAATCCTCAGTGAGAAGTTTTGCAGTGAGATGTTTGTTTACATTACATTTAAATTTCTACATGTCGGTACAGTCAAGGAAACGGGGAGCAGGGAGGGAGTTCCAAAGACTAGCAGCTAGAGGAAAGAAGCTATCAGAGTAGAAAGCTCTCCGGCATCTGGGGTTTGGTCTGTTTTATGGCATATCAACCTCTTATAGGTCATTTAATGCTGAAACATTAGTTGTAGTATGGTGAAAAGTTTTTATTCTTCAAGTTCTTAATATGTTCAAGTATGTATTCATAGTGTTTGGTTGAGAGAAAGGGGAGAAGGGAGGGAGAGGGGGAAGGGAGGGAGAAATTGTTGTATTTTTGCTAAACATGATTGAGTTTTGCAAAGAGAAAAAACAATAAAACACCACTGTTTGGTGCATTTTGAGTCAGAAAGTTGATATCTTCAGACAGCCTGATCTGGTAGCACCAGCCAGCATCTGGGGACCTCCACAGTGAATGGATGGGATTGAACGGATTGTTAGGTTGGTTGGGTGTATTTACGTCAAGGGGGCACCAGAGCAACAAGTTCATCGGAGCACATTCTATTGAAGTACTTGTAAAACAAGAACAGGGATGCAACATTGTGGCGATGGGACAGGGGCTGGAGCTTTAGATTAGAGATTCTTTTTTAGTAGATGGTGCATCAGCCCAGACGTGACAACACTACTCCATGCATGGGTGGATGGTGGCCTTGTAGAGATACAGGATACTGGCAAGTGTGAGTTTTCTAGCACGGTAGAGGGAGCCTACTTTCCTTGCAGCAGCTTTGGCGATGTCTTCTATGTATTTGTTCCAATTCATGTTACCTGTGAATCTTATCCGGTGTGTGGTATATGTGTTCAGAGATGACTGTTAGGATATCCGCAGTAGAACGTGCTTGCCTAAATCCATACTGATGGTCAGAAAGAAATTTAGCATTAACAAGGTGGTGGACTATTGCTAGATTGATTAAGGATGTAAAAATTTTAGCGAAGAGCAGGAGTAAACTGATGGGACGATAATTTTGAGGGTCAGTTCTATCACCAGAATTCTTGAAAACTGGTACAAGAGAAGCAATTTTCCAGCTATGAGGGAAGCAAGATTCAGCAAGGCATTGTTGTAGAGTTTTGGTCTTGGATATAAACTTAAAATGCATGCAGTGGTGAGGCCCCAAATTGGGGGCTTGGTGGGAAAGTGTGTGTGGAATAACCCTTTAGTTGCCACTACTTCCAGGTCCACTCTGACCTGAAGACAAACTAAAGAACAAATCGGTTAATTCTAATACTTACCGACACCAGCCAAGGCTAAGCTGCCAACAATCTCTGGATTTTCATTCCAACCATCTTTGACGACTTGATAAAGGCCTAAAATGAGAAAAGATTAAACATATCAAATATCAAGATTTGATTGTTATTATAAGAATGTTGTTTCTATGGAAACACAACCATTATAACCTGGGATCATGGACTCTCCCAAATGCAAATAAAAACATGTATATTTATCTGACGCTGTTTAAGTTTTTCTTTTTTTTTTTTACTTTTATTTTCAGATTAAATCTGGAAAGTATAGGCAGATGTGTGCAGAAGAGTAGACTCCGATGGTATGGCCACGATGAAAGAATGAATGAGCGTTCTTGGTCAGTAGATGTAGAACAGTTGAGTTAGCAGGTTCAGTTCACAATGGAGAGCCAAGGAAAATATTGGAGGTAATAAAAATGGACCCGAGTGAAAGAGGGATAAGTAAAGACCTGACAGAGATAGGTTAGTTTGGAAGTGAATTTTTTTTGCTAGCATGTAAAACAGACGTTAAACTGAATATGATTATTATGCTGATGATGATAAAATATTTCAAGTGATTAATACTTGTTTTCCTTGCAGCATTCACTCTGGGAGAGTTCCTTCAAAAAGAAAGTTTCTAGAGAATATTAAATTCACAAGAAATTCACAGTTGCATGATGTATATCGCAGTCAGGAGAGATGATGTTGATGAATATAGCATCTGCAGTTATTGCAGGAAAGTGTCACCGTCCTCTCATATACAACACCTGATATTCGAAAACGGTCACCCATCTGGTACTGACTAGCATCAACATCGCTTTATTTTGGTGATCTAACGAGAACCGGCATGTCAAACTGATTATGCCGTATCGTTATGTTACAACAAAAATAAGCAAAGTATTCTTAGTAAAAACTTAAAATATTAAAAGAAAATTGTCTAATCTCTTCCTCTTCGGTAAAATATAACTGAATCTACGGTAGGTTAACAACAAAACATTTAAAAAAGAAAAAGAAATGTCAGAGACAGATGAAAGGGAAATAATACTGTGTCATTTACACAGATCCAATGACTTATAATTGGGAAAAAAAAAGATATTTTTAAAGTTTTTTTTTAATAAATTGATATTTTATCTCTTGTTCTAATTTAAAACAAAATTTTACGTCGCTCGGCCAGTGAAATTTGTCATGTAAATTTTGACAACACCGGTTGGTGCCAGACCACTTTGCCGTTTCGGTTCGGTGGCCTTGGTTTGCGCTCTGCAACCGATACTGCGCTGCCGGCTTATGCTTCCTCAACTCACGCTTCGGCAGGTCTCGTTGACGAGATTCTCTCCTCATATCTCGAATCCCCGTCTTCAGATCTTTTGACAGCAGTTTTGTCAACATGGACGTCGACAAACCTTCAGCAACCACCAGATCTCATACATGAGTCGTCCTGGGACGACATTCAATGTCAATCCATGTTTGCCGAACTCGTCCGTAGCAGTAACCAGCATAGAGCTGCCTGCCTGAGAACGTCGGCATCACCTTACAGCGGTGCTTGGCTCAGTGCCATCCCTTTAGCGACACTTGAAACCCTCTTGGACAATGACACTATCCGGATCACCATCTCACAACGGCTGGGACTCCGTTTGTGCCACCCACACCAGTGTCGCTGTGGACAGGTTGTTGACGAGTTTGCCCTGCATCCTCTCTCTTGTCGATTTAGTGCCAGCCGGCCACCTGCCTCACCACTCTGCCCTTAACAACGTAGTCAGGCGAGGTCTCGACTCGGCAGGTTTTGCATTAATTCTTTCAACCAGTCGGTCTGGACAGGGGTGACGGTCGCAGGCCTGACGGGATATCTGTGTTTGCTTTCCGAGCCGGAAAGCCGCTGATCTGGGACACCACTCGTTCTGACTCCTTTTCACCAGCAAGGATTGCGGAATCCGCGGTGAAGCCCGGCACGGCGACTCTGCTCGCTGAAACAAGGAAACGCGGAAAACATAGCTCGCTCACTGACCGTTTCGTCTTCCAACCAATTTCAGTGGAAACGTCGGATGTGCTTGGCCCCGAGACTGTTAAATTTTTTCAGGACATTGGACGGAGGATTTCAACGTCTAGGCACGAGCCCAGTAAGTCAGCCTGGTTGTTTCAACGCATCTCCCTGGCTATCGTTCGTGGCAACGCTATGTCAGTATCAGCGGCGTCACTTCCGTTCTAATCGTCATCTGTTGACTCTTTCTTTCTCTCCTCCTCGATATCTACCTATGTCTGTATCCGTCTCTTTGCTTCTCTTTCTCTCACATTATTGTTTTATAAATAATTGGACTTGTTTTGGTTTGTCTTCACAATGGCAGCCATGATTGTTTATTTATTGTTGGTTTGAAATTGTATTTCTTGTCCCGGAATAAAATTATATCACACTGTTTTTATTGCTAAAAAAAAAAAAAAACTCACCCAAAGAAAAAAAAAATGTTTAAGTCACGATCAGCATTTGAGTTTAACTTCAGTTTTACATGCTGGTATGCGTTGAACAAACTTTAACCATTGAATTTTTGTTTCAAATATGATGCATTCACACAAAATGCTTATTTAATATAATATTCAACAAAAATGTTGAAAACTGCAACTTGTTTCACATCTGCAACAAGCCTGTTGGCAAGTATAAGTATGTATTAGTATGATGTTGCATAAGAACACCCGCTAAATAGGTAATCAGTATCTTCGATATCACGAGCGAGTGTCATCGTGGTGTCATCTGTCTAATACAAGAGGCTAAACTTTTAAATCTGGTGATTAAAATGGTAAGTAAAAATTACTTTATGATTCTCTAGTGTATTATGATTATTTAGATGCACATATTGTAGTGTTTTCTTATACATGTAAAGTTTTATGCCATTTTTTTTCACATTTGCAACATCATTCATTTTTGTCAAATAAATATAAAATTTTTTCCAAAAATCATTTATACTATTTTATATTACTCCTATAAAATGTTTTTCACTTTTTTCAAGCAAAACAAAAGCTAATATAGAACACAATTTAACCCTTAAATGTTTTTTGTTTCAAATGTGACACATTCCAACAAAATGCCTTTTTAATATAATATTCAACAAAAATGTGTCAAACTGCAATTGTTTCACATCTGCATCGAGTCTGTTAGCAAGTGTGAGTAGGTATTAGTATGATGTAGCATCAGCACACCCGCTAAATAGGTAATCAGTATCTTTGACGTCAAACAAATAAAAAAATAAAGCATTTAAGAGTTGACATTCAATCTGCCATTTTTCACGCAAGAATTCAAAAGCATGATACCCAATCGAACCATTGTCAAGTAAAATTATATGTTCATTAAAATCTCCTTTTTCGAATCAACATTAATGATTATTACATATACAGCGTGTGGACAATATTTGTTTGCAAGTTTATGATCTAGGGAAAAAATAACAGTTTCATTTTTTTATAGATTTATTCATAAAACTTAGGGTAAGTTTGTCCTATGACTTTTTCTATCGATTTTACTCGATGAACCCGCCTTTGATGACAGCCAACAAACATTTGTCACTGTCCTATGACTTAAACTGCCAAAGGTATTAGTGATCATTTGTGTTGCCGCTGGATCTGTTAGTATCTCGTTCCACTGTGCCGCACACAAGGTCACGCGCACTGAAGTCAGGCAAACTGGGATGCCAGGTCAGATTAAGTGTGATTGACAAAGTTCTGATGACCAGGCAGGTCTTCTGGCTGATATGGCACTGAGTCTTGCTACCACAAATACAGCCTACCTGCAGCTGCCTAGTAGTCGATCCAGTATTTCACTACCTTGTGCAGAACACAAATGTAGCCATCAGCGTTCATCCTGAGGTTCCCAAGAAGAAGTGGAGTAGCATGAAATCACCGTTCTGACATGCTTTTCTCTCTGATGTCACCTCATAATAGAATCCTGAATCTTTCAATTCTTCTCTGACCATACCATCCTCCTGCCGATGCTGAGGAAGTCTGAAATCTTTGTCATTCTAGGCATGGATTCCAAAAAGAACTATGTCTCTTCCACAAATATGAGGATTTAAAAATTGTCTATAATCAATTTTTTTGCAAAAGGATAATGGAAATAGTCACTGGTGTTATGCCAACGAAAGTAAAAACAAATATGTATAAAATTAATAGTTTAAAATTGTGAACAAATATCGCGCAATTCCTGTAAGAATACAATTTTTGTACGTCCTTATTTACCGCTAACTGGTCTGGAAGTGGGTGCTCATGTTACGTTAAACTTATATAGGAAAGTGATTTTTAAATTCTTATTTTGCGGATATTTTTTCAAGCGGTTTATATGTAATCGCCTAAAAAATACCTAATATATATATGCGCTTCTACAGAATTTGAACCGAACCAAACCGACTTTTGCTGAACTAAAATTAAAATTTAGGTTAACAGTTCGTTTCAAATTCTGTAGAAACAAAGATATATATTTCTACAGAATTTGAAACGAACTGTTATAAAAAAAAAATAAAAGAAACACGGGTATTTATGCAGTTTCACAATGATATGCTAGGCCTCTCTTTAAAAGAAAAAAATAGTTAAAGAAATGTATAAACTTTGTTATGTACTTACGTGGTAGCTGAAAAGACTGTACAACAAAAATTACGCAAATTCACCCAGTATTTATAAAATTAAAAATAAAAACAATTTTATCTATGTCGACATTTTTCTTATATCTCCATTACCTACTTAGTAAGCTGAAATGTCTACCGATACGTAAGCTCGTTTTTTCTTCTTTTTCTTATAATTCAATAAATATTGGATGAATTTGCATAATTTTTTTTTGTATAATCTTATTTTCAGCTACCACGTAAGTATATAACAAAGTTTATAGATTTCTCTAAATATTTTAATGTCATTGTGAAACTGCAGAAGTACCGAAAAACGTAATCTTTAATGACATTTAAACATAAAAAGTCAAATAAATGTTTTAATAGATGGCTTAAAATAATATTTTCATAAAAAACAAACATTCTAAATAATAACATTTATAGACTCATACAATTTCTTCGAACTCATTTCTGAAGGACGTTTCCATTTTTAGCATCAAGTGTCAACAGTGAGAAAAAAAGATTTAAATTATTCGTCAATCAAAAATGTAAATAACATATCCACAGTTAATGTTCAAAAAATGAATTTATAAAAAATATCTTTGTAATGAGTTTTTATCTTACTTTTGCCCTTGAAAATCCGACTCCAACCTCCAATAATTGGACGCGACATTTTGGATGGTGAAGATTTCACAGGAAACGGAAATAAGCAGAAAAAAACGGTGTTAACCGGTGTCGACCCACAACAATTCCTTTTTACTCGCGTACTCTCTTGCATTAATAATAAGTATTTTGCATTGTAATTTTAATCTCTATCTTAATAAAATTGTGGGGTATATGTTACGACGCTCAGCAGAGGCGCGAACGGGGTCCAAAAAAAGAACGAGAAAGGGTTTAAAAACATAAATTTGCAACAAGTGAAGTTGACCTACGACGAGAATAGATATTTTCCTACTTACCTATGTAATTTGTTTTTATTTTTACGTATTATAAATGGGTTTTCATTAGATGTAAAAAAAAATTTCTTGTTTTTTTCCCACCGTTTTCACAAAAATCAATATGGTCGCTCCTAGTGCATTCGTTAGTAATCCCCCCCAATTCGGCCATGTTTTTTTCCCAACTTGTGGTAACAAAACTATTGATTTCTAATAAATAGCACTTCAAACGGGTTTAAAATACAAACAAATAGCACATGCAAGTTTGAAACTAACTTTTACAGCTTACAGTTACTTTTATTTGTTGTAAATTTGTTTTTTTTAGCGTTTTTACTCTGCTGAGTCTCGTAAAAGATGCCCAAATTGTGTGACTATTTCTCATGCGCCTATGTGTGTTCGTATATTTCTCGTATCAACGTAACTTTGATAATCATACATTTAATTATATTTTTTAATTTATCAATCGAATATTTATTGAAATCAAAAATAGGGGCTGTTATCGACGACGCGCCTGATTTCCGTGACTTCGCATCGGCAACGATCGGGCAGGTCGTGGACGCGCCCGAGAGTTGCCGAGACGAAAAGGTCAAGCCTTAATGGAAGACTTGCAGGCGATAATATAAGACGAATAAATTCAAAGAAAAAATACATAGATAAAAAGATAAAAACCGAGCAAACTGTAGGGTGGGCGGTCAAACGAACCATTTTTAATCAAATGTGTAGAAAGAATTTTTTTTTTTTGGGGGGGGGTGTCAATGTTTTCTTTTTCATTTGTTTCGCTGTTTTCATTTTTTCATTTCTTGTGTAGCAGTTATCCCCTCCTTTCAAAACATAACGGTACGGTAGGTGTCGCTGTTCACCGTCAGGTGGCGCTGAAACTGACCAGGAGTTACCTGCCCTTAGGGGATATATAACCAAGGAACACCGGAAAAAGGCCTCTTCTCTATTCAATTGGCCTCGCTGAACGACGCTAAGACACCAGCGCTCCGTCAACACATGTTCAACAACGGTAAGAGTTCTCAACTCATTTTCTTTGTATACGGTTTTCAAGGACTCTCCCACGCCGGACTCATTTCTTCACATACTCTTTTCAAGAACTGTTTTCTATCGACACACATACATACACCACACACGTCATCATCCCACATACACACACGTTCAATAAACCTTATTTGAACTACCTCCTTTTGTTTGTTAATTATTACTCTGTTTTTGCATGCAACAATTGCTTGATTTTATGAACTCGCTTATAGTCGGGAACACGGCCCGATTTTAACACTTGTTAACATAAAACAAAGAAAGAAAGAAAAATGGGTTAGGGTTAGGGCTCCCATTTTTAGCGATAGCCAAGCCCTGCATTTAAACTGTCAAGCTTTAATTGGAAGACTGGCAGACGCTAATATAAGACGAATAAATTCAAAGAAAAAATACATAGATTAAAATCAGTTTTTTTTTTGGGGAAAATAATGTTTTTGGGGGGTAAAATTTTGTCAATGTTTTTATAAGATAAAAGAAAGAAAAAAATGATATTATTCCATCAGCTCTTGGGCGCTTCCGCGACTTGCCCGATTGTTATCATGGAAATCAGGCGTGTCATCTATAAAAGTACCCAAAAATACAATAATGTAAAATAAAACGAAATTTTACAAATCCTATTTAAAAAGTAATTTAATTACAAATTAAACCCACCAGAGTGCATTTCGGTTTCTTCGTAAACAAGTCAGTCAATAATGTTAATAATTAAAAAGAAAAAAATAATTACTTCGTGACTTTTACAAATTTAAAAGAAATTTGGAAGCATTTGTTGTGTGGCCTTCGTAGAGCCATTTTTAGGCAACGTTGGCATCTTTCGGATTTTACCAAGAACAACGTCGACAATTAATGCAAATGATAAAATGAGGGTTGTAAATAGTGAAGGAAGGAAATGGGGATATATACGCACGTGCATGCATATTAAATATAAATGGAAATGAATAAGATTGGAGGGAGTATAACTGTCACCAGCTAGCAAGTGCTAACTTAACATGAACAGAGTTTGTAAATGAAAAATCAAGGAAAACATTATTAAATAACAAAACATTTATATAACTATGAGTTGACATGAAGATAAAAGTAATTTTTAGTGAAGAAATGTTAATTTGGGAAAGTTTATACAACTCGTGTTTTTTTGTAGGAAAATGTTCAGTAAATATCAGACACAAAGGCTAAGAATGTGTATGTCTCTATATATTTGTTAATGTCAATATGCGTGTGTGAATAATATGCGTATGTGAGTATTAGACAATGTGGCACTGTGTAGGTTTACCTTGTTCAGTTAGTACGTGTGTAGATGTGCGCAATATGAGGGAGCTTGTAAGTGAGTTTTGAAGTATTCCCTTCTTTTTGCCCCCCCCCCCCCGGCCAAAGTCACGGAGGTGGAGAGGGTTGAGCCTACGTTCTTGGTCCTTTCGATGTGTGTCGGGTTGGTTCTCTGGAGAACTCTGATTTCGTTGACCAAATCACTGCTTTTATAAGCTTTGTTAATTTGACATAGGCTACCTTGATTTTGGGTTTAAAACGATTTTTATTGGTTTAAAGAGGAGAGTGTATCGAAACGAACCAGAGAAAGAAAGAGGGTGACTATTCAAAGCATTCGCTTTTTGGTGTTCGTTTGAATCGCATCTCGGTTCATTCACCACACATTTAAACTTTAAAAATGTCGTATAGAAAGTCAATTCTTGCCTTAAAAGTCTTAGCAAATCCTTATGTATTAAAAGTTTTGTAGCAGCTCACATGAATGAACTATTTTCTATCAATCTTGTGTGAGTTGTGATTCGGCTTGGCGCTTATTAAGTCATCGCCTCTTCACCAGGTGCACGTCTGCATGTAGCAAGATTCACGCGCGATCACTAAGACCAAATCACGTGATCAGCAGAACAGGTTAACCCCAGCCTGTATCCCAAACAGACAAGATGTTAATTCTGCGTTCTCTACTGGGTCGACGGTAAATGAATCGAAGGACTCCAGAATTAAGATCATTTCATCTTGTCTACATTCACCCTATGTATTATTTCTTGTATTGTTTCTGTGTTTCTCCTACATAAAATTACTACCCGTCTGTGCACTGTGTTATTCAATTGTATTACGTTGTAAAGAAAAGTTACACAAACCAATGCACATATCGCTGTGTAGTTTCCGTTATTATCATCGTCTAAAAATTTGGCTTTCCCGAGCTAAAAGTTTGTGACCCGTGATAAAGAAGTAAACAAAGGAACCAGGATATGTGCATTGGTTTGTGTAACTTTTCTTTACAACGTAAATCATTAAGAAATCTGGTACTTGTCGACATCTTTGTAAAAGCCATCTGATTGAGTTTGTTTGGAGGAAGCAACATGAGAATTAATTACTTTCCCTGCATTGCTTGGATGTATTTTAGGGGGAGATATACATTTTCTATGTAAATAAATTGAAAGTTTACATTTATCTTCCTGTGAAGTTAATGAGATTCACTGTAGAATGATGTAGAAGGAAATGAGATGCAGGCTTTAAATCAAGTGAAGGAATAAAAACATGTAAGTAGCTTTCAAGTTTATTTTTGGAATTAATAAGAAACCATATTCCTGCATATATCTATAGCAACAAATTCAACATATAGCTGATACTTTCTTTCTAGTAGTAACTAGTAGTAAACGACAGCTTACACACACACACACACACACACACACACACACACACACACATATATATATATATATATATATATATATATATATATATATATATATATATATATATATATATATATATATATAAATACATATATATATAAATACATATATTAATCCAGGTAAAGTAAACATCCACAATATAGGAACCCAAAGAATTTTAACCGGGCTTATAAAAAGTGCTCAATATCAAATAGAGCTTTTATATATATGATTATTTTTATTTATACAGACATGTACAAAATCTGCGACACTGGCATGTCGATGTTATCGATCAACACCCCTTAGAAACTGAGATCTCATCAGGAAGAATTAAAATCTGATCCTTACCTCAGATAATATTTGGGAAGAATGAAATGGGAAAGAAAGGAAAAAGAACATTTTACATTTGAAAAGTCACGGGTTGGATTTGAGACTGTTGAAAATCAAATAGAAAATAAAATGAAATAAAATAAAATCTATTCCATTTGTTTATTTCCCACCCCTTAATATTACTATAAATACTATTATTACTATTATTACAATTATAATCATTATCGATATTATTATTATTATTATTTTTATCACAGTCGCTGCTATTACCATCCTTATATCATGTTAGTAAACTTTAGTAGATTTTTAATTAATGTATTTCCCAATTGTTAGCTGTTCTTGGCTTAAATAAATTTATAAAATAAATAAATTAATAACAATAATATGAAATAAAAAATAAACCTTAGAATTAAAAAACAGTAAAAAACTAAAACAAATAAAAAGATAAAAATTATAAGGATCGGATTTTAATTCTCCTGATGAGATCTCAGTTTCTAACAGCTGTTGATCGATAACATTGACATGCCAGTGTTGTAGATTTAGTACATGTCTGTATAAATAATAATAATCACACACACATACACACATATATATATATATAGTGATTGTTCATATTCCAATGACCAATAATTCAATCTTTCATCAAATCATTTATATATATGTGTGTACACCCATTAACACACACGCACATCCATTTATATTAACACCCCTTTATAAAAATATTGGGACTATTGCTAATAAAAATTACTACAGTTTCTGTATATAAGTATTGATAAAAACTTATTAGTATAACAATATTAACTTACACTTGCAACGTGGGGAGAGAGAGAAGAGATCGATAAAATATTTACACAATTTCTAGAATAGAAAGAATTATTTGTTAAACGTTTGATTCATGTGTTGCTGTCTGTACAGACCATTGATTTGGCTTCATATACAACAGAAGATGATTGTATTCGGATTGCAGAGGTTATAGATTATGTTGCAAAGTTGAATAATTAGTGGATTGCTCACATTTTTGTTTTTCAGTGTTTCAAGTGAGGATCTTGAGTGTGTACAGACCATTAATTGGCTTGACTTGCTGTCTTTGATTACATCAAATGCCAAATTAATGGCTGTTATCTCAACACTGTAAATTCATGCTGTACTTGGCAGTTCCTTTCTCTATTCTTTGCAGATGGCAGCATTTCCCATTATGTTTTCATCCTGAGATCAATAAATCAACACAACCGGAAGTGGCTGTGAAATACAAATGCCAACAAGATACAAAAACTAATAAGTGAACATTAATAAGAAAGCATTAGAACAATGATTTTATGAGCTAATCTTCGCATGGACTGTAAGACCAACTCCTATAATATGTTTTAACTAACATTTGTCAAATGAAAGGAAAACAAAGCTTTTCTATAAATAACAAATAATATATTTATTTGAGTGACCTACACCTTAAAACAGTGTCGCATATGTTGTGGACAGAGATAGCGAACTATGCGTGAGTAATGAATTAAATGAATGTTATTTATTTTCTGCTGTTTGTGTTCTGGGAGTTGATGCGACTGCTACCAGAATGGCACCTTTGAACTCAGTGTCGGAGTTTGTAAAAGCTATACAAAGATGCACAGCAGGTCAAACCATATCCGATGGCTTTGAATTACGCACCAGAAAGAGGCTAAGGTCATAGAAAAACTTTAAAAATATAAATAGGAAGTTAAGAAATAAAATTTAAAAAATACACTAAGTTCAAGTAAGCCTTCTTAATAAATATATATATAATATAACAAAATGTATAAATTCAAATTTATTGATTTTAAGCTATACTTATATTATATTATTTGTTTGTTAAAATATTGAAAGTGCTTACCTTTTCTGAGATTATATTTTTGTGTTTATTCAAATAATATTTTTTATGGGAATTTCTGTATCTAGTTCATTTTGTTACTTGGTGTCTTTTTTTATTTATTAATTCTTTGAGTAAACGTCTGCAAAGGAAATATATGCCACTAGTTTTTTTTACCTTTGATTTTTGTGGGTTGTTTCTACACGGTCGGATTTGTCTGAAAATAGATAAACTTTCGAAAGTTGACTTTGTTAATAAATATATGTAACACCAAAAATTAAAATAATATATAAATTCAAATTTAGTGATTTTAGCTGTACCAATATATATATATACTTATTACATATTTATTGGTTACATATTGTTACAGTCGTGTCTCGTTGGGAACGACAAGACGGTCATGCAACAGAAAGAAAAAAAGAAAGAAATGATTTTGGTTTTCAGGTTCAAATATGCGTTCACAGAGAACGAGAGGGGAGTGGGGAACTCTTTCTCATGACACCTATAAAGATGAAGAGACAGACGACAAACACTTTGTGAAAGAACGGAAGGCCAACACAAGTTAAAAGATAAAAATGACAAAATTGAATTTTATAAAATGTATAAATAGGGACAGGATATAAAAACAAAACAAAAATGCTTAACTAGATCGAGCAAAGATATATATATACAATGCAATAAAATATAGCCTGAGAGGAAGAAAGGGGCTGACTTACACATTGTTGGGGCACCTTTAAAGTTCATGAAAATCAAATGTCTGAATCTTTGATATGTATAAATAGTTGTGGTGGTGACGGGAGGTTCAAGTAATTCTTCTCTGTTTCGCCTTTTGATAATTCAACGGTTTTCAAGGCGCAGGGATTTTGCACAAAATGCTCCTTCTGAAGTTTTCTTTTTCATGGTCACATTTCTTCTTTTCCGTTGTGAATCTGGAGTGACGAATTTCGCGTCTGCTCCGCCCAAACTTTGGGGTAGATTCTTCTGTAGCAACCCCGTCCTTTTTCCTTCCTCTTCTTTCTTTTCTTATCCGTTCAGCAGGATGTTAGGATTGGGTATAGGATCCAGGTTGCGGAGTATAGCTGACCTATACAGAGATGGTGAGATGACCAATCCCTTTTTTTAACGTTCCTTAGACCCAGAAGTGGGAGGGGTTAGTCAGGCCTACTCAGATATACACTCTCTCGACAATACTTTCTCTCAAGCTATGAGATAAAAATAATATTTTAAAAGAAAATGAATACATCTCTGCTGGATATTTGAAATTGTCGACTGTCTATATTTTAAAATTAAAAATCTAATTTTGGGATTACGTCACAATATAGTTCGCTTTCTCTGACCATGGCAACATGTATTCATACTCCTTGTATTTGGGACCGTAATGTATTCCTTCTTTAATACCTATTATTAGAATTTATAACACACTCATTGATTGGTCAGTGGTTGTCTCCCATGCCCATTTAAGGGTTGTGTTAATTGGCCAACAGGTAACCCAATCACTGCTCCGTTAAACGTCACATCAGTCAGTCTATATAAGCCGAAACACTCTAGGATCCATTCTATTTGCCACTATTTTGCTCTTACTACCCAGATATCGGTTGACAAAAGCTCAAAGAAGGCAGTCACTGGTAGCCAACCCCACTCCTTCTCCACTTTCCCTGTTATCCATCATCTTGGAAAGATTTTACTGCATTAGGATAAACTCACAGAAGGACGTTCATAGGCAGCCATTCCTTCTTTTCCAGTTTCCCCAACAGAAGTCCTCAGTAGACAGTTCGCAGACAAAAGCCATTTCTTTCATGACAAAATAAACCAAAATCGATGGACCTCAGTGTTCAAGAAGTTACCAGAACATTCTTTCTTAGATAAGTTCTTATGAAAGTATGTATTTGCAAACCTCCTATTTTTCGTACATTTACCGATTTCTGTTGTATATCATTCTTTATTACTTGCCCAAGTAAAATTATTTCATTAATATATACATTGTCGTTTTTCCTTCTTTCCAAAAACTGTCACAACCATTTCGAATTTCACCACTTATCTATGAGGAATCTTCCTACATTCTCATGCGTGAGAATTGAATTTACTTTTGGAGATAAAAATCTTCCTTTCTACATTATATCATATACCAACTTACATGTTCCGTAATCTCGTTTAGATTTGTCGTATATATACATTTTATATATGTAATAACCGGTAATACCACTTGTTGTGGTATTTGCTCAGCATTGGGCATTCCGCCTTCAACTAAAAGTGGAAGTTTATGGGGAACACAAATTCACATGCAATCAGCATGTAGGTTAGGGGAGATGACATACAGTGCCTAGTATTTCCAAATTGTCACCCGTCTTGTACTGACCAGGTTCAGCGTAGCTTAACTTCGGTGATCTAATGGGAACCAATGTATCAACGTGATTATGCTGTATTTATATATTACATAATCTGAAATCTTAAATAGTTGCAGATTAATAGTCGGCCCTCGGTTTGCGAGACCGGCAAATAATTACAAATAAATAATTATTATGAAAAATGTCAAAATGTTTAACTGTAATAAAATAAAACCTAATTTTATCTTATATTTTATTAAATATATGACTGTAACAAGAAAGACAAAATTTTAAAATTACCAGCTTCGATGTGCGCAAGATGTTTTGCATGTCGGGCACTCGTTTCCCATTGAGAAAAGAACTTGTGTTCATAATTGCAGATTTTTATAGTTGGAACTAATTTGCATGTGTAGAGACTAACTGACTTTAAAAAAGACGGATTAAAATTAGACTGGGAATCGAATTTTGGACAGCTGAGAGAAAGCGTTTGTGTTGAAAATTTGTCCATGTTTATTACAGTGTTGTTGAGAGGAGTTCCTTCTGAGGTTTGGACCATAATTGTAATCTTATTACGGCTACAGGAGATTTACATAGATTCTTTTTTCTTACAATAACAATGCATAACTAAAATGAAAATATCTTAGAAACTGTGGTAACTAAAAATGTTACACTTACCTGAATTTAAAGTGGAAGTATAGCCTCCAAAAATACTCTCGAAAAAAAAAAGAACGAAATTACATTTTTATAGAAACCGGTTACCAACGAAATATTGATAAAAGTGAAAAATGCGGTCACATGTGAAGCTCTGTACTATGTCTGCATACTCAAAATCATTTTGCCACCCAAAGTAAAATCACTCTTCTGATCCGATCACACAGAATAAAAATTTCAACATTTCAGCGAGTAGAGCCGAGCCGAGACAAGCCAACACACGATATTACGCTCAGCTAGCCTCCCTGCCCTTCAAGGCTAAGGGAGAGCAATTGAATATTCTCAACTCACACATTCTGTCATACGCATACACATACTGACAAAAGCAGCACACACATAATGCCTACTGAAGTGTAATCACACACTCTATCGCACACATACACACAGACAAAAACAACACACACTATCACATACATATATACACTGACATTTCAGTAATTATAGGAGCGACCGGAATTATGAAAAATAATTTAAATAACTACCAGGTTAATATACCCGGTGAACCAAGGGCAAGAGAGATTCACACAATTGTGCTTGAAGGGACGTTTTGAATCTTAAAACGATCTCTCAGTTGAAGTCTCTGAAATAGCGGGTGAATGTTTGGCATCCAGTAGGATGCTCCATCCCCAGCAAAAAGATAAGAAAATTGAAAAAAAAACGAACAAAAAAAACCTAGAAAACCAACATATAGACATATACACTTATAACTCTTGTTGCCTTCTTCTTCAAACTTTCTACAACTCAACCTTTCAAATGAACAATTACTCACACAAAAATAACTTCAACCAATCGTAAAATCTGTACATATATATGAATGTATTTTGCGTTCGTTAAACAATCTTTTCTTCTTTTATTTAAAATTCATGTTTTTACCTGTTTTTCAACATGTTAACAGCTAGCGTAGATCTTAGCGTATTTCAAATACGCAACAATCATCTACATTCTATCCAAGCTCGAATCCATGCTACTACAGGTCCATCCTGTTTGATAAACCTAGACTTTTTTCCTATAAGAAAGAAATTTGACAGCTTTAGAGTGGCTGTCTGGTGTTGTCCATGTTACTCGACTGACGTCTCCAGTACGTTCCCTATTACTATTATTATTACTATTACAAGGTAAGACTACTGCTTGTTAGCAATGGTGAAACTCGTTCCAACCTTACCAGCAAATTCGTTTTTTTAAAAAAACAAACTTTGTTAAGCGTGACACTAGTGAGGCTGCCGTAACGATCATAAATATTGACATTTCTTTCTTCTTGTGGAGAACAGCCCCTATGAGGTGGTGTAGCAGATGCTACTATGTGCAAACTTTTTTTCTTTGTTTGCTCAGTCCTTCATTGTCTCTGAGGTAGAGTAGAGGGGATGATCTCGTGAAAGCACGTTGCTCGAAGATTCCGGCCAATCAGGGACCAACAGGTCAGCTTGACCACGCGTTTTTTGACTGCCTATAAAAACAAGTCACGCACTCTCTTCTCTCTCTTTTTCCTTCCGCTTTCTGGCAGAACGCACACAGGAGATCGTCGACACTCCCCCCCCCCCCCTCCACATCGGCTCAACCGGGGAGGTGGGGGATGCAAAAGGTAATCTCTTTTAATTCCTATCAGGAATAGCAAACTTTTCTTCAAACATACACCATTACAATTGCCACAAAATATCACTTTACATCAAACACCATCGCATATACACCTTCGTACAAACATGAACTTACAAACAGAACTTGTGCACTCCTTAAAAATATGAACTCTACAAAATGTCTTAGTCAAATAAATTGTTTTGTTTTAATATAAATGTTTTACTCTTAATTATTGATTTTGTAAAATACCATTCTTGTGTGTTAGCTTTATTATTCCTTCGCTTTCTTTCTAATATAATTTCCAAATAATAATAATGTTTTTCCTTCTTCCCTTTGTTTGTTTTAATCTGTTTAATTATATCGACACGTGGTCGGGCCACTTCGACCCATCCACACGTGGTCGGGCCACGTCGAACAGTGGGAATGATATGCTGCTATAAAGACATCTCTCCCACAACCTTTGGTCGGGACAACCTATGGCCATAGTATAATACTAATCAGGCTCAAGGGTATATTAATTTTGACCGAACCTCTGTAGGACTACTTCCAGACAATTTGGGATTTGCAGGTCAAACAGAGAGCTTCCTGCCACCAACGAAGAAAACGTATTCTTTCTCTCCTCCCGGTCAACTTGACACTTAGTAAGGCTATCGTCAATTGGAAGATATATGGCTTGGAGACTTTCGGTGGCCGACCTTTCTTACTTCCTTCACTGTGACACTTTTTAAAAAACTATTGGAAGCCTACACCCGACGGTGTAAGTCACTGAAATAAATACATATATTGCTGTTGTTTATGCAGGGGCTTTGTTTTCTTTTCGTTTGGCGACCGTGTTATTACAAAATATTATAGGGGTTGGTCTTAAAGTTTATGCGAAGACCAAGCCTCAATACTGCCTATAGAAGACAAGAGCTGTCTAAGTCATTTTTCTTGCCTCCTCCCATCGCCAGTCGGTTTAAAATCCCAACAAAACAGCTAAATAAAATAAGATTTTGAGATGTTATAGTTAATAGAGTTTAAAATAAAAGATCTTATTATTGTGGTCAACATGAAATGCTTTTAATTTTTCATATTTTTTTTTATTCCTTCGTGTGCCTAGCCTAAGGCGATTTTTCCATGAACAGAACTTCTTTGTAAGAACCTCTCGCCTGTGGAACACATTACCGCATGACTGTTTCCCTCCAGATTACAACAGGGTCGTCTTCAAATCCAATGTCAATAAATACTTGTTATAAAGAGTCGCACAAGTGATCAAACTTACTTAATAGTATTAAATATTAATACCATTGATCGTTCCTCATCTTTTGGCTGACCATTATTCCATCTCATTAACCCTTATCCTCGGGTGACTCTTCGCTTTGATAAGTGGTGACCCAATAATAATAATAAATAATAATAATAATAAATTCACTTTTACAAAAATAAAACATGGCATTTTTTAAGACAAGTTAAACAAATTAATTAAAAGGTTGTTGCCCTTAGATCTCGGGAACGATGAGTTATTTCCCTTGACAATAGTAGACATATTTATAAACTTTTTTTTTTAAATATATATATTTTTACTAAAAATGACAGCAGAGTGACCTTCCTTTAAAAACTTTTTTGGTGAATGTGTACGAGTATGGTACCCGAAATCTTCGTCTGCAAGGCGGAGATCACGTGATATTAGTAGCACCGTTTTTATGTCCTGACTAAAAACGTACCGGGCTGTTCGTTTTCTGAAATAACAATTAATTTATTAAAGAAAATAAACAGAACGTTTTTTGAAACGAAAAATGTTATAAATGTGATTCTTTCCCCTTTTGAGTGTCAAAATTGAATAAATATATTTACAAAAATAGAAAGAATCTTTTTTTTGGTATTTACAAAAATAGAAAATAAACAGAAAGTTTTTTGAAACGATAATCGTAACAAATGTTTGTTTTTTTCCTTTTGAGTGTCAAAATGGAATAAATATATTTACAAAAATAGATAGAATCTTTTTTGTATTTACATAAATATAAAAAAGATTCGGTGCAATTCCAGTTTACGGATACTTTCGAAAAAAAAACAACAAAAAAAACAAACAAACTGATGAATATCTGTTTGATGTACGTACCTGTCATGGGTTGAATATACCCTATACCAAAAAGCACGTAAATTAATCAAGTAGTTTTTTTTTTTTTTTTTTATAAAAGAAAATCAAATTTTAGCGATGTACGAAGAGAAGTGTAAATATGACAGCCATTTTTAAAGTTTTCAAAGGGGGATAACCGTAACTTTTGCGAACTTCCTTAAAAAATCGCTCCATTTGATTACGTGACGTCGAGACACCAGTTTTAAATCGAATTAAAAAACGCTTTGTTGCCTATTTTTTCCACCCCTTTTTCGTTTTGTTAGCTGTCGTTATGCCCGAAATTGGCTAAACTAAACACAATTTCTGAAGACAAAAAAGATAAAATTAAAATTTTTGAACGCTGTCATAGTTACATTTCTCTTCTCCTTCTTTTTGAGAATTTATTTTTTAAAGAATAGCCATGTTTCATTTTTATTGAAAACGCTCAGTAATAATAATAAATGTTTGTAAGTTTTGTTTGTAACGAATTCAAGGTTTTGGTTCAACCGCGCCTAAATTGTTCAGAGCAGACGACTTTTTTCATTGAATCTGTGATTGACTCAGGCTCGTTTTCTGATTGGTCAATTTGAGTGACGTGTCAGTTTCTAATTGTAAACAATGCTAAATTACATTTTTCTCGTTAAAATATTTTGAAGAAATTATCTTCAGATAAATTCGAAATGTTGACTTGATAACATCTAATTTGTCTCCGTGGACAGAATTTTCTTTCCTTGAGAGAATTGTGCCCTCGTTAATTAATTAGATTACTCCCTTTTTATATATAAGATGTGAATATTTGGACTGACAAACGAATTTGTAGCAGTTACCTCCTCCTTTCAAAACATAACTACACCGGTTTGCCGGTAGGTGTCGCTTTTTCACTGACAGGTGGCGCTGTAAAGCGACACGAGAGTTATCTGCCCTTCTGACTATAAAAACCGTTGCAAACGGAAAATCGATCTCTTTTTTCACCGACCAGCATCGGAGAACAACGCTGGCACCAGCGCTCCGTTTCACTCGCCTTTTGGCCTCGACAGAATGACGCTGACACTAGCGTTCCGTTTCACTCTTCTCTGGTCGACAGAACGACGCTAATACACTAGCGTTTCGTCTCACGCTTTTCCCTTGAACTGGTCTCAGCCAAACAACTACCAACACACGTTTCTTCCGTCAACACGTGGGCAAACCACGGTAAGAGTTCTCTACTCATTTTCTTTGTGTACGGCTTTCGAAGACTTTCCACACGCCGGATTCATTTCTTCTTATACCTTTTCAAGAACTGTTTTTCCATCGACACACATGCATACATCACACACTTCATCATTCCACGTACACACACGTTCAATAAACGTTATTTGAACTACTTCATTTTGTTTATTAATTATTACTCCGTCTTTGCATGCAACATCGCTTGATTCAACTTTGCACGTTTATAGTCCGGGAACATCACCCTCTCAATCATAACAATTGGTGACCCGACGTGCAAGCTTTGTTGTATGTGGCGGAGTAATTAATTTCGTACTAGAACCAAAAAAAAAAAATATATCATTTCTCGTTTTTTCTTTCGTGGTGAAACGAATTACGCACCCATCTTTTTCCTTTTTTTTCTACCCACGTGGTAGAAATATACAAACAAACAAAAGAAAAGAGGCCGCGATTTTTTCCTGGCCACGGGAAAACCCCAAACAAAGAAAAACAAAAACATTTCTCGGCTCTCTCCGAGTATAAAACAAATTACAATTTCATTTTTTTCGTCTCTCTTTCTCCACCCACGTGTCGGAAAAATATATACAAAGAAAAAGACAAACTTTTTTTTCTTCTTTTTGACGAACAAAGGGACCTTACAAGACGCCATTTCCTTTTGTTTTGAACACGTGGAGATAAAAAGAAAACAAAAGAAAACAAACGCTCACGCTGCCCATCTTTTTCGTGACCACGTGTTGATAAAAAATTCAAAATAATGCCGCAATCTTTTTCTCTTACCACGTGGAAATGAAAATTCAAACAAAAAAAAGAAAATGCGAATTTATTTTCTCTGTTTCAACAACAAGCAAAAAAAAAGGAAGCCGCCATTTTTTTTTTAACAACGTGGAAATGAAAATTCAAAAAAAAAAAAAAAATACGAATTTTTTTTTTCTTTCTTTTCAACAACAAAGAAAAGAGAAGCCGCCATTCTTTCTCTACGTGGAAACTAACATTCAAACAAACTAAAACGAAAACAAAAAACGTCATTCCGTGTGTGAAACAAATTACAGCTCCATTTTTTTTCTTTCTTTTTCCCTTCTACCCACGTGTTGGAAATATATATATAAAAGAAAAGAAAACTACAAAAACAGACAACACACGATGTCGAACATCACCAAGCCTCAAGACTTAATACTGGTTGTAAAAAGTCAGGCTCAGCAAGCACCAACATCACCCTTCAAGGGCTACCAACCCTCTTCAACAACTGGACGTTCATTGATCAACAGGAGGACCCATCAACTTGAACAACCACATCTTCCCGGACATTCATCAAGCACCAAACATTTCCGGATCTCACTGACGACACTATGGAAGAAATCACACCAGTTCAAAATGAGTACAACTGCACAAGCATGACTAAATACTCAACAACTGGACGTTCGTTGATCAACTGGGGACACATCAACTCGAACGACGCGCACCAACACCAGTACAGACCCACTTGTACCTGGACCTGCTAACTCACTTGCAGACATTTGTGCATCTGATTTTGACCATAGTGTACCACCAATCTCAACAACTACATGTTTGTTCATCAGTTCCACAACACGGACTAATTAACATGAACAACATCAACAACTGCACAGATTCACTTGTGCTCATTCATCAACAACTGCACAGATTCACTTGTGCTCATGCATTAACCACTGCACAGACTCACTTGTGCTCATTCATCAACAACTGCACAGACTCACTTGTGCTCACTCATCAACAATCGCGCAGACTCACTTGTGCTCACTCATCAACAACTGCACAGATTCACTTGTGCTCGCTCATCAACACCGCACAGACCCACTTGTGCTCACTCATCAACATCAGCGCAGACTCACTTGTGCTCATTCATCAACAATTGCACAGACTCACTTGTGCTCATTCATCAACAATTGCACAGACTCACTTGTGCTCATTCATCAACAATTGCACAGCCTCACTTGTGCTCATTCATCAACAATTGCACAGACTCACTTGTGCTCACTTATCAACACTGCACAGATTCACTTGTGCTCGCTCATCAACACCGCACAGACCCACTTGTGCTCACTCATCAACAACCGCGCAGACCCAAGCACCAAACATTCACTGACAATTCAACGTTCGTTCATCAGCTCCGCATCACGCAGACTAATCAACATGAACAACACCACCAACAAGTGCAAACTCACTTGCACTCGAACTTGATGCAGACCCAAACAACACGCAGATCCACATGCGTTACACACACTCAATTCCGCAGACGCACTTGCGATCAATCATTCAATACAGATGCAGAAACAGAAATAAGTAGCGTGCACACTACTTTTTCTAATCTTCAACAGCAAAACAGACATACCCACAAAGAATGCTTCTCATCTACAACTGTACATATTGAATAATATTTTCAATATTTTTCAATCTGGGGGGGAGTCCTTGTAGCAGTTACCTCCTCCTTTCAAAACATAACTACACCGGTTTGCCGGTAGGTGTCGCTTTTTCACCGACAGGTGGCGCTGTAAAGCGACACCAGAGTTATCTGCCCTTCTGACTATAAAAACCGTTGCAAACGGAAAATCGATCTCTTTTTTCACCGACCAGCATCAGAGAACAACGCTGGCACCAGCGCTCCGTTTCACTCGCCTTTTGGCCTCGACAGAATGACGCTGACACTAGCGTTCCGTTTCACTCTTCTCTGGTCGACAGAACGACGCTAATACACTAGCGTTTCGTCTCACGCTTTTCCCTTGAACTGGGCTCGGCATAACAGCTACCAACACACGTTTCTTCCGTCAACACGTGGGCAAACAACGGTAAGAGTTCTCTACTCATTTTCTTTGTGTACGGCTTTCGAAGACTTTCCACACGCCGGATTCATTTCTTCTTATACCTTTTCAAGAACTGTTTTTCCATCGACACACATGCATACATCACACACTTCATCATTCCACGTACACACACGTTCAATAAACGTTATTTGAACTACTTCATTTTTGTTTATTAATTATTACTCCGTCTTTGCATGCAACATCGCTTGATTCAACTGAACACGTTTATAATCGGGGGAACACGACCCTCGATCTGAACAAATTCCAATCAAAACAAAACGTACGATGACTTTCGTTTACCTCTCTGGTAAACGAATATTCTGGCTTGACTCTTCCCCCTACCTTCTGACCTTGTGTCACATATTTCTGCGGTGGGAAGCAATTAAATATCTGCACTTTGCAGACGAGAATTTCGGGTACCATACTCGTACACATTCACGACTTTTTTTTTTTTAAACATTAGCGAAGCAACTTGGTGTTTGCCTGGGACTAATGATTTGAAAGTTTGTGGCATTTGTTTTCATACGTTTCTGACTTTCTTTGGGTATTTTCTCTTCTTTTTTTCTTCAGAGTCCTATTATAAAGTTATTCTTTAAATTTCTAACGTAAAGGTTTCTTTTTGTTCATAACACCGTCTTGATTTTCCTTTCATTCAAAATTTATGAACCAACCACAGCTTCCGTTTGTTATGTATTATTCTATATAGAATAAATAAATATACAAGTTTCTTATATATTGTCGCGGGTCCTGTAAAAATGGACAAACAAAGAAAATAAAAAAAGACGAGGATCCTAATGAAAAATATTTCTTTTCTAGAAAGAAAGTGTGGCTTCCTTGTAGTTGTTGACGATTGTGATGATTGGGTCTAGCGTGGGATGGCGAAGTATTGCCGTAGTGTTGTCATTGCTGTTGTTGTTAAAAAGGAAGAGTGAACAAAACTGTCTGCTTTCGTAGTTGGCAGTACATCTTTTTGATGGATGAAAGAAAAAGGTTGGTTATGAGTTGAACTTTTTTGTTATTGCAAAAATTCCAGCCAAAAGTGTCTTAGGTTCGAGTGGCAGTGTACACATCCTGGATCGAACTGATTTCTTTTCTTTCCAAACAAGTGCTTTTATAGACAACTTCATAGTAGGTTTAAAATTCGACCGTTTCTTGGCACGCATACATTTGGTTAGTCAATCTATGCAGAGGCGGTTAAGTCGTATTGTTGTTGTTCTTATTCTTTAACAACAACAACAACAGCAACAAAATAATGACAACATTATAGGAGTATTTCGAAAGAGTAAATTCAAATGGAAAGTTAATAAACTGAAATGAAATGTATTTGATCTACTACTCAGAGTTGAAAAAATGCTCTATAATGAATTTGAACGGGATGCTGAATTATCATTTCTGTTTTTTTCATCAACAACAGTCCAACAAGCATGTGAACGACGCAGTGTTCACAATCAAACTTATGCTGTCGAGCAAAAAACCCCACTCATTTTATCCCGTCTTTTTGACCGTCAACAGTGCCTATTTTGAATAATCCAACACGCGCCTCGTAATATCATGGGCCCGGTTTCGCGCCCGTGTGACGTCACTGTTTCCTTTCAACGCCATCACCACACAAACACAGCTCGCTATTCGCTGTCTCTTTGACTGATGAACCGTGGCTAGCTCATCGTCATCAGTCTAGGGATTCTGCCTTTCAACCTCGCTACTGGTTGCTTTTGTAATTGGCAATGCATGTTTTTGGCAGATGGAAGAAAAGGTTGATTATGAGTTGGGTGTATTTGTTAGCACTTGTCAAAAATGTTGTAGGTTTGTGTAGCAGTATAGACATCTTGAATCGAACTGATTTTTTTCTCTCTCCAAACCAGTGTTTTTATAGACAACTTCGTAGAAGGTTCTAGATTCGACCATTTCTTGGCACGTATGCATTTGGTTGGTCAATTTGTATGTAGGTGGTTAAGTCATGCATGTGTACTTCATTAAACTTTCCATTCTCTAGGTGAGAACAATTCGGCTAGTTAGTTATATCGTTTAGAAAATAATTTAATACTAACACACACACATGCGTGTATGTGTGTGAAGGTGTTCCTTTTAAACGTCATATTATCTTTGCTGAATTACAGCGTACTGTGCTAACACAAACCTTAAATTATTATTAATTAACCCATGTTGATTCTGATTCTATTTTTAGAATGGTTTTACATTTCTTTTTGTGAAATGTTTTTTTTTTATTGGAGTTCAACTTCAATGGGAAATGGCTTCTTTGATCGTATTGATTACCTTTGGGGCTGACCTTAATATGGACAATGACCCAGTGACTGGCAATGACTATCTGCATACTCAATATTTTTGAGTCACATACACTTTAAAAGTTTCCTTACAGAAAATGTTATCACTTTAACATATATATATATGTACCCCCCTTTCCTTCATGCAAATGTAAAAACGTGTCTTTTGTCTAGCAGAATGAAAGACGAAACATATTTCAAGTTATGAAGGGAAACTTACCACACCTGAAATGGATTCTGAAAGAAATCTTTCACTCTGTGATAAGAAATCAATGGTAGCTGTTTTTTAGGTCATCAGAAATAATAATAATAATTTATAAATGAAAAATTAAATTACTGACGTAATTCTATGATTTTATATGAATATTTTAGTAATATATCTAGATAAATAAAGAGTGCGAATCCTGGCAAAGCATAATATTTTTTATTGTCATTTTTGATGGAGGGTGTGCACTAGTATATATAATAATAATACTAATTAAAAAGGGGTTTACATAAAAACTTTTTTCATTGTAGACTCGATCCACAAAAGCATATTATTGTCTCATACGTCTGTATATATTTGAATTCAAATTAGCTGAGAATCTAATTTGAATGTTATTTTTCAATACACGCTAAAATATTACTAGTTCTGGGATTGAGGTTTGAAAAAAATCCATTTTAATTCTTAGCAGTAAATTATGATAAACTGAACGAGTCACCCATCTCTTACTTAGTGATCTATGTATTTTTCTCGCCTTCTCAACGACTCCCTAATAGTTTTTAATGTGAGCATTTAGAGAAAGAGTGATTTTCTCTTTTCAGCTCACTTAGATAGTGTGTTCGAACACACCTTAAAACACGTATGTAAATTAGATAGCTAAATAATAACTCTTTACTTCTATATTATCCATAAAAATATAATATAGAAGTGAAGAGACTTATTATTTTGAGTTATTAAAGAAGAATTTCTGAAAAGATATGACGTCACAGTTTATGAAACCAAAGTGAAACAAATAGTGATAGTGGCTGTGACCCAACGGGTCACGAGTACATCTAGCGATAGATTAATTGGTTGGACGTGTATATTTAAATTGTGAAGGGCTGACATGAAAACATCAAGTGATAATTATTTTTGGTGCTTGTAGCTAGAAATACACAGGTGAAGTATGGCAGTTCAAAATAATTTTTTATTTTAATTTTTAACATAGTTCACCCCAAACAAAGCAAGCTGCTACTGTAGACGTAAGGGGCTACTGAGAATTAGGGTGAAAGTTTTGGGGGTCATCCTAAATTGGGAGCTGTGCAGTGAGATGCTTGTTCACATTAGTTTTACATTTCTGCATGTCGGTACAGTAGGGGGAGCAGGGAGGGAGTTTCAAAAACCGGCAGCACGATGTAAAGAAGCTATTGGAGTAGAAGGTTCTCTGGCATCTGGGGACCTCCACAGTGAATGGATGGGATTTAGCTGATTGTCGGGTTGTTCGAGTGTATTTACCAGAACAGCAAGTTCATCGGAGCACAATCCACTGAAGTACTTGTAAAACAATCACAAGGATGCAACATTGCAGTGATGGGACAGGGGCTGGAGTTTGGTGGATAGTGAGAGATCTATTAAATTAGCGACTCTTTTTAAAACTTTATCTACGAGGGAGACACTGGTGGATGGTGCACCAGCCCAGATGTGGCAACAATACTTTATGCATGGGTGGATAGTGGCTTTGTAGAGATATAGGATACTGTCAGGTGTGAGAAGTTTACTAGCACAGTAGAGGGATCCCACCATTTTTGCAGTAGGCAAAAGTAGGTATCTACACCAAAAATTAGGGAAAATTATCGAGTAAAATTTGAGTTTAAAATATAAATCACTTTTATTGTATATTTCTGATTCTCTATTGATTCTCCATTGGCATGAGCACATTTTACTGACTCCCTTTCGCACTCGTGCTAATGGAGAATCAATGGAGACTCGAAGGTACTGTTCCAGATGACGCGCCTAATTTCCGTGACTTTGTGTTGACAACAATCGGGCAGGTTGCGGAAGTGCCCGAGAGTTGCCGAGACGAAAACGCCAAGCATTAATGGAAGGCTTGCAGACGATAATATAAGACAAATAAATTCAAAGAAAAAATACATAGATAAAAAGATATAAACCGAAAAAACTGGGGGGGGGGGGGTCAAACGAACCATTTAAAATCAAATGTGTAGAAAGAATTTTTTTTGGGGGGGGAGGGGGGGATTTTATCAATGTTTTCTTTTTCATTTGTTTCGCTGTTTTTCTTTTTAGGATTAGGGTTTATGGTTAGGGCTCCCGTTAGGGTTTAAGGTTAGTGTTTAGGGTTAGGGCTCCCGTTAGGGTTAGGGGTTCCGTTCTTAGCGATATTCAAGCCCTGCAATCAAACTGCCAAGCTCTAACTGGAAGACGCTAATATAAGAGGAATAAATTCAAAGAAAAAATACATGAATTAAAATCATTTTTTATTTTTTTATTTTTTTTTAAGTAATGTTTTATTTGGGGGTGGGGGAAATTTTGTCAATGTTTTTATAAGATAAAAAAAGAAAACATATTATTCCGTCAGCGCTTGGGCGCTTCCGCGACATGCCGATCGTTGTCGACGCGAAGTCACGGAAATTAGGCGCATGATCTGGAACAGTACCGACTCGAAATATACAATAAAACTGATTTATATTTTTAATTAAAATTCTATTCGATAATTTTCCCTAATTTTTGGTGTAGATACCTACTTTTGCCTGATACGGAAGTATATTAAAAAGTTTTCCTGTTATTTTTAACTGCCAGAATTCACCTGCGTATTTCTATCTAGAAGCACCCTATCTTTTTATAACGTGGAATAGACCTTTGACGCAGCATGGGGTTATGGTATCATAAAAAATTGCTATAAACTTGGCCTGAAAGGAAGAAAGAGTAAATCTATTCAAAATTTCTTATCAAATCACGTTTTCAGTGCTTGACTAAGAGACCGTGTTATATAACCTGCATAATCAAGAAATGGAACGCCTGTGAGACAAGTCAAGTCAAACTTTTCACATAAGGTTAATGATCTCGTAATAATACCAAAATATAACTCGATTCTGTTCCTTTTCTAACTATTGAGTGTTTTCTCAATTCAAATCAAGAGAAACAACTTCAGAATCCAAGGGAGATCACTCTTATTCAGATTCAATTTATAGTCAAAGGGAGATCACTATTGTTCGATCAATGGAGGCCATAGTTGCTTTCCTTCGACAGTAAAGTGAGGCATAAATCGAGGACAGAACAGATACTACGTTTTGAATTATTTATAAAAAATAAAAGGTGAGAGTGAATTATCTTACCTAGACGCCGCTATTCCGTCTTCGTGGCTGTGGACTGTTAGTCTTCTACCAAGCAGTCATAAACAACGTTTTAAGTTTAATTTAGACGGCTCCAAACCAATAAAAATGATTGTACACTAAAAATAATTAAATTTAAAAAAATCGATATTTTTTAATTCGAATTATTTCATGGTTTTCAGTAATCAAGTAAAAATTCCATTCTTAATTGATATTAAATTTTATTTTAAAAATAACTGCAATAAATTTTAATTATAAAATTTTACCTGAAAAAGATTTTATATGACTTCTTGTTTTGTTTTTTGATTATGACCGTTTGATGCATGAGAGGCAGTCTATTGATGACAGCTTGCTGTTGTGAATTCGGAATAGCGGCGTTTAGGTAAGATAATTAAATATCGCTAAATAAAATATAATTCGTATTATTTGAACTACTATTCTCATTTTCACAACGTTTCAGTCGATGTAACCTCTGACCTTCTTCAGGTGCGCCTTGACAAACTTGATAATCTTCAAGACGAAGTCGGGATTCCAAAAATCATCACAGGTTACAGCGGCTGAAACGTTGTGAAAATGATATCCAAGGTGAAAACAGTAGTCTGAATAATTTAAATAATACAAATTATTAATCCTCATCTAAAAAATTCCGAAACATAAAACATAATTCATTTACAAATCCTCTGTTCATCCTACTCTTAACTAGACACATTTTGACCCATTCTTAGAGTTTGAATTACCTACTAGACACCATCCTCGAGTGTCTTCGGTCTCTCTGTACAAGGGGTTGTCAGAATAACCTGACATGAGGATACTTTCCCCTACAAGTAAACCCTGACCAAATATTCAAAATAACATAGTATTCGAAGCCCAAAAATAAGATACCATCAACACGGCTATACACTGGCTTATACGAGGAATGGTGCACCTTTTCCAAGTAATCTTACCTCAAGTAACACCACTTAGCTGGATACTCCACCAGACTAGATGAATTCTTGTCCTGGAATCCGGTAAGACCAAGAGAAAGATATACTATAACATAGTTCACAGGTCAATTGGGGAGAGGAAAATTAATATTCTTAACTTCTTTACTAACTCAACGTTTGACAGGTAAAGGAGAAGATTAATGGAATATTCAAATATCTATGTATCTCATATAGAGATCAAGTGTTAGCCATTCATTTCTGAGAACTTCGACTGAAGTAAAATGAAACAGGCATTGTTCCTTTTCATTCTTTCACCATTTGTCCATCTTCGCCACAATTTACTCTATGGATTACCCTACTTAAAAAATATCTCCAATGGTTTTAATTGAATTTAATTTATAAAAAAAAATATATGTATGTGGGACAATAAAAACACCCTAAAAAAAAAACAGGTTAGTAAGATCCCTCAACCCTTTCTAAAAACTAGACCGTCCACTGTTTTCCGGTTTGTTTATAACTGGAAACAAGCAGGTTGATCTCTAAATGGAAGTGAGGAGGAAATGAAATAGGAGTGGATGGTATCTGTCCAAAATAAATACAGATACTACATTTTGATCCTAGCTTGAAGGCTGGACAGGGGTATTCTTTTTATTTTTTATTCACTCTCTTTATTTTAAAACTGAATAGCACCACTGACGTGATGAATACAAGAATTAAGAAATACCTTTTCGTGGACGATTCCTAGATAACCTACTCATCACAGCAACCCTAGATAAACAAATGTAGAAATGTCTTAACAAAATTGAAAGATGGTCTAATGAGAAAAAGTAAAGAATTAACACAGTAAACTGATTTAACCTTTCTGCCAGAGCCGTGTCAGGACTTCTTCAGGGCTTCCTAGTTCTTTGGGCCCCTTGACATACTCTCTCCACAAATTTCACTCTTTTCTTTTGTACCCCACATCCACCCACCCACAAAAGGCCTATTGCAACTGAAGCGTAAGGAGCTACTGTAATGCAGGCTAAATTTATAAAGGATTAATCTGGATGGGAAGTTGGGCAGCAAGATGTTTGTTCACATTACATTGAAATTTCTGAATGTTAATATAAAGTATTTATTTTATCAAAAAAAAATAAAAAAAATTAAAGATTTTCTTTAGATCACTTAAATTATTTATCCCCTCCTCGTATTTCAAGGACGAAATACGTCTGATACCTATGGGCAAAATTTAGTGACCACTTCTACAAAGAGATAACACCCTGAAGGTGCCAATGAAAAACACATTGGCACTTGTGCAGTTTAGTAATCAGGGACAGATAATCCACAGGATATAATGACCAATAGATTAAAACATTTTAACAAATTTATTTATTTAATAAAATATAGTTTCTGAAAGAAAAACATTGTAATAAAATAAAGTTTATTTTTAATAAAGTAACATTTTGGCCAAAACATTGGAATACAATATAGTTTCTGAAATTGACAGTGATTATTTTTTTATAATTTAAAATGTTATAAAACGAACATAATAATAATAAAACTATATTTTATTACAATGTTTTGACCAAAATGTTACTTTATTAAAAATAAATTTATTTTATTACAACTTTCAGAAACTACATCTTATGAAATAAATTTGCTAAAATGTTTTAATCTATTGTTCGTTACTTCTTGCGGATTATCTGCCCCTGTTTACTAAACTGCACAAGTGCCTAAACATTTTTTTAAGATAGCTCTCCATAGAAAATGATAATACATCAGAAATTTAAATGTAAAAAAAAATGTTTTGAGAGCTTTAAATACTGTCTGTCTTAATTTTACATTTGCACCGTCAGATAGTTGGGGCTTAAAAAGATAAAGAGAATTAGCGGTCATGAAGTGGATACTGACGCTGACCGACAACCTGGAGTGGCAAGTTCGAATTCAGTCGGTTCCATAGCACCACTTTCATCATGGTTGTTGGCTACCTTCATGTGGTCCCTCTTGTAAATACCTGATTCTAGAAAAAATTAGGGAAACCAATACCAACAACAGAACCGAACTAATCAAAAAG
The DNA here is from genome assembly GCA_963556195.1 of Sepiola atlantica. NCBI lineage: Eukaryota > Metazoa > Mollusca > Cephalopoda > Sepiida > Sepiolidae > Sepiola > Sepiola atlantica. Next base: position 69,186,475 of record OY744530.1, read on the forward strand.
TCATACCATTCCTGTTCATACGAATTTACTTGATTTTAATTAGAAACACTGACATAAGATCTCAGATTCCTAGGTTTTACCATTATATGAAGAAATCGTATATAAGGTCCATTAAAAATCACTGACTTTTTGTTCGATATTTGGTTGAAAAAACTTGTTCTATTTTAATAACAAAACTCATTGTGATGGAAAAAAAGCCATTAATTAATGTTTTCGGCCAACTTCTTCTCAAAACATTTTTATTAATCTCAATAACGTATAAATTGTTCTTTTTTTAAAAAATTTATTTATTCATTTACTTTTTACTATTGGGTCACCACATGTAAAGCTCAGGAGCCACTCGAGGATAAGAGTTAATGAGACAGAATGATTATCAGCTGAGTAATGAGGAACATTATGGAAGTACTAACATTGATCAAAGGTATGAACTACATTTGATTACTTATGGGCCAATTTATGACAAGAATTTGTTGACATTAGATTTGAAAACGACCGATTTGTAATCAACAGTCCCACAGTAATGTGTTCCACAACCGGGAAGCCCTTGGAAGGAAGCTTTGTTCATGGAAATTCCAGCTGATGCTAGGTATATGAAGAGAGAAAGGAAAGTTAGTAAGATGAGTTCTTGCTGTGAATGTCTTACAAGGAGGAATCATAGATGGGAGCTCAGTCGAGCACTTTCCATGAAGTTTTTAATAAAACTTTGAATATTTGATATTGTATTTTTACGTTTTATAGAGTCTCTTCTCCAACACTAGAGCTGCCATCTTCAAGTGTGTTCATCTTCTTGAGTTGACCTGAGGTCAGAATAAAAAGATGAAGAAACGGTTGCATTTACATATATCCATAGATTTATTTGCATTGTCAAAAGCTAACATCAGAGGGAATAAGTTTAGTGAACTTCTGCCATTACTAACCAGCAGAGCATTATCACTGTCAACCAAGGGAAGAGTCTATAAGGCATGTGTACACAGTGTGGTAGTGTACAGAATTGAAACCTGGCCAGTGAGAGTTGAGGACATGCGTTGCATGGAGAGATATGATATGAGAATGATACAATGGATGTATAATACGAGTCTTAAAGCCAGGCTTAGTTCTGATGATCTCAGAGGAAAATTAAATCTGAACAGTGTAGGGAAATGTGTGTAGAATAGGAGACTCTGATGGTATGGGCACGTTAAAAGATGGATGAGAGTTCTTGGATCAGTAGATGTAGAACAGTTGAGGTAGCAGGTCCAGTTCACTGAAGAAAGCCAAGGGAAACATAGGAGGAAGTGATGACAATCGACTTGAAAGAAAGAGGGATAAATAAAGACTTGGACAGAGATAGGTTCATTTGGAAGTCAATTTTTTAAAGCCATCAAACACATGCCAGCATGTAAAATGGACGTTACATGTAAAATGGACATTATGAAACATGATACATAAAAGGATATGAAACTGCTCTATTATATTTGCATTGTAAAATGAACACTTACTTTATAGCCGGTGTAACTGAAATCTTTTCCGGAGAATATCTATTGGTACACTAAAGCCGAGTTAATCAACGTTTGTCTCCTTAGGGCTTTTTCCTATATATTTAATCACACAAAATACATACTAAAATATTCTTTAATTTTATGATTGAGTTATGTTTGAAAAACATTCTATTTTTAATTGTTCTAATTAGAAGTAATTTGTGATTAACTCACCAAGTGAGCCACCTCTTACCAAGTTCCTCACTGTATGTTGTTTGACCTCCTGCTCTTATTTTATACAGTGTATATCACTCTCGCTTCTGTTTTTTTTCTCTCTCTCTCTCTTTATTACCAGTCGAATGTAATAGAGAAAGAAAAGAATAAAAAGATTGGAATAGTCCATTATAAACAAAAGGGAATATCACCACAGGCTGTAATACTATTTAATCCATACCTGAAGATGGAAGAGAAAGAGGGGGCGGATAAAGCAACCAGAAAGAGACTAATCTGGGATTTCGCATTTTTACTTTAAAAAATTTAACTGGTTTTGCAAACTCACTTTTTCCCGATTCAAACAATCTAATGTGAGCTCAATGGGTGACCCAACGGTTCACATTTTTTCTAGTATAACATCGTTTCTGCCTCGACTATAAAGTAAATGATCATTTTACAATGGAGCAAAATCGCCCCCCCCCCCCGCTTCTTCCGTACATGCTCATGCTCTAACTGCGGTAATCGACAATCTGCAGGGTTTTGGAGCATTCTTTCTAAAAATCTCCGCGAAGACGCTGTGGCCTCTACTCTAAAGTTTTGCCAGAAAGCCTTTAAGCAAAATGCGAAGAAATTAAGCATAAGTGATTTTTTAAATAAATAAAATTTTTATTTTTATTTTTATTCACACAAAACAAGGCATATTGCAACTGAAGCATAAGGGGCTACTGTGTAAGGGGATGAGATTTATAGGGGATGGGGGCACCCTAAGTGGGGAGTTAAGCAGCAAGATGTTTGTTCACATTACATTTAAATTTATGCATGTTGGTACTGTTGGGGAAAACAGGGAACAGTAAGGGAATTCCAAAGGCAAACGGAAGAAACTATCATAGAAAATCTTCCAGCATCTAGGGACCTCTATAGTGAAGGGGTGCGATTTTGCTTCTAGTCGAGTGGGTCGAGGTTTTTACAGAAGTTTTGTCTCTGCTGAGAAGGCGGATGGTTTCTCTTGTAACGAACAGTCATAGAAATCACACAACGGAGAAGATGGAAAACAAGGCGTGTGTGTGTGCTCATTCACAATTCTCCTTTCCGATCATTAATGATGAAATCAGCAAGACAGGAAGTACCCGAGGGGTGTGTGAGGTTGTTTGGCGGTGGTTCAAAGAAAAAAAGATGAAACTTGTTGTATTAACATTTTTGTCACTGCACATCAATCCCCATAGCACCAAATAAATGCGAAAAAAAAGACAGATAACAAAAGAAAAAGGTGAACAGTTTTTAAGAAGCCGACCCACCCCAACGTCTTTTTTCTGATTAAGATCATGTGGTTCAAAGAATTTATTGCAATAACGCATTCCTATGTGGTGCAGTCAGAAGCAGCACAAAGTTAGGAGTATATACTGAAATGAGCAGCGAAGATTAACTCATTAGTGTTTATTTATACTGTTTTCTTGGCTGTCTGGTTAACAGCATGTGTTATCAGGGCACACAAGCGACTGCAAAAGTGTTCACTTTTTGCCAAGGTTTGCAAAATCTCTTTAGATCAACAACCAAAGTTAGCATGGCAACCGAATGTGTTACTGACTATAAATGTGGATTTCCCTGTTAGCATGGGTATCTAGTTTATAAGTCCCCCCCCCCTCCGACTAATTATGTTCCTGTTGATTCCCAAAAGAATGAATATTGCAGAAGAACGTGTTCATATTCTGTCCGAGGCAATGCTGAAAAAGAATCTATCAGCTTTGTGGGTGTTTCTTGTGTAGTTTCTCCCTTTTAGGTGGACATACACAAAAACATATAACTGCCATTTATATAATAAACTATCAGGGTTATCTGGTGTTTCATGTGTTTTATATAAAAATAATATCAGAGATGAAGGCAAAATATTATAATTATTAAGATTTTAAAAAATATAAACAATTCACATCCCTCCAGTAATGGACTAATTAAGGATGAAGCTTTTGCAATTGAATTTCTTTTATATTTATTTATTTAAATATATTTATTTATTTAAATATATTTATTTATTCAAATATATTTTACTCGTTTTATAGTCAAAATTACATCAGTAATATGCAAATACAAAATTAAAACTTAAAATACTTTCTTTTTTGTCTACCATTAATTTTTGGAATGCTAAAATTATATTGCTGCATTATTTTGTCCATTTGGAATGTTACTAGAAAAAAAATGTGAGCTGTTGAGTCACCCATTGAGCTTGGGTTAGATTGTTTGAATCAGTGGAAAATTAGTTTGCAAAGTCAGTTAAATATTAAAAAAAACTAAAAAGACACAACTCGAAATTAGAATTTCCTGCTCTCTCTCTTTCCCTCTACAGCTACAGGTTCAATAATATTACTAGTTGTGGCGATATTCCCTTTTTATGATGGGCTACTCCAATCTTTTTAGTCTTTCCTTTCTTTATTTCTTAATAAACAAGGAGAGAGAGAGAGAGAGAGAGAGAGAGAGAAAGAGAGAGAGAGAGAGGCAAGATAAGAGTGGAGGTGGGAGTCAAACAATATGTAGTGAGAGAGGGTGGGAGTGATAGAGATTGGTCACTTGGTGAGTTAATTGTAAATTACGGCTAATTAGAACAATTAAAAACTCAATCCCAAAATTAGCATAAACTATGATGGAAATAAAATTAGAATGATATGGTATATAATTTTGCATTCTGTGCAGGGGTTCCTTGAAACATGTAATTTATTTTTAAGGTTACTCAATGGTGAAAACGTTGCGAAACACTGTATTAATTGCATAATAAATCATTTTTTAAAAGAATAGTTAATGTCCCAAATTATAAATGTCTATAAAATGTGGTCTTTTGCAAAAATAGGAATATAAAAGCTAATAAAGTATTTTCGTAAATATATTATGTGACATATGGCTTAGCAGTAATCTGTTTTTGAAATTAAGTGTAGATATATAGTTTGCTAAATGCAAAATGTGATTTAGGTATGATCTACAAGGTTTGACCATAGATTCATCTCTGCTCATGTATAAAGTATGCCATCTCTGATTGGCTGAGTCTAATCATGTGACAGAAAGATTTGAAGTGAGATTAACAATTGTGGAATAAAATTACCCATGGAGTAGTAGAGAAAGTACTACTACTACTACTACTAATGTGATAATAGCCATGATGATGAGAGCTGGCTTTGTTATGAAAGTCGGTTATTCAAATATAGGTTAAATGCTAAAAATTGGGTGTGTATAATTTTATTAGTTGAGAATAATAGGAAATAAGGTTCAGTCGAGGTCAGCTTAGTGCACTTGGATGTCAGCTCGACCTCCTGTGTGCTAAAAGCGGATGTGACGTCATGTGGCCCAAAGAGAGAAAGTGAGGGAGAGAAGTCATCAGTTCACTTGGAAGCACACACGTGTGTACTTGTGGTTTTAGAGATGTCTGAATAAGATATGATTAAGCAGTAATTATAACCTCTCTCTGTCCCCCTGCACAGTGGTTTAGAATAACAAGACGAATAAACCACTTCTTGTCTTCAACTGTTTGTTTCTTCTTGGTCCTTATTTTTTGGGTATGAACCAACAGTAAGGCAAGATCACTGTAAGGGACACATGCCGGAGCGAACAGCCAGCAAGGTATGTTATGAATGTTCATGCATTTTAATTGATTGTGACTTATGAGATATTAGATCTCCCCAAAGAGGAGGGGGTATATATAACAAAGATTGTAATGAATATCTTGGTAGCATTTGGAATTCAAAACTGAGTTTGTTTTCACAGGTTGTGATTTATGGAAATCGGTAGGTGAAGTTGTAAAACAAACCCTGAGTTTTGTTGGTTAGAAAGAAATGTGAAAAAACAAAAACAGAATACTGCCAGTTGATTGGAAAACGATGGCATGGCAAACATTGACAGCGAATAACGAAGATGTCCTGCACTTTGCTCTCTCAATGCGTGTAAGAGTAAGATAATGTCGACATACACCAGCAACCAAAGTTAACATAAAATCCTTTTTGTTTTGAGTCGTGCGGAAGAAAATACTTCTATAAAATGTGAGACGAATCCACCGATTGAAGAAACCCAGTAAGTGCAGATTTTCAGTTTTCTGTAACTTGCCAGTTTGACAAGTTACCAGTGAATCCTCTCAACAAAGATAATGGCTTTGTGACACAAACATAAGAAGCAACGTAACGCATAACCATATGAAGTACTTTACAGACTTTCATATGTGGTTCCCCTAAAGATACAGGGTTCACAGAATTACAATTGTAGTTTAGCACTTTGCAAGGAACGACCATCATTTGAAGTCTGGATAGATAAAAGCATTTAGAACATTCGTGTCTTGTCTGAAGATAGCCAAAAGCAACTCATAGTTAAGGAAAATGGATCAATACATAAGTATAATAAACTATGTTAATTGAAAACGTTGTCTTCATTGTCCTTCCATTAAAGTTTTAACTATCTATCCAAAACCTTGTAACTCTCGCTTCCCTTATTTTGTCATTTAGTTTTCACATTCCATGAGCGATGTTTCTGACAAAGGGGGAACAATTGCTGTTTTCTGGGTTGGAATCTATCCATCTAACATTTATCGTTGGCTAGTTTTTGCCCTTGAGATAGTATTTTTTTTTTAGCTCCTTACATCAAATGGCTTTATGCCTTGTCTGGAGCGATTTCCATAAAAAAACCCAAAAAGAAACAGAAGAAACAAAAGAACAGCAACAACCCTAAATCCAGGAAGTGAACACCATCCGTGCCCCCCCCCCCCCCCCCCATCAAGAGAATATAATAATTGCATTTTTATTAACACGAAAGAAAGTCATCCTGTAAAATATTTGCATGGAGAAAAAGGCCATGCATTGCATTCATGTGTGTCTGGCAAAGTTCCTATTTACTTAGACATAAGATCGGTTTTTAATGTGGAGTAAACTCCAGCTTCTTCTTCTTCAAAAAAAAAGGCACTCTGGATTGGGACAAAAATTTAAATTGCCTCAGTCTAGAAGGACTTCTTCACTGTCCGAGGACAGAAAAAATTAAGTGCAATATCAAAACAGATACTACACTTTGGAGTCACTAAAAATAATTCACAAAACTGCTAACATGAGTATTGTATCTCAAACATTGGTGATTGCAGCTCTTATATAACAAGTCACTATTGAACTCGTTTGAGCTGTAGGGTTAAGGTTGCAGTTGTTGCACTGTCTGTTAGATATTCGTTTTCCTGTTACTTTGTTGTATAACCTGTTGATATTTGTTTCTTGTTACTTTGACTCTACAGCACTGAACGCAACAGAATCGAGGAATCAAAGTCAGAACAAATCCATTGCTTTAAGAGTCGGAGTCAGTGAAAATTAACTGAGTTTGTAAAAAAACGAACAAAAAAACAAAACAAAAAAAAAATAACATGAAAAATAGCCCAAACCAAAAAATATCAACATTTATTTGTGCCATTTTCTTGTTTTTGTTAGGGACATTTTTGATCACGTAAAACTTAAAAAAAAAAAAAAAAAAAAAAAATGAATCATTAAGAAAATAAAATTATACAAAAAAAATTCATACAATCTTGAAAAACACGCCCCTTTCGCTTTAAAAGCAAATCCTATAACTAATATGTAGTACTAGCTGTGCTCGGGCGTATTTACTTTGGTTTCTTTTCTTTTTATGTAAATACTCTTAATAAAATGTCCGTTCATTTACGAGTCAAAAAAGTTGTAAATGTTGATGTTAAAAAGAATTATGCCCATGTAAGGTACCACCATTCATTGTACTCTCCCAGCGTTTCCCTGGAGTAGTTCAATTTCTTGCTAGGGATTTTTTTAGTAAGTTTTTAAAAATTGCCGTTCATTTACCAGAAGATCATTAAGATCTTAAGGTGACACCAATAGGTTCAACTTTAACTCGAAATAAAGGGAATTGATGATGTGACGTCTTACTACTGGAAAAAGGAAGAAAATGTTGAAAAATAAAGTTTTATTATGTAAATATAAAATTTGCAGAAATGTTTACAAAACTTTTTTTTAACAGTTATGTATCATCAATGTATTAGTATGACTAATTAATATCAATATGTTAGATTTGTTGCTGATTGAATTTACGTTTGCTGCTGAAAGGAAAGTTATTTTTCCCGGCAAAAAATAATCCAAGCAGGATAAGTTGTATCTGTAAAGAAGAGAACTATAATAAAAATGTTTTGTTCCTAATAACATGCGCCAACGTTCGATGAAAGAAGAAAGCTAGACAGAATCAAATATCGATTTAAAAAAGTAGGAAATCCGGGACACTTAATTGTATGTGTTAGAAGAAGAAGAAGAAGAAAAATTAGAAGAAAAAAGAATAATAATAAGAAGAAAGATTAGAAGAAGAAAGAAATATTAGAAGATATATAAATTATTATGAGTGAAAGAAGAGGATGTCTTAAGCCAGAAGATTAGAAGAAGAAAGAAAGATTAGAAGAAGAAAGAAAGATTAGAAGAAGAAAGAAAGATTAGAAGATTAGAAGAAGAAAGAAAGATTAGAAGAAGAAAGAAAGATTAGAAGAAGAAAGAAAGATTAAAAATAGATATATAAATTATTATGAGTGAAAGAAGAGGATATCTTAAGCCAGAGTTAGTCAGACTTTTTAAAATCCAGAGCCAGCATTAAGCATTTTGGGCTACAACTCCACAGCCATAGTTTCGCTGCTCTTGGTTTTTTTCATATTTCGTTATCTGTTTTCATACAATTATGCTAATTCATTTTTAAGCAAAGGGGGGGGGGGTATGTACTTTATTTTTGGAGTAAATTAAAAAGCTGAAATGAAGAAAAAGAAACGAAATGAAAAATAAGTCAAGTCAAGATTATGTAGAAATGTTCTCAAATTGAAGATGTTTATTTGTATTGTTTTCCAGTTTAAGTAGGGGTGGAGGAGAAGGGAGATGGTGGTATGGAGGGGGGACGGGGGAGGTACAGCAATATCAATTGAAACAGTCTTCTATTCTTTTCTCCCAGTATATAGACTTAGTGATTTTTGCTATTTTTTTAAATAGATTTTAAAAAAAAAGTCAAAAAAATAAATAAGAAAAATAAACAACAAAATAACAACTCATCGAAGAATTAATGTTTTTTCTTTCTTTCCGAGGGACTTTAAATGTTAAATTAATTTGTAAAAAAAAAAAAAAAAAAAAAAAAAAAGGTGAAAAGAAAGATAACAAAGATCCTCCTTTATAAAAGAAATGTGATTAGTTTTACCCGGTCGTCCATGTTGCCGCTTCTTTTATATATATATAAATATATACATATATACATAAATGCTTTTATTTTAAAACTTGACAACATTGGAACTTCTTTTTAAATGAGAGAAAATAAATATGATGCATGAAAAAAATTTCACTTAATGAGTGGAAATATAAATTTGTAAAAGAAAAAAAAAAAAGGTCCGTTACAGTTTAATTTACGAACTTACAAGACAGAAATCATCTGGTCATTTTCCAAAAGTTCATTTGAAAGTTGTTTTTTTTGAACGAACGGAAGAGATTTTCTGTATTGCAATGGTTGCATATGGATTTCTGCTTTTATGATGACTAGTGGGATCCCGTGGAATCTCCATGGTACCTTTCTTCATCTAATATTTCTCTCCAAATAATGTAATTTTTTTTAAAAAATTGACTCTTTCATTTTTGCTAAAAATAATTGTCACTGTCAGCTAAATAAACAATAAATATTCTCTTCTCATAAGATAATTGTCAGTTAAATCTTTTTAAAAATAAATGAAACGAAGGTTTTAGCATTTTAATGTATTTATTTTAACAATTTAAATCCTTTTTAAATACATAGTCTCTTTCTTCTTACCATAAAAATAATTATCAGCTGAATATTCTTTAAATAAATTAAAGGAATGTCACTTTTAAACTATATTTATTTAAGATTGTAAAAATTAGTGTTTTAAAATGACATTAAATTAAAAAGAATGTAAACAATAGGCGGGACGACAATTTGATTTTGGAACAATTCATTTTGTAATGGGTATAGTCTAATTTTTTTTTAGCTTAGCGACACCATTTAATTTTCGATTTTTTAAAAATGGGAGTGGATGGTGATAGCATAAGTACGTACACACGTGAATAAGCGCATTATTATACAGAGTATTTTAACGCTCTTATGCAACTGTTTTCTCCAAATTAAAAAAATATTAATGTTGTCAAACATTTAAAATAAGACATATTTACAATGGGAAACCAGATAAAAAAGCCTATTTCATTCAAAAACACAGATACATACACACATATATTCACACATTCTTATCATGCGTTGTCATGGTTATTTTGCGAAGAAAAATGTATTGTTTTTCTTTTTTTAAACTTGCAGAATCTTATAATAAATTCTTTGTTACTTTTTTTTGCCTTTTTCTAAACAAAATAGTGGTTCTAACTACATTGGTAAATAAATAATAATAATAATAATAATAATAATAATAATAATAATAATAATAATAATAATAATAACAGCAGTAAGAATAACTATTAAAGGTTCACAAGTTATTTCTGTAAGCACAGAATACAACGGTGGAACACATTGGTAATAGTTAATATATTTAAAAAAAAAAAAGAAGGAAAACTAGAAAGAAAACAGGCTGCCCTCCCCCTTCAGAAAACAAAATAAAATAATATATATATATATATATATATATATATATATATATATATATATATATATATATATATATAGCCAGGGACGGTGTGTGTAGCTGGTGAATTAAGAAATTTGTCACCGGTGGTATGAAGCCAGTCCATCTGTTCCAGCCTCCTCAGAACACTTGGTCAACCTACAGCAGTAAGCAAGTGGTCAACTAATTATTGTCTTGGGGTTACTTGTGAAGGTCAGTCAATGTCGGGGAGGGGGTAAAGGTCATGTACATTTTTTTTTTTTTTTACAATAAAGTGTGTGAGTTTTACTTTTTTTGGAGTGGGAGGGAGACTTCAGAAAGTTTAAAAGAGATTTCAAAGGGAGCTAAAAGATACATACAACATGGACCCACATACACACGCACTCACATACTTTGCCCAGATGCACGTATATACAATAGGTAAACACTTGCATATGAGTGTTTGTCGAGTAGATAATTCACAAACTAGTCACAGGTTAGAAAATGCAACTTGTTTCAGCAGTACACCAATTATGGATGGAGGAAGCCACATAACGCGACCATTGTCCACTCAGCATCTAATATCCAAGTCATTATCTACAGCAAGAGAAGAACTTGTAACGAAGCAGACGGGGTTTTGTATCAACAAATGGAAGAAGAATATAATGGCTAATAACAAAATTAGAGAGCCTGATTTTATTGCAGTAAAAGACCACAAGAATAGCAGATGCAGCAAGATTTTTGGTTGGTTTTATGTTTTTTTTTATATAGCAGCAAGAGTATAAAAAAAATTAAAATTAAAAATAAAATTATCACTGAAGAGCCCTATAAGTTAATTACTACTGCAGCAGGTTAAACGAGGTCTATAAGTATCAGAGACCCCTAGTGTCATTACATGGCAATGATTAATAAGGGGCAGATAATGGACAATGGAGGAGGAGGAGGAAGAGAGTGTCAGCAACAATGCTAACAGATGAGATTCTGAAATATACACACCTTGTCCATGTCATGTGAAATCTGGGTTTAAAAGATGAAGTTTCTTTTTGCTTTTAGGGAAGATAAAAAAGAAACAAAAAAAAAACAAAATAAAACCCCCAACAACCCCCAACCCTTCCCCAGGCAAACAGTTAAATGATCGAACATTGTCACAGTGGTGTAGCACCGCCGGTCAAAAAAAAAATCTCTCTGGCAGGATGTGTAGCCAGGAAATAAGGGTTCGGTAGACATCCCAGAGTTTGATTAATTTGTGAAGATGTGGAGGAAAAAAAAACAAAACAAACAAACAAAAACAAAAAAACAAATGCTAAGTGACCAATATGGGTCATTGATCACTTGTGGTTGTATTTTTGCCATTTTGATTGCCAAGTGTTCTGATTAACAGCGGGAGTACAGAATCAGCCTGGGGCTGGCAATGAGGCAGCACAAAACAGAGAAAAAAAAGGAGAAAGGGAAGGTGGAAAAAAAATAAAATTTAAGAATCAAAAACTCTTTTTGAAGTTGAAGAATGAATGACAGTGTATGAGGCAATGAACTTTTAGAAAGTGGAGGATCTGCTCCAAGAGTCAGCAATGGTGAGGGGGGGAGGGTGAGTCGTGGGTGATGGTAGAATCCAGTGGACAATGGGTGGACAGTTAGATACAGCACATGATGTGACAAAGAAAAAAAAACATTAGTAAAGAAGTCTGTATTGACAATGTTGAAATTTGTTTGGGGGTGGGGGATTTTAGATTTTGTGGGTTGGGAGAGAGGGAGATAATGGCCAAGACACTTTGGACATTGCAGGAAATAAAAAGGCAATGTTTATGTCTGAGGTACTGAGTCAGCCAACTGCCATCCATTCTCACTCTGGCAAACCAAGGCAAGAATTGCAGTGAAGCCATATTCCAGCTTCAACACTTAATATCAAGAAAGATGATAAAAATGATGTTTGTGTCTTTATTTATTCCCATCTTTTATTAAAGCAGAATGGAGAAGGAATATTTTAGAATTAGAGTTTGATGAGGAGAGAGAAGAGAGGCAAAACCATTGTTTATTATTTAGTCAACAGATAAGTAATAATAAAAAAAAAACTTGAGAGAGAGAGAGAGAGAGAGAGAGAGAGAGAGAGAGAGAGAGAGAGAGAGAGAGAATAAAGATTGCAGTTTTCATACCAATATTCTGAAGCTCAGACGTTGAAAGAACTGCTTCAGTTATGTAAACATTTACAAAGAAAACCTCCCAATTCAACAAAGCTTTAAATGTGGCTTTATTACTGTGGCATTAAGGAATTCCCTAATTACCTCCCCATTACTATAACTCTCTGATACATGTGATGTTAAAGACTTATAGTAAAAGGGCAATCTATAATACTACAACTACTATGAGCAATGAACGGATTTATTATTAATAGTAAAGAAAGTTGATAGTTGTAGCTAGGAAAATTACTTTATTTTATCACATAAATATCATCAAAAGGTAATCGAGGTTATGGCTTACATCACGTTGGATCACAAAAGTTAATAAACGATGAGCCTGATTAGTTCTCATTTCAGAATACCAGGTGCTTTAAGTTTGGAAATGGCTGTAAACTCATCTTTCTCTAATACCTTTAAGAAATGTATGAATTCATCCGCTCTTAAAGCTATGGGTGAAATAATAGACTACGCTCTAACATCTTACTAGAACAACTAGCCTAGGAGAAAGAAAACTCCAAAATGACATCAGTCCTCCGCTTACCCCAGCAGTGCTTCTGAGCATCTTGGATTTTCCCTTGAGACTGAATTTAAGCAATGTCAATGTCAAGCTAGAAGTGCAGGTGGCATTATGCAACCTTTGTTTCACTATAAAACCTCCATTGCTCAGATTGGCACCCTTTCTCCAGAGTCTCTTGCGACAGGAGGAGGCCACTCGGGCCGTGATTACAGATTAATAATCATTTTCATTCGGAGATTAAGTGAAGCTTCAATGTTCTATTTGAAAACTATTAACAAAACTAGATCAGTTGTCGAGGCTTTCCATGATGAAACTCAAGTTTTACTTACAGCAAGCTGCACAAACAAAACAAGGTTGCACTTTTTTAACACACGAACAGATGCATTCTTAAGATGCATCCATTCAATCTGCGCGTTTTGCGACGAAAATGCAATTTCAAACTCTTAAGCGTGACAGAGCAACGAAAATGCAATTTCAAACAGAGCCTCTTATGAAGAGCATCTAAAAAGCAACAAAAACTGATTACAGATAGAGAATAAGAACTGCGTGATGTTAAACTAAACGATCCTACGAAAACTTAAAAATAGTTTTCTCACAATAGTTGCGATACTTGTAGGTTTGAAAACAGTAATATTCTAACGGTCAATCAATTCGATCTAGATGCGCACATGAAATCACTCTTTTCTAAGTCTCCTATATCTATGACTAAATGCTGAATAAGACTGTGTTGATAACTATTACTACTACGAGTCCCGAAACCCGTCAGGGTTGAAAAGGTGCTGCCACGATAAGTGTAGTACTAGCTATCTCCACTTCTGATGGTTGTGGCCAAGTTCTTCCTTCCCAATCGACTCAGCATCGTCATTGGTCCACTTTTTCTTTGGTCTGCCCTGTCCTATCCCATGTTCCCCTGCACTGTTCCTTGGAGGATAATCTTGAGGTGCCCATCTTATCTTGTTATATGTCCGTACCATCAACGCTTCCTCTTCTTCACGGTGGTCAGCAGATCTTCATATTAACGCACATTTACTTGATGGTGTGGCAGATTTTCTCATTAGTGCTAGGCTCTCTGCAGGAGTTGCCAAGGATCCTCCTGAAGTCTCATTTTCATTGCCTGTATTCTCATCTGTAACTCTGCTTCCAAAGTCCGCAACTCACACGCATAAAAGATGGAGACTACCAATGCATGGAGCTGCTTTCATTTGAACTTGAGGCAGGTTACTTTGAAGATTACTATAAACTAGTGTAATGACAAGTGACTAATTTATTGCTAGGAGCAAAGTGTAGTATCTGTTCTAATACTACACTTCATCTTTTCTGTCAGTGTTCAGTGAATTTTTGTCATCATCCAGAGCACCCCTTTTTGGGAACTGGAATTTCTCCACATTAAAAACCGATCTTGTGTCTAACTTTGCCCTCCTGGGGAGGCAAGTAAATAGGGACAAGTGACTATGCTAACATTGGAATTATTTCATGAATTTGTTAATGGCAGATTTTATATTCCATTAATCTATTACTATCTCGAGGCAATTTTCATAATGGATCATCTTGTCTAGAAAACCTAATTATCAATTCAGGGACACTAGTTGTTACTGATTGTATTTTAATGCTTAATTCGTCTCCACATATTATTCATGTTTACATTCTGAGAACTATAAGACCAATCGATATTGTCTCCCTTGTCTAGAACAAGCTTTTTTTTCAGTTTCCTGTTTATGTAATGAGTATCCGGTTTCAATTTTACTTCTATTTCTATACGTGCATGGTTGGATTTATCTAATTAATAGTTATTAATTTGACATCTCATATATTTTCATTATTTGAACCCCCCCCCCCAAAAAAAAAAAACTTGATTTAATATAATTGTTTGTAATCTATTTTCAACTAATTCACGCCTAGTTTTATATTCTATAAACCAATGCAACCCTCAAGTTGTAAATGATTCTTAATAAACGTTCTGCATTGCATAAGACTTACCAATTGAGTTTGGATTATAAAAGAGCAATTTTTACCAATTGAGTTTGGATTATAAAAGAGCAATTTTTACCAATTGAGTTTGGATTATAAAAAAGCAATTTTTACCAATTGAGTTTGGATTATAAAAGAGCAATTTTTACCAATTGAGTTTGGATTATAAAAGAGCAATGTTTACCAAGTTAATAATAGTGAGTTTGATTCTCACCAAGAACCACATTATTGTGGCCTCGAGTCAATTAAGCCAAACATACAGATTTTGGGCTAAATTTTGCCAGTATTCACCTAAAAAAAAAAAACTCAGACAGTAAACACAGGGAACTAGCAAACATAAATTTATGTCATTACTTGTTGGGAATTTTATGAGAAACTGAGCAAGTATAGAAGAGTATGTTCAAATTTTCCCCATCCAACGGCCAGTTGAAATACCTTTGAGGCAAAAGTTAGATTATGGAAGTGGTGCAAGGGATTCTATGAGATCTTGTAGCATCAATTACAACGAGATTTTCACAAGAATACATGAAGACTGTCTGTTAGAGGCTATTTCCATTTAGTTTAAAAACTAGCTTTGAAACGGAACATAATGAATCCTCATCTAACATTTGAAACCCGTGACAGGCCATGATTGTTGCGTATTGACATCATTAGCCACTAGCGAAACTGCTTTATCTCATAATCACGATGGCACACCGGTTCTTGTCAAATCACTGAAGTAAATCGACGTTGAGTCTGGTCAGTACCAGATGGGTGACCATTTTGGAATACTAGGCGGCATATGTCATCTCCCTTGACTGGGATATACATGCAGCTAGGGACTACATGTGAATTTGATATGCCATGAACAAAGTTTCTTTTCTAGAATATCCCATCTGTGAAGCAAAATACCACGGGGCTGCTTCCTAACTGACTACAACATGATCGTCTTCAAGTCCAATGTTAACAAATACTTGTTGAGCTGTTCTAAATAATCAAGTTCTGCCATTCCACTCATTGTTTCCAATCCTCTCATTATGTTGTTCATCACCCAACTGACAATCTCATTAACCCTTTTCATCGATTGCCGTCTGTGCCCTCTGGGCTTTGATAATTGGTGACCCATTAGAATATCTAACAAAAACCTGATAAGAACTAGACATGACTATTTAGAACGTTCTAACTAATCTGCCAGAAGAAAAACTTGTATAAAACCTTTCGAGTCGAGTCTGAACTTATTCTTTCTCAAAAGCTCTTCAAATTTGGTTACACCTGTTGTGTTATGAAAAGCACGCGCCGAGGGAAGCACTCAGGATCAGAGCCGTTGTGCCAGACTTGCACAGATGCAAAACATGAAGTAAGATTAGTCTTTAAAACAGGACGTGGATATGCAGAATGTGTATTGAGGTGATTTAAAATGTCAAACGATTACACGTGGGCACGCAAGAAACAAGAGAATGACACATTACAGCTAAATCTTTTCTTATCTGCTGCCCCAATAAAACAGACCCAGAAACCATTCTTCTGCAGTTTCGCCGTAGCTTATTAATTATTTCTTATGGGTGCAAATACAGCGAATAAAGAAAGACTTTTATCTTTATACACCGCACTGTGTTTGCGTCTTTGTTACTGACAAACTGGATAGATTCAAAATGAGATTTTTCCTTATGCCATATTTCTCATCCGGTGCCAATAGAACAGACCCAGAAACCAACCCTCTGCAGGTTCGCCTTAGCTTAAACCAGACCAATGAAGATAAACTAAGGCCGCAATATATATCAATTTATATTCCTAATACGCTGTTCAAGTGATTATTTCACTCTATGCAGAGAGCGGCTATATTCAATAACCGTATACAAGCCCCATTCAAGATTTTTAAAAATAAATTTTTTTTTGCAAGAATAACTAAAATGGTGACTACAAAAAAAAAAACAACAGACCAAAAACACAAGTGTGTCATACTTTATAACATTGTTGGAAGGCGAAAGAGTCTAACGGATGTGGACAGAGCATTTCAGGTACTTGTAAGGCAGAAATATTTTGAAGGACACTTAGAAGTGACCCCTGAAATACTATACAAGTTGTGTAAGGGTCCTTTTATTTAAGGAGGTCAACAACCCAGCTACGATAACGACTACAACTAATATGGCTATTGCTAGTGGCAGTGATAACAGAGCAGGAGCGACAAATACTATGAGCACCATCGTGGCGGTACTATTCTACAACTAGTACCACTGCCGTTTGGACCATTCTGTTAAACATAAATTAAGAATTAAACTGCGGTCTACGAATAATAAAAAAAGCATAAAAACAAAAGAAGTCTAAAAATAACCTTGAGGTCTTTTCAGGGATGAACTGAATGAATACTACTTTACTAAACTTAAAAAAAAAAAAAACGACTTACGCTGTGAAAACGGTGATGCCATCAGAAAATGGATTTAATGGATGGGAAGAACTTTTTATAGTTGTTGCATGCAGAGAAATGAATAGAAAGTTAGCAACGGGAAATTAATAGAAGAGAATGAATTTTTGGGGGGAGGTGAAGAAAATGTAAATAGTCGTTTGTTAATATTAACAGGATTTTGTTTGTAGAATGCATTATTTTTTTGTCATTTGAATTCCATTTTTATCACAATTTTCTTTCTTTTGAAATGAGGGTTTGAAGTCTTTGTATTTTTAGTTGTTCTCCCTTCTTATTTTGAAAAAAATATAAAATAAACAATGTTTATTTGCTCAGCAGAAAATATTTTTTTTAACAGCTTCTTGTTTTTTTCTTTCTTGTTTACTTTTCCTTTACCAGTTTTGTCCTAACTGTAAAATTGTCTTCCACTGGATTCTAACCAAATATTTAATGTCACATCTTTTTGTAGGGACGGGGTCAGGGGGAATGGGGTCAGGGGGAGAGAATAACAGTGCCAACAACAAATTAAAAAAAATATACAATACAACAAAGTACCTTTAGAACAGATACCATACTGGAAATATAAGGAAAAAGTTTTTTGTTTTGTTTTCAGCACATCCAAGTTAAAATGTCCAGATCTAATGTTATTGTTAATTTGTTTTCGTTATGCTTTGTTCTTTAGACACACCGATACGTAATGCATGTCCATTAAAATTAGGTAGTCCTTTGGCAGCATTCAAAAACGTAATTCTAGCGGAGCTAAAAGATTTTTATTGTGTTTATCTTTTAATATTTTAACTTATGCATTCATTGGAGGAAAAAAAAAAAGGTAGATTCCCAATAAGTTTCAAAATATAAAGGTCATACTGTCCGATGGTGAAGAGACTTAGAAAGTCCCCTTTTACCATCAAGTGGATATAGTACCCAAATGGCTGACCAGGTCTTTCTTTTCTTGAATTTTTTTCATTTTTAAAATTATTTATCCAACTTCTGTCGCCTTTTTACGTTTTGAATCAACAGCATTGTCCTGAGAGTCAGTCGCGTTACTGTCTTTTCGCTTTAACTGACTCCCAAATTTCTGAAATTTCTTATGCCGATAAGTAAATGTTTCATCATCTTCATTATCAACCTCAGCTTTATCACATTCACTTACAACGTCTGACTGTTTTTTTAATGATGAGTTGGAGTTACTGTCTGCCAGTGAACTGGCACAGGGTGCACCTGGCTGACCACCAGGTGCCACATTGGTGATACTAGGCTCAGAAGTAAGAGATTGATCACAGAAACTTTCTGAAGAGTCCATGTTGTGGGAGTAACTTTTATCACTGGTCAGATCAGTGTCCTGATTCTCTTCTTTTTTTACAGACACACTGCTGCCCTCGTCTAGTTCGGACATTACAATTTTCAGTCGATGCTCATCACTAGAGTCATCTGAAGGATACCAAGGGTCATCTGTAATGACCGGTGGCTGTTCACCGTCTTTTGAGTCAACACATTTAGCCTCTGTTTTTATGCAAGTCCGTGACCACTGCGACAACTCACTAGTTTTATTGTGTTGACCAACATAGGGGTCATTTTCTTGCTTGATGTCGTGAATCGAGAGCAGTGGATAATCTTTACTTGTATCATTACTGTTATCATTTTGAGAGCCAGCAGTTGAGGACTGGGATGATATATCAGATTTGGGAGTATCAAAACTGTACGAGCTGGGCCGCAGAACTCTGTCAACTGAGATACTTGAGCCAGAGTCTGATGGACATCGTTCTTTTGATATTGTTTCAGGGGTCGGCACAGACGAGCATTGCCTCCCTTCTGTGTCTGCAGAAAGGTTGCGCTTCCACATCTGAGATGACATTTCAAATGCATACTCAGAGATGCCACCTCCCGGCTTATTTCGCTCATGTGAACGGCAATGTTTTTTATAAGATCCGAAGTCGTTGAGCTGAAACTGTTTGCCACACTCAGGACATTCGAGACACTTGGTTTCTTCTTGACTGGAAAGCGGGTTCTCCAGAGGGTTTCTGTTTTGAGAGGCAGCATCCTCTGGATTGATCTTAAATGAAGAGCTATTCGTTGCAGTACAGAGGTCGACATCAAATTTTTGATCTTCAATTTCAATCTTTTTGATATTAATCCTACTGTCAGCAACACTGCCAGAATTACTGACACTTTTGGCTTGAAAAGCATCTTCGTTCTTCACCATAACATTTGAGTCTGGTGGCTTGCCCTTTAGCAACGATATAGTCGCAGAGATGGATTGAACCACCGTATGGTGTGGGCGAGGTTCAAAGCCATGCTGGTTTCTGAAATGCTTCCTAAAACTGTATGGACTGCCATAAGTCTGTCCACATAATTTACATATAAGATAGAGAACATCGTCAGCAGCATGGTTTCCCAACAGGTTTTGAACGGGTTCGTGTTTTGAAATATCATGTTTTTTTGAGCAATTGGTATCAAGCTTCTCACTTGCAGAGTTGGCAGACTTAGAACTTCTGTGGTTGTTTTGAGCAGGTTCCATGTTTTGTTGGGGATAGGCACTGACATTTTGGGTGGTAGCAACTGGTGCAGCAACTGGGGACAATTGATAGGCCTGTGGCTGCACAACAGGTTGCTGCTGCTGCTGCTGCTGTGGTTGTTGTTGCTGCTGCTGCTGTGGTGGTTGCTGCTGCTGCTGTGATTGCTGCTGCAGCGGTTGCTGGGACTGCAAATGAGGGCCATGTTTAGGAAGAGCCGGAAGCGTAGGCTGCCGGAAAATGGGATAGCTCTGTTGCGATTGCCTGTGATGACCATCTGCCGTAATATAGCCATGGGGAAAATCCTTGCGGCTTGAGATATATTGTGATGTAGGATGCAGGCCGAGTTCAGCACTACGCGCTTGTTGATGGGACATCATCATCTGTGAGGCTGCTAGTCCCTGTTTCTGGTAAGCCTGATGCTGCTGCTGCTGTTGCTGTTGGTGTTGCTGTGTTTGGGAGTGATGCTGTTGTTGGTAGTGCTGTTGTGGCGGATGTGCTCCGTGAGTTTGATGGTGCTGTTGTGTTGTGAGCAAGTGTGGTTGTGCATGCTGCTGCTGTTGGTGGTGGAGAGGATTGGTCTGCGGTGCTCCTGCTGCTGACTGGGGTGTTACCCGTTCACCCTGGTGCATGTTTGGACCCAGCGAGACAGCACCAGCACCAGGGTTACTGCCACCAATGTTGCTGCAATATTTCTGAACACTGTATTCCAGGTGTTTTAACAAGATATTAGCAGGTACAGATTTGCCAGCGCCACCTGGGGCTGTGGCAGCATGAAATGAGCTCCCTGGAGATATAATTTCACAACCCCGACTCCCACCACTACCCATCATCAAAAACTGTTCTTCGGGTTTCTTTTTTGAAAGATCAAGTGGAGACTCTTGATTAGAGGCTGATTGATTTGCCAAAGGGGAAGCAGCAACTGCCTGGACATTACCAGCTGCTATAGGTTGTGCATCACCAGCCTTGCGTTTCACAGATAGATCGAGCACATTTTCCCCTTCCACTCGAGGCTTCCTGCCAACCATAGTAGCTGGCATGGTGATTGCAGTAGCAGTTGATATTACTGCAGAATCTGGTGCAGAAAGTGGTCGCATACTAGCATGCTGCAATTTTGAAGGTTCTGATGAATAGTTAGCCATATCAGAGACAGTGTGTCTTCGTTGTGGTACCATTCCACCTGCAGTGGCAGCTGCCGATCCTCGCAAAGCACTGTCCCCAGGAGCTGAACTAATTGCTTTTCCTAAACTGTCCATATAATGGGCCTGCAATTTCTGAGTTCCTGATGCAGCACCATCTTTGTGATGGATAAGTGGTGAAGATGATGGGGACATGAATGAAGGAGTCAACATGCCACCAGACTGTGAGGAATTAGAGTGGGTCCTTGGAGAATGATTCTTTGAGGCAGCCATTGTAATCAAGACATCCCCCTCCTGAGGACTGGGCATGCTGGCATTTGAAGCTCCCCGTATCTTCATTGACTGGGCTGACTGCGGTGATATTTGGTGATAGCGAGCATTAAGATTTGCATGATCATCCCACTTTATGATACTGCCGCCAGGGGTCTGCATGTATTGAGCCTGCTGATGAGGTGCTGCAAGCATACGCTCCATCGTTTTTGCATGTGAAGCACTGGGAGATGAACTGATAATCCCAGGGTTGTTTGTGTTTCCAGTGACTGAAGACATGCTCCCACCAGGAGAAGTTTGGTAATGGGACATGCGGTCGGTAGAATGATCTTTTTGACCATACATTTGGTGTGCAACCATGGAGTCAGAATATTTGGACATGATACCTGGTTGTGAACTGCGGATGATCATATCTTGTTGCTGCTGCTGGTTCAAGCGGGCGACTCTCTGCTGCATGTCACCCTGCAGCCTTTGGCCAGGTGCAACGCTAGCCTGTAAGTGATGCATATCACTCATCATGTTAGATGTGTCTTCTTTATGTTGACGGTAGTTTGGAGACATAGTGTGTTGGTGCAGTTCTTTTCCCGTTGTGGCATGGTTGAGTCGTTCCATATAGCTAATACCTCGCCCGTCTTCATACATCATGCGTTTGTGGTTGGAAAGGCTACCTAGCGGATTCTCCTGAGCGCGATTCATCATATGCGATGGGTTATTGGCTGGAGAGTGCATGCTACGAGTCTTATTAGCGTAGTCGGCTTGTTGCTGATCGCTGACTTTCATTGCAGGGTGCTGACCCATCTTTGCAGAATGATAAGACAATTCAGCAGGTTCCCCAGAGTTGCTGAAGAACTTGTTGATGGCCCTCGCCTGACAAGAGATCTTATTGATCAGTTCTTTCGCATCAAATGCACTTTCAAAACCATCACCAGCACTGTGCGGGTTCGACTTTGCGCTGCCTGGGTGCATCTGAGCCATCATATTGGAATAGGTCTGGTTTAGGGCAGCTGCTGCCATCTCACTTCCCGTGTAATACTGTTGTTGGTGCTGCTGCTGCTGAGAGTGAGACTGGGGATGCTGCGACTGCTGATGAGGATGATGATGTTGACGAATATCCCGAATGCCTTCTAACATGCCCTTATTACTAGGTTGGAATGAATGTATATACCGAGAGTCATTTATCTCTTTCCTCATAGAGGACGGGTCAAGTCCGTTTGACGTACGGTCCTGTTTGGCCATTTCAGAATAATAAGCCACTTGATTTATATTCGGATGATACATCTGTTGTACAGCAGGTGCACGTTCTGATTGAATGCACACCTCTTCTGGATGGCCATTGCGAGTAGAATGCTGTTGGTGTTGGTCCCCAGGTGTAACCTCACTGCCATAGTTAAACTGACCTTTGCCAATGGTAGTCAGTTTCTCACTCATGCCAACCTTCTGCTGTTGCCAGGTGTTTTCTAGACATTTATCGATGAAGGCCTGCAACTGGACAACACTCTGGCCACCGGTGGCAGTCGTTCTGGACGCAGATTCTGGTGATTGGTGCATCTTGTCTTTTGGCATCAACGGTTTCGATGACTGATTACCATTGCGTGCCAACTCACCTGAACCTTTCCAAGACTTAGACGAAGGGGCAACCGTTTCCGAAATTTCAGAAACAGCCCCTTGCTTTGGTCCAACAAGCATTGGCTGGTGGTTTTGGTAGTAGCCACCTGGAGTTCTCCAGGCGTTGTCAACAGTGTTAGATTCATAGTTCTTGTAGGAAGGAGCATTCATTGAACTTTTTTTATCAGACTGCACATTGCCAGTCGCCTCTTTTGTCGGTTTTGCATCAGAGGAATTCTGTTGAGCATGGTCAGGTGAAAATTTAGTCTCAGTGATACAGTTACGGATTAATGCACCAATCGCGTCATGAAGATTAGCGTTTTTGTTGAAGACTAACCTTTTGGCATCATCTGATAACTTAGATTTATTCTGGTCATTTGAATCCGATTTGCCAATTTTCATATCTGCTGTGTTCTTCTCAGAATTTGTTGGCGTTGGAGGGTCTGACGACTGTTTTGGCTGTTGCTGCTCGGCTGGGGTGCCATCTTGGCTGAGGTTTGGCTCTCCTCCTTCACCCCGGCTCTCAGGTTTAACCTTCTGTTCATCGGTCTCTGTTGATGGTTCCACACCAGCAGATTTACCATTCTTCATGGACAAAACCAACTCCAGACAAGTCTTCATGCCTTTGCCATCGCATTGTAGCTGGGCTTTAAGCTCCGTGTGTGAGTTGTCCGTCACAATGCTGGTTCGATTTGCCGTGTTGCTGGTGGTGGTGTGACTGCCCAAGATATCTGCTTGGTCTGTTGAGGCACTTTGGCCCATCATCAAGATGCCATTCTTAGCCAATAAAACCTGGGGAAACAAAAAAGAAAAAAAGGAAACACTTTACAATCAGTGAAAAGTTTTGCATACAAAAAATACTTGGACTCAGAAAAATATATGATTGAAGTGTTTATAAAATATATGATTGAAGTGTTTATAAAATTTTGTACAAATTACAAATATCAAAAAATGAGTCCTGTTACGTCACCCATTTAGCTTGGGTGGGATTGTTTGAACCAGGAAAAAGTGAATTTGCAAAGCCAGTTAAATTCTTTTAAATAAAAAGACAAAATCCAAAATTACTCTTTGAGATTGTTATATCTCCAGCTATGGATTATATAGTATTAATACTTGTGTTCGTATTCTCGATTGTTTATAACAAACTATTATAACAATCTTTTTTTATAGTTGATTTACCTTTGATTGTCAATAAACAGAGAGAAAGAGAGAGAGAGAGAAATAGAGAGAGAGAGAGAGAGAATGGCAGAAGTGAGAGTAGATAGACACTATCAAATATGACCTAGAGGGTGAAACAACAGAGTGAGAAAGGGAGAGAGTAATAGACTGAAACTGGTAAGAGATGGAGGATTTGGTCAATAAATTGCAAATTATGGTTAATTAGAACAATTTAAATGGATTTTTTTAAGACATAACTCAATCTCTAAACCAAGAAATATTTAGCATGTATTTTGTGTGATTAAAGTATATTGAAAAAAAAAAAAACCTTAGGGAAACAAACGTTGATTAACTCAGATTTAGTATAACAATAGACATCTGTAATAAGTAAAATATGGTCCAGAAAATCTTCAGAGATGTCGAAACAGCTATGTGTATGTATATATATGAAGAGTTTGAAGGCAAAACGTGATAAATGACATTTTCAAAATTGATAAATTACCACTACCAAAAGTTTGGTATCTCATCATTTTAGACCTCAAATTCATTTGTTTATATAATGTAATATCTGCCCGATTTTCTTGATTTGAATTAAAATAAGCTTTTACAGTTGAATTCTAGATCTTTTATTAATAAATATTGACGGGTACAACATATTAAAATCCAATATATAAAAATAAGTCGGTCATATTTTCCAAATTAGACCTAAATAATAATGCATCTCACAAATCGATATTTGATCCTGCCTAGCCAATTCTTATTTATTACTGTTGCATCATGTTCTTTGCAATAAAAAAGTACTTTGTTTCGGTTTCTTTAAAAAAATACTTATTTCACTGTTGCTCTATTTTAGCTATCAGATAAATAATTATATTTTACTTTACTAAATAATAGCCTATTCATTTCTTACAATGATTTGATTAAAATGACAGTAGGTAAACATTTCGTATTATTCTAATATCATTTCTCTCTATGCAACACATGTCCTCAACCCTCACTTGCCAGGTTTCATTTCCATACATCATCACACTGCATACACATGTCTACTAGAATCTTCCTTTGGTTGACAGTGGTAACACTGCTGGTTAGTAATGACAGAAGTTCCATGAACTTACTCCAGTACACTTACACCTATAATCATACCACATTTTATCCTGTTACCGTGGTGAGAACAATAATAATGAATGAGATCATTTTTGTTTATTTTCTGTAAACCTAGAATTTTAAGCAGTTAGCAGTGTTGTGTAGTGAAATGTTTGAGAAGGGTCGAATTGTTTGTTTCAAAAGTGAAATCAATAGTTTGTTTGACTCTTTAGTATGGCACACAAATATAGAGCCAGCATCAGCAAGACTTCTACACATACACACACAACCAAATAATTTCCTTATTAATGAATTGTTCAAATTCAAAAGTCAGTCCAGAATGGTAGAATTCACAAATACTAGATACACTATTCAGTAATGATACATACAAAAAAAAAAAACAGTAGCTAGTGTTGATCTTTTTCAACATGTAAACAAAACAAACAAACAAACAATAGTTATATAATGTTGGAAACTTCAAAATTAAATTAAAGAAATGAATAACAAAACCATGTTAAATCAATTTTCCTCTTACAATTCTGATCTAACTCAATTTAAAATGGAAAACTTCAGTAAATTTTTTAAATATATTACAATCTGAAAATAGGTTTGAATTAAATCACCTTGAACTTTACATTTTCGATAGATTAAATCAATCTTTATTTAACATTTTAAAAAATACTCACAACTTTAAACAATTTAAATTTAGCTCTAAATTTAAAAATTAAGAAATTTAATCTGTATAATACGCGTATTAACATTTATACTTATGTTATCACCTTCCACACCTATTTTAAAAATTGAGATCGTCCGATCGCCAAACATGAAATATGCAATTGAAAATAAACTGGTGTTGCTAAGATAAAAATCTTCTACTTTACCCATTTTAAAATGAATTGTTTCAAACTCTAATTGTGTTGTCTCTCTTTCAATGAATAAATGTGAAAATTAGGCCAATTTCTTGCACTAATGGTAAAGTCAAAACACCCGATTTCAAGTTAATTAAACTTTATACAATAGACGCCATCCTTTTATATACTGCTTATATATGTGTGATTATCAATCACAAAAAACAACTAATTTGCATATTTGTTTTGAAGCAGGACATTTTATTAATTAACTATTATTTGTGATTGCGTTTTTAACTCATTGATTGCTTTGATTTTAATCAAACAAATAGTTCTGTTTTGCAATAGTTTTCTTTCCTGTTCAAATGTTTAGCATTTGTGTTCAAATGTTTAGCATTTGTGTTCAAATGTTCCTTTTAGAGGAACTGACTTGATTTTCAACAAATACCGATCTATTTCTAAATTGCAAGTAAAAAGGCAAATTGATTTAATCTTCCTTTTCCTTTCTTTACAGTCACATTTAAAAAATAAATATATTTGTATCGAAATTAACAAAATGTTAACGTTCATCTATCTATATGAATAAATGAGAAAGATTTTGTTTCATGTTTACAACAAAGTTATGAATGAAATGTTTATTATTTTAGATTAATGTCTCAAGTATTTCAAGTAGCGAGCCGGCTGGTATACTACCAAAACTCTGTGGGTGGATGATGTCACAAAATGATGACGCCATCCATCAAACTGGAGAGGTAAAGAAGAGATCCTTTATGACGTTTTATGTAGGCGACCTGTGAACCCAAAGTGTCACAGGTCGTCTACTTGATAGACCTTTGAAGGCAGACGCAACTTAAAATTTGCAAATATTCATGAAAACATTTTAGAATTTCCAAATGTTTAATAAATACCGACCCAACAGTCATGAGCGATCTTGTATGTTAGGTTATAAAATAAAAGCTTTTGATATTTAATTATATTGAATTGAATACTAATCTATCGGTATGATGAAATCAAGTAAAGAACAACACATTAGGAAGAGGAAAAGCAGCTTTTTTTCTAATTCAAATGTTCTATTGTATAAAATTTTGTATGTAAGTATAATATTTATACTTACATACAAAATTTTATACAATAGAACATTTGAATTAGAAAAAAGCTGCTTTTCCTCTTCCTAATGTGTTGTTCATGGCAGCTAAGTAATATGAATAATGTCGGCACAATGTTATGGTTTTGTCTGTCTTTTATGACAGATCAACCTTTGTTGGGGTTATTTAATGTACCCATTAGAGTACATATTGCAACCGATTCACTGTAATGTATACAACTAATTGAACAAAAGTTGCTACTTTACCCATCATCAAATGTTTACTCCGCATTCTGCAGAATATGCTGAGTGCTTATCTCTGGTATTGTCGCATTAAGCCAAGCAGATGGCCTGAAACATCCCGTGACAGAACGCTAGTTTGTCTCCAGTTTTATTCCTAGCAAAAGCTAGTACACATTTATGCACCTGGGTGGAGTGTTTTGCACACCCTACCTAGTATTCCCAAATGGTTAAACATCTAAGAACTTACTAGGCATAACATTGTTTTTTACTCACAGCTAATGGGGGAGGGAGGGCGTTAGTGAAATTGCGAGTTCATACCTTTCCCAACCCTATTAGTGTGTAAAATGACCACAATAGATCCAATAGGATTTGAACTCGACATAACCAGTTCCATAGACCATGAGGATATCCATGAGGCCAAGCACACATCTTCCATATATCGTTCAGTATTATGAGAAGCAAATAACTGAAATGGCTCAATTCTTATACCTTCTGGCACATCTCTTCATGGCTCCCTTGACAGAAACTGCGGAGGAGATCCTCAGTGGGTTGGATAATCTAGTTGCAGTTAATTCACAGCAAATACGTGGTTGAGTAAAATATTGAAGTGATTCACAAAAAAGAGGGGTGAGTGCTGCAAGAGAAGAAGAAATCGAAATAGGGATTAGAAATGCGGGTACCTGAAAATTATAGTTTTGGGGATTCATGATGGATGAATTCAGAAATAATGGTAAAAGAATGAATTTACATTGTTTTTTAGGACTATCTGATTAAATAGTTAAGAGAATTTGATATGCATATTCATATTATATATTGTTAGATTATAAGTAATTATATATACATACATATATATATATATATATATATATATATATATATATATATATATATATATATCTATATTAATAAATTTGGGTTATTTATCGCACTGATAGTAAATAACATGGCTACATAGTCATGAATAGAGAACAGAAAAAGTGTTGGACGCAGAGAAGGAAGTCAGCAAACACTGCTTTAGTTAATGATTTGCTTGGTGCTTATTTGCTTCAGACTACAGCAGGATATAGCACAAAGCCAGAAGGTGAAAAAAGCCAGCTCCCCCTAGAAGGCACTCTGTCTGGTACAAAAGTAGTTGTGAATGAACCCGTCAGCATTCCCTGGTAAAGGCACTTATGGCAATTGGCAATGAACAAAAAACCCTTCCAGAAGGAGGTAATGCCCTGGAAGGTTCACCTAGGACCGAGCTGGACCATACCTCATCCTGTCAAGTCTGGTTTGTCGGAATGATTGCAGAGGCGAACCTCGGCTGATATGAAATACGCTGTCCAGGAACAGCTGATTTGCTTATCTTACAGAATCTTTTGTTGTCAAATTTGAATAGGAGACTTCCAGGCAGGCAAGACGAGGAATTGTTACTTTGTCAAGAATGGTGTGTCTGCAGCTTATCTGCGATTATGAAGAGAGAAAAATGGCACAGAAATAATCAAATGGAATAGATTCTTTACCAGCCACTTTAGTATGAAAGCTAACAATTGTAGTCGTAGTTTCAGCAGATTAATTGTCCGAGGCAATAATTTGGTGTGGTTAACCATCCATTACTGGCAACTTTCTCTATGAAGATTAGAGACAGACACTACACCTGCTCACCAAAGCAATGGCTGCTAGACTCTTTTATGTATGATATTTCACTTGCAGAAATAATTGTGTATTTTACATAAAAGGAAGGAAAGGAAACTGAGACAAGAAGTGGTGGGAAGAAGTGAATAGGCAGGGGGGGGGGGAGTAGTGGTAGGAGAATAGAGGAAGTAGTAGTATTAACCAGCATCGAAGACATACACAGATTTATTAATAAGATTTTTTGAAAAGTAAAAAAAAGAAATATGTTGGAATAAAAAATTCTGCTAATCATGCAATGTTCATTTTGGTATTTACCGCCATAACCACATTATTCTTGTATGATCAGTTAAACAAGGCCATAAGACCAATTAAGATATATCCAAATAGAAATTTGAATAAAAAATCTGTTCAAAACATATAATAAAAATATTACATTAAGCTCTATACTCGTTAATAGTATTTATCTTAATTGAAAAAAAAAAAATTCATTAAAAACGACGAAGCGGATAGTTAATGTTTGTAACTATTAATATTTTGACTAAAACACTGAAAATATTTTTTTAAAAATCTCCAAGATTAATAAAAATCAAGTAATTTACATTTTTCTTTTACATATGGTGAAAAAAAGTTTCTTTCTTTACAGTTAAGATTAAAGAACAAAAACAACCTTTCAAAAAAAAAAAAAAAAGAAGAAAAAGAAAGAAAAAAACCCAACCTTTTCTAAATTACATCGTACTCGGTCATAACGTAAGAAAAGAAAAGAAAGCAGCAGCTGCTTAAACAATCTCCTCCACTTTCAAGGTTAAATGTAAGTGAGCTTGACCAACCGACATAGCAACTAATAGAGATGTGATGATTGCCTCTAAAATATTCCATTCGTCAGAAAAAAATGTAACATGCTTTCAAAATACTTTTAACAATTTTTGATAACATATTAGATAATGCTGTTATTGGAGTATATTCAGAGTTACATCTTTTGAACCATATTCAAGTTATCTTCCCTGAATTATACTGCCAACAAAAGAATGATCTCTTCAATTTTGAAGTATAAAAAAAAAAAGACTTGCATATGTATAGTGCGAGATTGAAGTCTTAAGTAATTTGTGGTGCAACATATTGAAGTGCTAAGTAATAATCAGTTCTAAGTGATAGTCTTCTGGAGGTTGAAGGTTCAATCCTCAGTACGGGCGATACTAAGAATACAATTATGAATTACTTCTACCCGGTCATGGCTGACAGAATGAGAGAAAGCTATCTCTGTGGATTAAATAAAGGGGTCTGTTCGAAATTCTGTATAGATTCCCAAGTTCGACATAAAGATTCTCGATTCATGTCTGTTTCAACAGTGTTAGTGTGTAATGGACCACAGTATATTCAAAAGGATTTGAACTCGGCATAGCTGATTCCATAGGCCATGGCAGTATCTATAAGGCAAATTAACCCCTCCCCCATATGTTGTATTATTTGAGAACAATTATCTTTAAACTTTTAAGCCATGTCTTCTTTTAATGAAGGCTTGAAGTTAGCTGAGTGAAAAACAAGTCAACACGAAGTTGTGCTTAGTTTGTTTTGTTGTTTTTAACAACCTTGAAACATATTTAACATGTCACATCTGGTAATATTAAACTTTACAGTCTGACATGGTCATCTGACCTTCTAATATTGGCAGAAATAGATCACCAGCATTATTTAATAGATGCTACTTGTGTTAGTTACATGAGAGTAGTGACCCTGTCTTAATTTCGCTTCACCAACCAAATTCATAGAATCTATCAGAAACTGCAGAATCTATTGTATCCCAACAGAAGAAGAGGAGGAGAAACAGTCTTTTTATTTTTCCTATGTCTTCAAACAACCAAATACGTGTTAAAAAATATTGTTAATATATTTTGACAGGATTATTTTATAAAGACCCCCCCCCCCCAAAAAAAAATCAACCTTGTTTCCTAATTTCTTGTAATTTGTAAGGACATGACACACTGAATTTAAACTAATAAACTTTATCTTCAACATGTCTATCAGTAGAGTTGTGGAGTTGAGTCAGAGCAAATCCATTGCTACACGAGTCGGAGTCAAATCGTTTAAAACTGACTAAAGAAAACAAATAGAAAAAACAAAGTAATACACGATGAAAAGTGCTCCAAACAAACAAACAAACAAACAAACAAACTATCCAAATCTTTGTGTCATCATTAATTGTTGTTTAAAAAGTAGTAGCAGCCCAGCTGAACACCAACATGACAGGATTTAAGGATTTAACAGTCTTCGAAGAATCCTGTTCTGTACACATCTTCCTATACCAGGGGTGGGCAAACTTTTCAGAGCAAGGGCCGCATTAAAAAGAAATCAAATTTTACTGGGCCGCATAGTATATTTTTCAATATAATTGATATCTGAAATAGCCGAAATAAATGGATTTCAAAGCGAAAATGCAATCATTTATTTGAAAAAAAAAAAAAAGTAACTCTGTTTAATATTCAATACTTTGGAGGGCTGCATAAACTTCTTTGGCGGGCCGCATGCGGCCCGCGGGCCGTAGTTTGTCCTATACTGTCCAGATTGAATCTTCCTTTGAAGTCATCAGATCTAAGCCTGTCCTTGACTTACACTGCACATCATTCTCTTATAATTTCTCTCTATGCAACACATATCCTCAATCCTCACTGGCTAGGTTTCACTTTCATACATCATTCATTCATTCCATATCGTATGAATCAGATGATTTTATTGTTGCCATTGGTTTTCCCAATATCTTTCTGGTCAGAATTATTTCTAGAAAGACCTCGGGTACTTACAGGAGGGACAGCGTGAAGGTTGCCAACATCCTAAGTGAAAGTGTTCCTGTGGAACGAACTGGATTCGAATTTAGCATATCCAGGTTGTCAGTCCGTGTCGTTAACCACTTAGCCACCGTCACCTCCCCATACATCATTAAAGTGTGTATACATGCCTAATAGACTCTTCCCTTAGTCAACAGCTCTGCTGTTTAATAATGGCAGAAGTTCCCTGAACTTACCCTATTAACTCTTAACTCTTGCAATCACACCAGCACCAGCACCTCCCTTTGCACCAAGATCAATATATGTCGAGTGATATAATCAAAACTCATAATTTTTAAAAATAACTTTTTTCCAGTTAATCTATTGTGGCTTGCAGAAACTTACCCCATTAGCAGCCCTGTATTTATTTACTCCTCTCCAGGAGTTAGGCACAAGGCCAGTTTTATCTTACTCCCACAAGTAAGATGTGACCCAAGGTCGGGTCGGGAAAGTGGGGTTTGAAAAGCCAGCGCCCGAGAGGTGAGCACTCTGGCCATTAAAAATTGCCTGGGCAGCCCCGTCGGCATTCCCTGGTAGGGGCGCCTCAGGCAGTAAGCAATAAACTTACTCCTCCCCAAAGAGGGGAGGCGAAGCCTGGGAGGGTGGACCTCCTAGAACTGCACAGGACAATCCCATAGACCGGCGTAAATCAAGCCCCGAAGGACAAGACAATACAAGTCTATGGGGTGCCAGGTAAGTATATCAACAGGACAGGACCCATAAAAATAAGCTCCTTAACTTCACTGACGATTGTAAAGTAAATTTTTCTAAGATAATTCAAGACTGACATACAATGATGATGACTCTGACAAATCTAAGTTTACACAGGGTAACTTGGTACAAGAATTACTACGTAACAAAACCATTTGTTTCATGAGGGAAATCTTAATTAATTTGTAATCATATTCTTAGTGTCACTCGTACTGAGGATTGCACCTTCAACCTCCAGAATAACAGATGAAAGTGCTAAGTAAGAATCAGTTCTAAGTGACAATCTTTTGGAAGTTGAAGGTTCAATCCTCAGTATGGGCGATACTAAGAATATAATAATTAATTACTTAAGACTTCTAACCGCTGATGGTTGACGGAAAGAGAGCAAGCTACCCCCGTGAATCAAATAAAGGGTTTTGCTCGAAATTCTGTACAAAACTATTTATGTTTAATAAAAATTTTAAATATAACCGGTTTCCCCATTAAATTTCTGAAAAGTAATACATAATATAGGATATGATAAAAAATAGCCATTTAATTTTAAATAAGTCTAACGGTAATTAGTTATCCAAAGGTCAAATTCCTTAAGAATATATTGATAAAAAATATACTGGACTTGAGACGTATGCTATAGCATAAGAAAATAAAGAATTTAAGTGTAAGAATCAAGAATTCAATTGAAATGTAGAAAAATTCTATTAAATGTTCATGAGTACAACACATTTAAAAGTAGTCAATTCAAACATGTGCTTTATTTTTATAAATTGTCTCTTTAGAAGATCTTTTGTTAACATTTTCAGAGATTGAAATGGAATTGAATTTCTGAATCTTTTACAAACATTGTAAGGACTTCATCTAATGTGCTTCTACTTAAATTCTAACATTACTTCTATAGTGAATGTTATTTGATAGATCTTAAGGAAGAATTGACTAAACTGAATCTGCTTTTATTAACTACCAGCAAGGCTACCTGGTGTTGTCCGGAAGCCTAAGTATATAGATTACAGAAAAAAATAAAAGTAAAACGAAACAATCTGTATAATATTGTAATTTGAAACGTTTAAATTCAGTTTGGAACCAAATTAGAATAAAAAATATTTATGTCCGCGTGAGGTTTGAACTCATAATCTCTGCCTTTAAGTACAGTGTGTTAACCGATTGAGCCATCAAATCAATTCTCTCTCTTTCTCTCAGTCAAATGTTGGGTAAAATCACAAAATTCTTTTTGTCTTTATTTCTTCTCTCTTTAATTTCTCTTTCTTACTCCCCGGTCAGTCAAAGGCAAGATAAGAAAGCAAAGAAAGGAAGCATTTCCTTTTTTCACCAGTGAAGGTTGCAAAAATTATCTGTTATTACATTAGTACCCGGTGATTTGAGTAGTGGTATTAGGACTTCTGACTGTGAGGGTAAGAACTCCCTCACCTTATTTTATTTATGACTGATAATGATAAAAATAAAATATTGATCAGGATTAAATATAAAAATCGCTGAAATCGATTCAAGATATAATTTTAGTTTTTAACAACACAGACCAATATTTGCCTTATATGATTGATGAATCAGTTAAATGTAGCTTATAGTAAATAGTATGAGAGAAAAACTTACTTTACTTTATATATAAGAATTAAACAATTTAATTCAAGGCTTTAAGAAATAAAAGATTTTCAATAAATTAAATTTTAGGAATTTAAATTGAAATCTAAACAGTTAAAAAATTTTTTTTTTATTCCAATCAATTTTATTTGTACAAATTTAGGAACGAATCGGATGTTAGGGAAATAGGTTTCATATGAACACAGAAAAATAAATAACAGGCAGTTTTTAGATATTTGTTTTTCTCTTTAATAAAGTTTGATCCCGGGGAAACCGTTGCAATTTTATTTTATGGATTGACATTTAAAAAAATTGATTTATAATCATTTCAGGTTATTTTTATTAATTAAAATTGGATTATATTTAAAAAATAATAACTTTAGATAATCTCGAAGAAATAATTTAAAATATTTAAACTTTATTGACAGATTAGATTTACAAAAAATATTACTTTTTATTAAAAAAAATTACATATTTATCCCCAAAAGAGACTTTTTCCACCAACAAAAACATTGAACACACAGTCATAACGCTTCTCATTAATCCAACAGCCCATTCTCTTTTTCGCTTGCTACACAATAATTCCTGGTTACTTGTGATAAGAAATTGATTTCTTATACGAATCCAAAATGATGAAAATTATGTCTAAATTTAGGACAGAATTTCAGACCGCTGGAAAAGTGTTTTTCTTTTTGGTAACATAATATCAGAAAATTATTCCAGTTTCAATTCAATGACCAAAGAAATTTTTTGATGCAGACAAAAAAAAAAGTCCCAAGTCAATTAGTCTGGAAAATATATTCTATTTGGAACAGCTTTTCATTCCAACTCTTTGATCATTTGCAGCATAACATTTTCAACAAGAGGATGGGCATTGTTAATATGCAGTAAAAATCACAAGCCCCCTTCGGTTTCTTCTATGCCATTAAAAAAAATAATTACACAATGTAACAGTATGCAAAAATTATTTATATTCATTCTGGTAATTCATAAAGAATTACATTTTTCCTGAATGCTACTAAAAAGAGAAGAGCTTTATATGATGATGAAGGCGTGCAGTTAGCATAAACGTATGTAGTAACAAAACAGCCGTGCAAATGGCTATTGTTAATACCCCCCCCCCCCAAATACTACTCTCATTTTGATGATCGTAATTTGAATTTACCACGTGTGATTTAGCTGCTACTGAAATGTCTAGTTCTGGATTCGTATGTTGCAATACAAGTTTAGCGAGAAATTCGATTAAAACTACTGAAACGTTACTGTCCACTTGGAAGACATAACAATAATAAATAAAAAGGTGGCTTATTTTAAAATTTCCTTTAACTTAACGCTTTTTATTGATTATTCTTATAAAGTTCTATCTGAACGGATATCGAGCCCTTTGTGTGTCAACGTCTGCTGTATTTATTCAGTTCAGTACTGATTCTGATAAGTTGCTTTTCATGTGTTTATATATACAGAGTATTCGAGTGAAATTTGACATTTTTGGAAAGAAAAGAAAAAAACGTCACATCTTGGCCAAAGTGCTTCTCTTAGAGAACCTTTGCTGAATGAAGACGACCTCCAGGCGAGCCTTACACCTGGAACATGCAACCGTCACAGTATCTTTCGAGAGACACCTAAACACCAGCTCCATCCTGGCAATCAGCTCGTCCTTGATCTTGCTGGCAGTATGGTGAGTGTCTTTTCAACTGTGCTGCACACATAATAGTCCATGGAAGTTCTCAGACAGTTATTTCTGAGTTTTCTCGGAGGTGTGACACAAGTCGTGTTGTCACACATATGGCTTTCCCACAGCCACCTTTTCAACCCAGCGCTTGACGACAGTGGACAGCAACAAAATATAGCCATCTAAATAGAATCCGAGTCCCCTTTCAAAGATGTGGGCGGCATGACATAGCCTTTGCTGGAAACCCATCCAAAGATCAACATAGTTTGAGGGAACTTGGTCCTCATGACGTGTGGAACGTTAGGTTAGCCATCTGTTGTTGTAACTAGCTGTGAGAAAAACCAGAGCATCCCTGGCTTGACTGGTCGTTTGATTTTGTTGAGGAGTTTCTCAGCTTTTCTAAGGTGGTTTTCTTGGACTTTGGTGATGAATAGTTGACTTTTGCAGTTCTTGTATGGGGCGTAGTAAAGATCTTTGTTCAGTGCTTTTTTCATAGTCGCTACTCCAATGGTAATCTCTTTTTGGCGAGGTCTGCATTCAAAGGTTTTTGTTTCACATGGAAAAATATTTATTGCACTGGAAAAAATATTTATTTTAAGTTGTAATAAAATCAATTAAAAATTACTCTATTTAATCACTAAATAACATTTATCAAGAATAAAAATACTTGTTATTGGAGTCCAGGGATTGAACATTTGTGGTGGGGTCTCTTTCAGGCTTAGTTTGTCTTGAAATGATTCTACCTTCCCCTCCCTTTTTATTATGATTAGCTCCTTAAATAAAGTGGCTTCATGACTTGTCTAAACGGACTTCCATAAAAAAAATTAAAAAAAAAAAAAAATTTCAGACACCAAAAAAGATTCTCTTTTACTTACACAGAGGTGATGTGGGTTTGTGAAGTTTTGATTTTTCTGTAAATATTTTCACTGTAAATCCACAAATTTTAACATGAAAAATAAAGTATTTCATAATTAAAAAGATAAACTTTATTTTCTGTGTAAAGTCTAAAAGAGAATTATCTATCTCACTCTTGATTGGTCTTAAACTCAAGGTCCAGTTTTTAGATTGAAAAAAAGAATCGATCAATTCCATGATAGTTCTAATGTTTTGATTGTTATATGCAATCGTCAAGATGCATACCAATTATAAATCAATGTATGTTAATATTGCATTGGATGGGAAAATGTGTCAAGAGGATAGACAGACAATCTGTCCTTTATATATAAAAATGTTAAAAAAAAGTAACTTAAATTTCAAATGATTTGTTGCTGTCTTCTGGGAAAGGACAAAAAGACTTTCCCCAAAGTATACTTGTTTTGTTCTTTTGAGAAAGATAGAGATAGAGAAAAGGGGGGGGGGAGGAGATAAGGATGGAAAGGAATAAAGAAGGTAAAGATAGAGAAGAGGGATCGATAGAGTAGAAGGGAAGGAGATGAAGAGACAGAAAATGAGGGGAAAGAAAGGCAGGGGATGGGAGGAAGAGAGAGAGGGGGAGGGGGGAGATGGAAAGAGAAAAAGGGATATATATATATATATATATATAGCGCGAGAGAGAGAAGGAGAGAAGGGGATGGAGAGAGAGAAGGAGAGAAGGGGATGGAGAGAGAGAAGGAGAGAAGGGGATGGAGAGAGAAAGGGGGATGGAAAGAGAGAGAGAGAGAGAGAGAGAGAGAAAGGGGGATGGAAAGAGAGAGAGAGAAAGAGGGATGGAAAGAGAGAGAGAAAGAGGGATGGAAAGAGAGAGAGAAAGAGGGATGGAAAGAGAGAGAGAAAGCGGGATGGAGAGAGAGATAAAGAGGGATGGAGAGAGAGAGAAAGCGGGATGGAGAGAGAGATAAAGAGGGATGGAGAGAGAGAGAAAGAGAGAGGGAAAGAGGGAGAAAGAGAGAGGGAGGAAGGAGAGAGAAAGAGGGAGGAGAGAGAGAGAAAGAGGGATGGAGAGAGAGAAAGAGGGATGGAGAGAGACAGAAAGGGAGAGACAGAAAGGGATGGAGAAAGACAGAAACTGATGGATAGAGACAGAAATGGATGGAGAGAGAAAGAGGGAAGAGGGAGAGAGAAAGAGGGAAGAGGGAGAGAGAAAGAAGGAGGAGGAAGAAAGAGAAAGAAGGAGGAGGAAGAAAGGGAAAGAGAGGAGAGAGAGAAAGGGGCGAGGGAAAGAGGGAAAGAGAGAGAGAGAAAGGAAGAGAGAGAAAATATTAAATGTGACAAAATAAAAAAGAAATTTAGTGTGCACTTCAACAATTTCACGTTTCAAGATGAAATGACCTTTACAGCCATCAAAAATATTTAAAAAAATTTTTTTCTCAAAATATTAATAAAGAAAGCAATTATATATATGAAAAGGAAAATTTTCTGTTAAGTGATCCAAAAAGGTGATTTCTATTCAAATCTCCTTTTGTTTAGTCTTTTAGAGAACATACAAAGAAAGCAACAAAAGAACTCATGAGTGGATGCTTTTTATTGCTGTCTGTCTATTTAATTTTTTTCCACTTGAGAGGCGTTGTTTTCGTTAAGTCATGAGTAAGCAAAACTGGAAGTGTTTATCACCTGTTCAACAGCATATTTGATATGGAAGAGTAACCCTTCTCATTGTGGGTCTGTAGGGTAAGCAAGACTGACAATGAAAAGACACAAAGAGAAATGAAGGCAACCATTTGTGATGCAGACCACAGGACAAAAGAAACCACACGCCCTGTTGCTCTTTGTTTCCAGATATTTTCCTTAGAAAACTAACTTTTCACATTTACAATTGAACATAAACACAAAACTAAAACAAAAAAACATATTCTCTTTCCTACGTTTGAATACATAAAAATTAATGAACACAAATATGAAACAACTATAGATAAAGACATTTTTTTTTATGTAATAAGTTCTTTTTTTTCAAGATGATATTTTAAAATTGTGTTTTTCCATGTGCTTATGCAAGCAGTTATATGCCCTAGATCTGCAGCGTTGCACGGGTTTATTAGACAGGTGACAGATAAAGGCCTGATCCATGGTTTTAGTCATCAGACGATTAAAGGGTTGACATTCCAGTCATTTTGGTGATGCATCGGTTGGAAATTCCTCAGCTGGTACCTTGAGGAGGAGGTTTGCTCTCCAACCCTACTTTCTCTGTCTTGAGCAGTTCCTCATCCTCATCCTCAGATGCGGAGAGAGAGAGGAACAATCTTGTCTAGAAAACTTTTCTGAGACTTAAATCTTTCGATAGCAACTTGCTTTCCTAAAGAGTACATGTGTTTCATGTAATAAGTGAAACTGGTTGTAATGAGTTTATCTGTTGTTTAACAAAAATGATAGAAATATTTTGATATCAATGAAAAGAAAATGTTGGGATGATTACTTAATTATTTGTGTGTGACAATTACCTGTTATTTAATAAGGGCAGTCGCCCCTCCTCCTTTCCACCCATTTCTTATCTCGTTCTTTCTATTGGATTTTGCCCGGGGCGAATGGGTCTCGACAATTGGAGTGCATGCCTCCTTCCCTTCTCAGCCCCATTGGGTGAAAAATTGGGAGACTTTTAACAACCATGGTTCAATAAATTAATTTTCTAGAAATATGAATAAAAATGTGAACCACAATAAAAGTGTTGTTGTCTCTTGCTTAGCTGTTGTTCTAATTCAAGATGGCTGCCTGAAAGAATCAGCAACAACTAGATGACCAGAGAGTGATCATCAGCATCGAATGACCAGTCAAATAAAAACATGGAGTCAACTCATGCTTGGCTATCATTAACCATGCAGCAGCAGCAGCAGCAGCAGCAGCAAGAGTTTAACGTTTGTTTTACATGCTGGCATGTGTTGAAGGACTTTTAGAAATTGATTTCCAAATTAACCTATCTCTGGCCAGGGTTTTATTTATCTCTCAAGTCCATCCTTATCATTTCCTCCTATGTTTTTCTTAGCGTTCACTTGCCAACTGACCCTGCTACCTCAACTGCTGTACATCTACGAACCCCAAAACTCTCATCCATTCTTCCAATGTGACCAAACCAACGATGCCTTGTTTTGAACACATCGCCCTATACTGTTCAGATTTAATCTTTCTCTGAGGTTATTAGAACTAAGCTTGTATTTAAGACTCACATTAGATATCCATTGTATCCTTCTCATATTATTTCTCTCCATGCAACAGATATCCTTAACCCTTACTGGCCAGGTTTCACTTCCATACATCATCATCACTGTATATATGTGCCTAATAGATTCTTCCCTTGGTCGACAGTGGTAACACTGCTGGTTAGTACTGGCATAAGTTCCCTGAACTTACTCCATCCATTCCTAACTTTTGCAATCAACATAGCACCAGCTCGTTCCTGTGCTTGAATGGTATCACCAAGATAACAAAACCTATGGACAACCTCATAGCTTCGACATCTAGATATACTTTTTCCACACCTGAGTTCTCATCCGCATCCATTGTCTTACACATCTCTCAGCCTACCTGTAATTCCACTGCATTTCTTAGTTATGTACCCAATGTTATGAGTACCACAAAAAATTGAGTTACTCTCTTTCTAGAAACTAAGCAGGAGAACTTTCCTCTTTCTTGAGACTTTCCAACACTACAACCCTGATCATTCACTCTCAGACCTTTACTTTCCATAGCATTCCTCTAACTTTTGAACTGAACATGTAGATTTTCCATTGTTTCACGGGTAAGCACAAAATCATCAAATACCTATATAGACACATTCATCATATGTGACAACCGTGAGATAGTATTTTGAAACTTGTTTAATTTTTTGATCATGGAGATATAAAAATGATATTAAATTTAATAAAGATTGATCATATAGATTCTAAAAAAACATTGATTCACTTTAGAATCAACATGGATTATGAATTTTATAAAAGTAAGTCAAGTAAATCCAATCCGTACCATTTTGTGGCACATGAAGAAGCGTGCTTTGCCCTTTCTTTACTTACAAAGCAATTATCTATATTTGTTTCATGGTATATAAACACTAAGTGTGATTTAAAATGTAGTCATTTTGGTTAAAGGTTTTATGCTTAAAATTCTTAATATCTTCAAATAAGCTATGAATAAGCTTCAACTAGTTATATCATCATAATCGGTTTAACGTCCGTTTTACATGCTTGCATATGTTGGATGGCTTTTAGAAATTAACTTCCAAACTAACCTATCTCTGGCCAGGTCCTTATCTGTCTTTCTCGAATCCATTTTTACCAGTTCCATGTTTTCTTTGGCCTTCCGCTGTGAATTGACCCTGCTATCTCAACTCTTCTACGTCGTCTACCTCCAGACCTCTCATCTATTCTTTCAACGTGGCCACACCATCAAATTCTCCTGTTCTGTACACATCTCCCTACAATGTCCAGATTTAATCTTCCTCTGAAGTCATCAGATCTAAGCCTGTCATTACACATCCATTGTATCATTCCATATGATTTCTCTCTTATATATGTAAAATGTGTATATCTCCGGACGCAGTTTCATGTCATACAGAGGGTAGGTGCAATTTAATCTATAGAGGGGACCTTGACAGGTCGTACTACTCCGGATCAGTGGACCTGGGAGTAATGGTATAAAAGGGGATGCCCCAACACTTCCCAAAGTTCACAAATTAAGGCCTCATTACCGGATGCATATCTAGATCATACTCAGAACAGTTTTGATTAGTAGAAAAAAAGAAAATTTGAGTAAAAAGTAGAAGAAAACACAAACATTAGTATTTTAAGTCAAGGTTAGGAAAGGACTTGAAAAATCTGTTATAGTTTTTAAGGCAGTTTTATAGTTCTTTTATTTTTCTTTGAATTAATGGAAATGACAGGAAGTAAATGCAGGTGTTTATTCGTTTTATATGCATCTTCTCACCCATTGATACATGCTTTAATGACAGGTAATACTACATTGGGCGGAAATATTATGTTGCCAACATGCAATTCAGTTGTGTGCAACACGTTGGTGGTGTCCATGACCATGGTTGCAACCACCTAACAATAAAATTGACATGTGCATACATTAAAATGAAATGCACCCCTATACTAAAACTACATCCTATTTTAATTGAATAATAATTTCACATTCAATTTTGATTATATATATATATATATATATATATATATATATATATATATATATATATATATGTGTGTATGTGTGTGTATATGCATATTTGTATATGTGTATATATATATTTATATACTAGCAAATATATGCTCACTCTGGTCGCATATTTTTGTGAAGCTGAGAGGATGATATCATGATGAACGAACTACATACACTGACCCCAAAAGAGGAGGTAATAACGGAGAGGATATCATGACGAACGACCCCCCCCCTCCCTCCAAAGCAGGAGTTAATGCCTGGGAGCATGATATGACAACAGAATAGATAGTATACTAACCCCTTCCCACATACAAAAAGGAAAAGGTAATTCTGGGAGGATGGTATCGTGAAGAATGAG
Organism: Sepiola atlantica; assembly: GCA_963556195.1. Lineage (NCBI taxonomy): Eukaryota > Metazoa > Mollusca > Cephalopoda > Sepiida > Sepiolidae > Sepiola > Sepiola atlantica. The sequence continues at coordinate 69,228,562 of OY744530.1, forward strand.
CGTATACTATACCCCCCCCCCCCCAAAAAAAAAAAGAGGAGGGAATGCCTGGGAGGAATGTATCATAACGAATGAAAATATACTACATATAATTAAATAAGCATAAAGCGTTTTCATGTTAATATAGTTAGGATATGTGGAAAAAACTTTCGCATTTATTCATTTAGATAACATTAAAAACAATGGCAAGTTTCATTGTCAGCATGAAACACCGAAATGAAAATGAGGCGGAAAAATATAGTCGACATCTTTATAAACAAAGAGAAATATGCTAGCCAAGTAAGAACGATAACTTCTTTTCATAATTTTCTAGTTAAAAAAGACTGGTTTATAAACTTGAGTTATCGTGCTACCTTAGCCGGTCTCTTTATTTGTTTAGATGGCGACTATATTTTCCAACATAATTTTTATTTTGGCGTTTCACGTGCACAATGAAACTTGGCATAACAAAAAAAAAGATTAAAAACCCTAAGTTGTTTTTTTAAATTTTTTTTACTAAAACATGGTTTAAGTTGAAAAATATAAGTTGTGTATGTGTAATGCTGAAACCTATTTCATTCTAAATAATTTACGTGACTGAAATAGGAGTATTTCAGACTATTGTTGTTCGAATAATCTGAAAAAGAACACCCCTTTTCCTATTTTAGTCACGTAAATCGAACAAAAATAAAATAAGAGAAGAAAAGCCAGCATGGCTCTTTTTAAAAAAAATTATTTATTTATTGGGGAGGGGCGAGAAATGTGGATAATAGGATTTATTAAGAAGTCAAAGAAAATTTTAAATAAAAAACTTGAAATTTTATTGGTTTGTATTTTAAATGAAAGACGTTTTTGTTTCAGATTATGTATATTTATAATTTTTATTTATATATTTATATATTTATATTTATAATTTTTCAGGAAAAATTGTAGAGTTCGTAAGATTTGCTCTTTTATCTCGGAAATAAAAACATGTGCTTCGATAATCACTCCCTCCAGTCGCATATTCTTGCTAGACTGAGAGGATGGTATTATGGTGAACGAACATATACTATGCTGACCCCCTTACTTAGAGAATGGTATTATGACAAACAGACACTTCCCTTCCTCCTCCCAAAAAGGAGAAAGTAATTCCCGAGAAGACGGTCTTATGACAACAGAAAAGAGACTGCACTACCCATCCGTTATATATTCGAGGCAATGGCTGAATCCTTAGAAACTGACCTCCAGTCTGTAGTGGAATGGGGGTCATAAATGGATGCTAAGACAAAGCTTCTTCCCTTCAACAACTACAAGAAACCTCTTCAACCACCGATTGCCATGGCAAATAACACCCTACCTGAGTCCAACGTTCAAACTCCTCAGAATAACATTCACAGGTAACATGAATTGGAACAAATACATAGAAGACTTTGTCAAGGCTACTGCAAAGAAGGTGGGCTCGATCTACCGTGCTAGAAAACTTATCACACCTGACAGTATTCTATATCTCTACAAAGCAACCATCTGCCCATGCATGGAGTATTGTTGTCACATCTGGGCTGGTGTACCATCCACCAGTCTCTTCCTCTTAGACACGGTCCAAAAAAGAGTATCTAATATGTCCCTCACTGTTCACCAAACTCCAGCCCCTGTTTTATCACTGCAATGTTGCATCCTTGTACTTGTTTTACAAGTACTTCAATGGAATGTGCTCCTATGAACTTGCTGCTCTGGTGGCCCCTAGATGTAAATACACTTAAACAACTCGACAATGAATCTAAACTACGTTTTAAAAAAGAATTAGAAACTTAAATAAGTATGCAAATGAGCAATAGCGAGATTTGTTTGAGGGAATTTGGAGATTACTATATATAAGATATTTCAAAATATTGTATCATTAGAATTAAATAAGCCTACCTGGTTTTGATGTTAATATGGTTAGGATAGATGAAAAAAAAACGTTCGCATTTATTCATATATATATATATATATACACACACATATCTATCATTATATTAAATGTGAGTTAGTCAATGTTTATTTCCATAAGGCCTTTTTTCATATAATTTAATAACACAAAATACATGCTAAAATATACCTTAGTTCTGGTTAGTTTAAGCTATGTTTGAAAAACAAAATTCTATTTTAATTGTTGTAATTAGCTGTAATTTATAATTAACTGAACAAGTCATCTATTTCTCTCTTTGCTATCTATGTATTTCTTTTTCTCTCTCTCCCTCTATATTGATTCAACCACTCTCTAATATTTTAAATGCCTCTCTGAGCATTTAGAGGAAGAGTGACTCTCTAGCTAATTTACATACGTGTGTTCGTACACACTGTAAACATGTATGTAAAATATATAGCAAAACAACAAGTCGCTTTACTTCGATATTATCCATCAGGATACTAGAGAAGTGAAAAGACTTATTATTTTTAGTCATGCAAGAAATGTTTTTTAACAGATATATCACAGTTTATAATTTTTCGAATGAAATCAAAGAACAAATAGTGGTAGTGGATGTAACCCAATAGGTCACAAGTAGTCTAATATATATACATATATACATATATATATATATATATATATATATATAACATATAAAATTATGTCAGCCAGATTTAAAAAGTTAAACCTAAATAGCAGTTTAGCTGACAAATCAAACTTTGCTTCTGACTGACCAATTTTCATTTGTTACTGTTGTACCATGTTATTGGCAATATACTAACATCAAGGATACCTGACACAGGCTGAGTAGGTGTGTTCTTTTCAGTCGGGGATACGTCCTTGACATCAGTTAGACAGTGACTTTGAGCCGAGATATGGTTCTGTTCAGTCTCAGGAGGTCCCCCTCTCCCAGGCTTTACCTTCTATTTGAAAATGGGTTAGTTAATTGCTAATCTACCGGGGAATGCTGACGAGGTTGCTCAGGCATTTTTTGTAGGCCAGAGCGCGCTAATCCTAGTGCACTGGCTTTTCACACCTGCCCCTGTGTCTAGCCTCCTGGAGAGGAGGTAAATAAAAATATTTTGACCTTGTGTCTAACCTCTTGGAGAGGAGGTAAATAAAAATATTTTGACCTTGTGTCTAGCCTCCTGGAGAGGAGGTAAATAAAAATATTTTGACCTTGTGTCTAACCTCCTGGAGACGAGGTAAATAAAAATATTTTGACCTTGTGTCTAGCCTCCTGGAGAGGAGATAAATAAAAATATTTTGACCTTGTGTCTAACCTCCTGGAGAGGAGGTAAATAAAAATATTTTGACCTTGTGTCTAGCCTCTGGAGAGGAGATAAATAAAAATATTTTGACCTTGTGTCTAACCTCTTGGAGAGGAGGTAAATAAAAATATTTTGACCTTGTGTCTAACCTCCTGGAGAGGAGGTAAATAAAAATATTTTGACCTTGTGTCTAACCTCTTGGAGAGGAGGTAAATAAAAATATTTTGACCTTGTGTCTAACCTCTTGGAGAGGAGGTAAATAAAAATATTTTGATCTTGTGTCTAACCTCCTAGAAAGGAGATAAATAAAAATATTTTGACCTTGTGTCTAACCTCTTGGAGAGGAGGTAAATAAAAATATTTTGATCTTGTGTCTAACCTCCTGGAGAGGAGGTAAATAAAAATATTTTGACCTTGTGTCTAGCCTCCTGGAGAGGAGGTAAATAAAAATATTTTGACCTTGTGTCTAACCTCCTGGAGAGGAGGTAAATAAAAATATTTTGACCTTGTGTCTAGCCTCCTGGAGAGGAGATAAATAAAAATATTTTGACCTTGTGTCTAACCTCCTGGAGAGGAGGTAAATAAAAATATTTTGACCTTGTGTCTAGCCTCCTGGAGAGGAGATAAATAAAAATATTTTGACCTTGTGTCTAACCTCTTGGAGAGGAGGTAAATAAAAATATTTTGACCTTGTGTCTAACCTCCTGGAGAGGAGGTAAATAAAAATATTTTGACCTTGTGTCTAACCTCTTGGAGAGGAGGTAAATAAAAATATTTTGACCTTGTGTCTAGCCTCCTGGAGAGGAGATAAATAAAAATATTTTGACCTTGTGTCTAACCTCTTGGAGAGGAGGTAAATAAAAATATTTTGACCTTGTGTCTAACCTCCTGGAGAGGAGGTAAATAAAAATATTTTGACCTTGTGTCTAACCTCCTGGAGAGGAGGTAAATAAAAATATTTTGACCTTGTGTCTAACCTCCTGGAGAGGAGGTAAATAAAAATATTTTGACCTTGTGTCTAACCTCTTGGAGAGGAGGTAAATAAAAATATTTTGACCTTGTGTCTAACCTCTTGGAGAGGAGGTAAATAAAAATATTTTGACCTTGTGTCTAACCTCCTGGAGAGGAGGTAAATAAAAATATTTTGACCTTGTGTCTAACCTCTTGGAGAGGAGGTAAATAAAAATATTTTGACCTTGTGTCTAACCTCTTGGAGAGGAGGTAAATAAAAATATTTTGATCTTGTGTCTAACCTCCTGGAGAGGAGGTAAATAAAAATATTTTGACCTTGTGTCTAACCTCTTGGAGAGGAGGTAAATAAAAATATTTTGACCTTGTGTCTAACCTCTTGGAGAGGAGGTAAATAAAAATATTTTGACCTTGTGTCTAACCTCTTGGAGAGGAGGTAAATAAAAATATTTTGACCTTGTGTCTAACCTCTTGGAGAGGAGGTAAATAAAAATATTTTGACCTTGTGTCTAACCTCCTAGAAAGGAGATAAATAAAAATATTTTGACCTTGTGTCTAACTTCCTGGAGAGAAGGTAAATAAAAATACTAACATCACGGATGTGAGTAGTCAATGGCAAAAACAGCTGATATCGAAATGAATTTTCAAACCTGGACCCCCCCCCCCCCCCCTGTGTGCGTGTATAAAGAGGGCAGTTCAAACAAAGTACTAAAAACAACTTGGATGATATACTAGCGATAAGTAGTAAAAAGGCATCAAAAATAATTTGAAAAATGTTTTAGTGAAATATCAATTTTGGTAAATAGAAATAGAAACCTTTAACGAATCCCACTTAAATTTGTTATTTACAGCTTCATCTATTTGCCATAACTTAGCTTCACTTATAATCCCTATTTACTTGCTTCCCCACGAGGGCAGATTTAGACACAAGGTCGGTTTTAAATGTGGAGAAAATACAGCTGTCCAAAAAGGGGCACCCTGGATTGGGACATAAATAAAAATTGCCTCAATTTAGAAGAATCTCTCCCTCATTGACTGGGGACAGAAAAAATGAAGTGTAGTATCAGAACGGATACTAAATTTTGCTCCTAGGAAGATAATTGAACATAAATACTTATTTTTCATATTTATTTTATTCTACTAAATACTGTTTTTAGCAAGAAAAACGTGGAAAGTTTTTTTTCATATTAAGAAAGTAAGATATTTAGGAGCCCAAGGATGGAATTGCAAAATCGGAAATCGTAACCAGAATCAATTTTTCATGTAATTTCCAATAAGAAATAAAAAATTACTATTAAAATTTTTTTTTCTCCAGATTATTTTCTTCTTCTTTACAAATTTAAATGTTACAAATTTGACATTTTTATAAATAAACATACGAACAATATAATGTCGCTATTTATTTCTAATTTAAAAAAAATAAATATTTCTCCTAATTTTTTCTTTCTAAGACAAAAAACAATTAAGAACAAAAGTTTACATTTTATTTAATAAATAACAGTGATCGTCGATATTCTAAGAAAAACTTTGTTCGGGAGTTAGAAATTTCATTTAAATGTGTAAAAAATACTTTTTTATTTTCTAGTATAAAATATATAAAAATTTTTAAAAATATAAATAAATTATATACCAGCTGTACCTACCCAGCATTGCCTGAGAATAAATAAAAAAATGATTGACGTGTTTACAGAGAAATGGAAAACGTGTTTTTAGATATTTATTTTTACAGAAGTCAAAGCAAATAAATTATGACACGATTACTTCCCTTTAATGTAAAAGAATATTTAGAAAGATAAAAAGTCTCCACTTTAAAAGTTCTCTTCACCAGAATAAGTATTTTCAGAAAGAAACTGATGCAAAATAAAATATATTCATGCCAATAACACAGTGAAAGAGAGAAACAAAAATAGGCTAGTGTGAATCAAGTATCGATATGTCAGACAGATTGTTATTTGGGTCTGATTTCGAAAATAACTTTATATGCGAGATGTATTGTACAAATACAGTAAACATGGTAAAATATTTTTTTTATATTAATGAGTCACCACTTATGAAGGCTTAAGGGCTACTTGAGAATAAGAGTTAATGAGATTGTTAATTGAATGTAGAATAATATTATGAAAAGCAATGCATGAAAAGGGCAGGATTTGATTACTTAATGGAACGGCTCACAAGTAAATAAACATAGTAAAATATAATCTAAATGAATAAATGCGAAAGTTGGGCCAATTTCTTGCACTAACGGTAAAGTCAAAACGTCTTATTTCAAGTTCATTCAACTTTACACAATCATCATCATCATCATCATCATCATCATCATCATCATCATCATCATCATCATCATCATCATCATCATCATCATCATCATCAACAACAACAACAACAACAACCGGTTTATTTGTTGAATCAGGCCACAACTAATCCTCTGATGAGGGTGGGGTCTGATTGTCTAGTCTCGAAATCTAAGTCTTTCTCTCCACTCCTGTCTTTGGCAAGGCTTGGTTGAATCCATACCCATGGCCTTCCTATCACGTTTGACTACTTCCTCCCAAGTCAACTTGGGTCTGCCAGTGGTGATGTTCTCTGCTGGCACATTCAACTGTCGGACTTTAGCAATCCAGCCATCGCTACGCTCAATGTGACCTAACCAACGCAGTCTGTTCTTCCGCATGATGTCCGCAAGGCTTTTCAAGTCAACCTGTGAGAGCAGGGATTCAAAAGAAACGTACTGTTCAGGCCTCACCAAACAGATCCATCTGACCATTGCTCTGTCATTACGACGCAGCTTCCTTAGTATGCCAATAGATGCACCATCTGTTTTATATACTGATTATGTATATGTGATATCAGTAGCAAAGTTAACTAATTTGAATATTGGTTTTTGAGAAAAGACATTTTATTAATTAACTATTATTTGTTATTGTCTTTTAATTCAATGATTTTTGTTTTATTTTGATACAACAAATAGTTCTGTTTCGCAATATTGTTTTATTTCATAGACAAATATTTAACCTTTCTGTTCAAATGTTCCTTTCTTCAGAGGAATCAACTTGATTTTCAACAAATTGCGATCAATTTCTAAATTGCAGGTGAAATAGCAAGTTGATTTCTTCTTTTTCCTTTCTTTATGGTCACATTTAAAAGATAAATAAATTTGTATCAAAAGTACAAAAATGTTAATGTCTACATGAATAAATGAGAAAGATTTTGTTTTGTGTTTACAACAAAGTTATGACTAAATGTTTATTATTTTAAACTAATATTTCATGTATTTCAAGTAGCGAACTTTGTGAAGCAATAGAGGCCCGGACAAAACCAGCTAGTATCATATATAGTACAAATATAGAAAAAAATATTGCAAAAAATATAGTAAATACCTGTAGTAAAATATAGTAAAACAATAGCAAGTAAAGCAAAAAAAACAACAAAAACAATTCAAGTAAGAAGTGGTATGTATCATTTATAAATTTAGAATACAAAAATGTATTTGGATGATAGGAATCAGTAAAATCTCATCAAATCAGCCGTGATTCATCCTAATTGATTGCGAGAATAACACTAATTTGAACATAAAGAGATCAGAATAGAACAAAACATAAGTCTAAAAATCTGATCATCTTAATTAAAAAGTAGGTTCTGTTTGATTGGCTATTAAAGCATGAAATGGTTATTAGTATTGAATATGAAATGAGACAGTTGAATTCCCAGTGAATTAAAGAAACCATTCTTTGTAAGAAGAGAAGAGAAAAAGTATAGAGAAAATCACATTTATTAATGAAGTAAGAAATAAAGGATAGTCAATAAATGGGCACAGAGAATTAATAGGAAGTCATTATCTAAACTTGCTACAATCAAAGAATTATCTAATTATGCAGGTCAATAGGTCATTTGCTTATTATTATGATACTGACCAAACTCTGCTGTCTATTATTGTACCATTTGATGCATGACATCTGCGTAAACAATAGACAATCGGGAGAAATTTTTTTGCAGATCTGACCTCGAAACCCTTGAAGACCAATCAAACGCTGACCGTCTCTAGTTGCATTTTCTCCAGGGAAAAAAACAAACAATTATTAGCAAACTCTTATATGGGATCATCCACTGGCAACCCCCAAACAATGTCAGTTTAAAAAAAAAAAAATTATTTACTAATTAGTCACCCCTTATCAAGGTTAAAAGCTACTTGAGGATAAGGGTTAATGAGACAGATTGTCAGTTGAATGATGAAGAATATAATGAGAGGATTGAAAATGAATGGAATTAACAAAATTTGATCACTTATGAGAATGGTTGATGACAAATGTAACGTAATCTCAAAACTAGATCCGTGTTGCAAATAAAATATCATCAAGCAAGAATACATTCTCTTTTAAATTTTATTTGTTTCTCAGCTTGAGAGATAGGGCGAAAAAAAAAAAGAAAGAAAAGGAGAACGAAAGAACGTGCACCTGATCTCGCCCCTTCCCACTTTTCAAATCTTCACGCACTTGAAAGCATAGTGATTGGGGAAAAGAATTAGCCATTTCCCTGTCTCCATGAAAGGTCACGGGAGTACACGTGACATGCCTCTCTTCCCATTTGAACTGATACACGGGCCAGTGGAACCCCTTTTGTCGCTAAAAAAAGAGAAGAAACAAAGAAAATTTCTATGAAGACATCTCCACTAAGGCTGGGCGAACAGGAGGCAGAATCTCGTCACTCATAAAAACGACAGAAGACGCGAAAGACGCAAATACCCTGCATATTGGAAATTACCAAATCGTCTGGTATCGTTACGAACACTGACATAAGGAGAGCGTAATTCACCGACGTGGATATCTCTTGATGAATGCTAAAGGCATATTGAAAAATAGTAAATTGATCAGACTGCCACGATAAACGAAATCAAGGAGCATTATTTGGACTATTATTGTGACTGATAACAGCATGCCGACTACAATTGTTTGCAGGTGTCGAAGTTATTTGAACGTTTCTTTTCATCAACTTTGACGGTACATCGGCAAATTGTAAGTTCCTCCCTTGTTGTAAATAATCTTTTCTGTTTTCGGTTAGTGACGGAGAACTTGTAGACTGAGACAATTTTTATTTTTGTCCCAATCCAGAGTGCCCCTTTTTGGAAAGCTGGATTTTCTCCACATTAAAGATCGACCTTGTATCTAACTCTGCCCTTGTGGGGACGCAAGTAAATAGGGTTAGTGATTGCATGCAATTAATGTGAACTGTAATTAGTAACCAGGACATAAACATTCATTCATCTTTTTCTCAAACATCAATTCATATAGTAATACTATTAATATTAGTAGGGGTGGGACGTAATGGGTGAACATTTCAGATTCATGCGAGTAGTATTTTTTTGGGTTCATTTATACATAAATAACACTAAACAATCAAACATTTTGAAAATTCAGAAGGTGCAGGCCAAAAATAGCCGTTAAGGCTCCACGGGACTCAAAATCCATCATTTTTCGGTGAAAAAGTGGTTTCATGCGACATTGCAGGTCCTAAAACATCCTCAAAAGCTATGAATGGATATAGATGGTTAAATCCGATATAGTACTTTAATTTAGGACCATTTTCAGGCTGTGAAAGGGTTTTCATGAATGTAAAATAGCCCAAAACTAGTGGCCTGCGCCTTCTGAATTTTGCAAAATTTTCAAAATGTTTGATTGTTTAGTGTTATTTATGTATAAATGAACACAAAAAAAATACTACTCGCATGAATCTGAAATTTTCACCCATTACGTCCCACCCCTAATATTAGCATAAAAGTTGGTTTTAATTCAGTTTTTACACTATATTCATTTTAGTAGGCCAAAAAAAATAAAAATAAAGAATGAAAATAAATGATTTTACAAAAAAATGAATCTTATCAAAAATATTTTTACAGATCCCAGCTTTCTAATATGCTCAGTTATGTCTAGATGAATAATGTCCAAAGGTTAACTAATTTGCATATTGCTTTGCAAAAGGACATCTCATTAATTAACTATTTCTTTTATTTGATGATTGTTTTAATTTTATTATTACTCACAGTACGAATATTTTCTATATCGTCGAAAATGCTTAGCATTTTGGATGAAAAGTGTCTCTCTGGTCACTTCTATTAAATTTACTCCTGAGCGGGGGGGGGGGGGACTTCTTGATTTCCTCAATTTCCCAGGTGATCTGCTCTTATTGCGTTATTGCATGGACTCTTCCTGACACTATTAATAGGTGACAGTATGGGCCGGAAGTGTCAATCTAACCATTATTGAAACCTTCACAGTCGGTGAAGTTGGTGAATTGTACAGTGCTAACTATTGAGCTCTACCGAACAATATATTCTTTGAATGGTACAAGTGTCAGACTCGCAGTTTCAAAATGAAGTGCAGATTTATGTATTACAATTCTTTTTCTCATGTATCTAAGGTTACCCATATATTTTTTTAGTGTAAAGGGTTTACAGGGCAGAAGATGATTGAATGGCCACCATCAAGTCCTTATCTGAATCCGATCAAAAAATCTAAGTTCAATTGTGAAGATGAACTTCTATGAAGATGGTAAACAAGATGAACTAAAAGCAGACCCATGGGAAACAATTTAAACCACCATGTTGGGAATTGAACCTGCTAATGTAAAAGAACTAGCAAAATCAATGACTAATTGATTGCTGGTTGTTGCTGAGCAGGCGGACAACTATATTAATATGCAAATGCTTCAAGCGTTAAATATTGGCCGATTAAACCTATTAGTATATAAGACGATTAGTCGAAGAATAATAGAAAATGAAATTTCAGTTGGGGTCAACATGCTGAACTGGAGGTTAGGATTACTAGACTGTGGGGATAGATAGAAATGGATATGACATCAAATGGCTCGAAAAGAGAGGAAGACAGTAAGTTCATTTGAAGCACTACACGTGTGAACATGTTATTTTAAAATGTGTTGACAAATATGATTAAACAGTGATTACCGATCTCTTTCAATGATTTGGAATAAAGATCAAGTTGAGTAAATTTCCTCTGTCTTCCAACAGTTTTGTCTTCACTTAGTCCTTTTTGAGGTATGAAAGAACTTATTTGCAGGCAGCCCCCCCCCCTCGGTCATAAATGATCACTGAAAAAGTGCATACATTTAACTCCAATTCCGAGAGCACTAACCAATGAAGCTACTGTGAATGGCTACGGACGGGATGAAAAATAGACTATTTATGTGTCAAGGAGGCGAACAGCAATAGTCAACCGTCATAAAAGTCTTCAACAGGAAGGAACTTGCATTATAGCTTAGACTTGACGGTTTCTCTCTCTCTCTCTCATATATATATATATATATATATATATATACTAGAGAAAGAGGAGGAAGGAGAGGGAGTGAGAACGACACCAAATTTTCTTTTTTTATTATTTAAAAAAAAAAGAAAGAAAGAGAGAGAGAGAAAGAAAGCAGTCACCTCTCCTTCGCTGTGAACTCTTATGTGTCATCGGTATATCTTTCTAGCTAACTAAGACATATTAGCTTCATTTAAATTAACCTCCTTGATAATTAATGATCATATTTTAAAAAAGATTTTCGTAATTCATCTTTTTTTTTTATTAAATTACTTTAATTAATTACTGTTAATTTTGACGATTAATATATAGGAAAAATAACACAATAAAATTAGAAATGAATAACGCCAAAGATTAATTTATTATACACTGTTTAAAAAATAGTAATGCCAATTAGATATATGAATGTCTATGGGCCTTTTTTCAATACCATATATACCGTATTTCAAAGTATTTTGTTGTATTATTAATTTAAATAACAGTAAGCCGTTTTGATGGTAATATAGAAGTGATAAATGGAAAAGACTTTCGCATTTATTCATTTAGATTATATATATATAGTGGTTGAGAATAATCTGAAATTCCACAATTTATTGGCTTGATATAAAATACAATTGACTAAAACAGAGGAAAATATATACAATCAAAACAAGCTATATAATAGCATCCTTGTTCCTACGTTATTATGATAGCTACCACCAGTTACTCCCCATTTGGAATAATGGACTCGTACAGCTGCAAAGAATGAAAGAATATTAATATTTCCAGGAGTCAATACTTCTTTATGGTATAAATACATATATTTTAACCCTTACATTAAACACTAAGTATACCATGGAAAAAAAAACAAATATTAAGAGTAAAATATCTTCAATCTTTCTGTAAATTATAGCTACACCTATGGCAGGCGAAGATATGTTAATAAGTTGATGAAAAAGAAAAAAAAGAAGAAAAAAAAAAGAAAAAAAAAAGAGAAACAAAAAGAGAAACAAAAAAAAGACAACCCAGACACAGATGAAAGGGAAAACAATATGGTGTAATTTACACGGGTCAACTGATTAATAATAATTTTTTTAAACGATTTATAAATTCAAAGTAAAGATATGCATTTAGTAATTATCAGAGAAAGTATAAACACGAATACATTATAAGCACTAAGTATGAGCGAATGCATTAAATTGCAATGAACAAAGAAATCCCAGAAGTTCAATTAGAGTCGATGTCAAGTAATCAGTGCAGATATGTAAATGGTACCAAATATTAAGGCAGAAAAAGCATTTGAAATCAAAGCACATAATCTAATCGTCCATTTTGTTCCGCTCCTCCCATTACATAGAATATGCAAATAGTTTAATTATCAGAGGATAATAATATGAAAATATATACAGAATTTTATACAGATTCTAGCCGAAGTGCAAAATAACACTAATTACCAGAGGTGAGAGGGCGGCAAAAACAAATCTGACATGAGACTCACAACTATGAAGTCAGTTTTAAAATAAAACTGACTTCAACTTTGGGCTCCTGTGAATATTCCAGACTCTGAGTTAGAGTCAGTCGAAAAAAACAAAAATAACTCTTGAGTTTGGTTTGGTATAGTTTTTTTCTATAGCATACTAGCAGGACCCGTGTCGCTGTGTTGCCCGAGAAAATTGAGGAGACCAAAAATTGCAAAACCCGGAAGCAAATCGACCATAAAGAACCAAAAAGACTCTTTTCACCCAAAATGCTAAGCCTTTATCCACGATAAAAAAAAGTATTTGTAAAAAGCTACTTGAGAAGAGGGTTACTCACTTACTTGTTTGGCTGGTCGAGGGTTGTGTGTTTATGAGTGTGCTTTTATGAGGGGGATAGGGGCTTTGTTTATAATTTACGATGTCGAACATGATTACAACCTTCAGAAGTAAATTGACTTGAAAAGAGTTGGAAAGGTTGAAAATATGGGAAAAAGTTCACCATTAAAGGCGTCGTGAAAATTATAACAGCAGGTTCAAAAACGGTAAATCCAGGAAAGATTGGCATCAAAAATTGTAAAATCCGTTGAATTTTTGTAGAGACCAAACCATTAAAAGGCCCAAATAATCCAGTTGGAAAGGGTGCAATGTAAACGTTTAGGATGTAAGTTTTGTATTAAAAGCTATTTGAGACTTCCATGGACTTTCCAGATATAGTTTTTATGGACTTGAATTCAAAGTGAGATAAGAAGAGGTAATATCAATCCAGGTAACGAGCTAGTAAACACTCAACACCTTCAACGGTGAACTTTCCCCCCATATTTTCGACTCTTTGCACTTGACATTTTTCATATTTATCTTATATTATTTTTATATCTTTTAAAATTATGACTTTTGGTAATTTCCTTTACTGACTACTGACTACTGTTTGTATTTCTTCTGACAGAAAGATTTCATTCTTTGAAAATCCATGGCTTAGGGAAGATGTCAAAACAAAAAAAAAAGGACTTTTCTCTATATATATTAATAATATTATGAGACAACTTCATATAACTTTGATAATTACATATTGAATTATTTTTTATTTACGATTAATTGAATGTTTATTGAAGTAAAAAATACAATAGTGTACAATAAAACGAAATTTTAAAAATCCTACTAAAAAACAAAAAATTAATTACGAAATAAAATTTAGCAGCTAATGCATTTCGGTTCCTTAAATAATCTCCTTCCCTTCAATTTCCACTCTATGCATTCGTCACGGAAATATTCACTCGGTCTCTTTATGAACTTGCCGGTCGGTATAGTTTTGTAACAATTTGCTTCAATTAATAAAATTTAATAATCAAATTATACCATCATAATTAAATTTAACTTTCAAAAATAATTTTTTTTTAAACTTTCAAAAAATAAATAAATAAGTTGGTAGAAAAAAATGAAAGTATTTATGGTATTTATAGACATCCGATCGAGTTTATTGCAAAGCCCTTTTTTTTTAATACCATATTTATCTTCATTGAATTATCTTTCCAAAAAATGTAAATATTAAATGAATTCACAAAATATAGAAGAGGAGCAAAATAAAAATGAAAGTAAAAAGGCTCCTGGAGAATGCTGGGTAGGTACAGATAGTTATGAATAAATGGACTGAACTTGGACAGACATAACATAACAGGTTAAAAGCTGTGATTAACATCCAAAGAGAGGCAGACATTTTTGTCATAGGGTGTCCATTGCTAGCTTCTGTAGTCAATATAATCTTTACTGGAATGTTCAGAATATATAGCATGAATATGTTGAAAGTTGATTCACTTTTAACTAATGCTAACCGGAATGTCTGGACAAATGACCTGTTAGAACATGTAAACATGCGTATTATATATATATAAATATATATATATATATATATAGGCATTTTAGCCTGAAGATCCCCCCCCCCCCCGGAGCTTCTGTGTAGGTTAATTGCCATAAATATATTTTCATAGCTTACTATATATGTGTGTGTGTGTTTGGTTTTGCTATATTTTGACATTATGTTTTGTGCATTGGTATATATTATTATTATGTTGGGGGTGTGTGGATTATTGTCTCATTAGAATATTTTTAGTTAATTTTTAGGTGTGTTTGATCTATGGTAGCATTTTTAGGATCATTTCAATTTTTTGATTTAAGAATTATTCCCCTTCTATTGTAGTTACTTCCCCTGATTTTAATTATCTTTTTTTTTAGCCAATATTGTACATGCTTTTTGATTTTCGTTTTGGATTCATTATGCATTTTGATGTAGAATTGAGGGTAAATGTTCTGATCTGCATCAGGGACAGATTCTTCGAAAATTGTGTACCAGCGATAATAATTGTTTTTTTTTGTTTTAAAAGATAATAATATGATGAACATTTTGGAGTAAAAATCAATTTAGTATTACGTAGTAATAGGGGGGGGGGGGAAACACATTTTAACACTTTTTGTGTCATGAGCGATACAAAAAACTGCTGCCATCTTGTCACCATCACCATCAGGATTTTTGATCACTCCTTAAGGAGAAACCCTTCCCTGGTTTCCGACACCTTATTGGTGACTGTCATTCAAGAGGTTTGCCATAGTCACCACGCTAGGCACTATGGGTTGGCGACGCTATTTTCCCGTAGCTAGGTGTGCACATATAGCACCTGGTATTCCCAAATTGTCACCCATCTATTACTGGCCAGGCTCAACGTTGCTTTACTTCGGTGATCCAACGGGAACTTGTGTCAACTTGATTATGCCGTATTATGCCATTTTGTAAATCCTTGGAAATCCATCGATTATACTAGCATATTTACTCATGTAAAAATTGTTTTTCTTTGGATTTCATGCGTAATACTAAATAGATTTTAACTCCAAAAGGTTCATCATGTCACTATCTAAAAAAAACAAAAACATTTTTTATCGCCTATACACAATTTTTTATCACAATCTGTCCCCGACACGAATCTCAACATTAGCCGAATTGAGTTTAAGCATTTATGGTAATTACTGAGGTATTTATTGAGAAGACTTTTGTTGTGATTTGGTTCTGTTTTAGGTAGAAGTTTGAACTTCTTTGGACATGTCTATTGAATGTGTTTTTTTTATTGCACCTATGATAATTCTGATTTAAATTTATCATTAAAACTTGCAAATCACATTCCTCGATTACTTTTTTAATTATTTTGTTTAATTTGTATTCATATTTGATACTTTCTATTTGGAAAAAAATATTGTTTTGTTCTGATGAGAACCAACATTTATAATTTATGACTAATTGTATGACTAAAATAAACACTGTTTTGAAACAGCTGTAAACAACCATAATACTTTGGTGTATGCTTTTTATTTGGAACTTGGGTTGAAAAATGTTTTGCATTGCCAAAATGTCTCTCTCTCTCTCATATATATATATATATATATATATATATATATATATATATATATATATATAAGAAAAATATATGAGCGATATTATTGTATTTATTGTGCCAGCAATAACAAGATAGACCAGTTAGGAATCACTGCGTCTCATTCAACAATATTCTGTCACCATAGGCCCCAGAATAAGTTTTCATCCAGCTGTTGCCTTAGAACACAAACATGGCAAAATAAACCGAACAAAGACATAAGTTATTAAGAAATAACTGAATTCATTATCCTGTACCCGAAAACTATGTGTTATTCAAAATTTATTCATGCAAAATGTTGTGAATTCATCAAATTGGGAAAATATGTGAAAATTGATGTTTAATAGAGGAAAATATAAAATTTGACATATTGGAACTAGAAAGTATCAAATATGAATACAAATTAAACAGAAAATCAAAAAAGTAATCGATGAATGTGATTTGCAAATTTTAATAATAAATTTAAATTTGATAATCATATTTGTGTTAAACCAATTGAATGATTAGAAATTTTATTTCAAGAGATTTTGTAAGAATATATAAGACTATTTTATTTACCTCATTTCCAGGAGGTTAGACACAAGGTCAGGTGTGGGTTTTGATGAAAGTGTTTCTGTCGAATGAAGTGGATTCAAACCCGGCATACCCAGGTCCTCAGTCCGCGTTAACCACTTCGCCACAGTGCCATCCCTCTAGTAAGACTTTATCGTATATATCAAATAGAGCCAATTTCCCCCTATTTATTTGATCATAATAGCTTTGTTAACAAAAGGTACATACTTAAAACCATTCAGTGAGTCTGTTTTGGCAAATACTTGTCTGTGTACTTAAAAACAAAAATTTCATTTCAAACTGAATTAATCAAATTTCATATTTAATCTTTTTAAGTTTCGTTTTGATTAGTAATATCATAGAGTCAGTCGAGTTAACCTTGCCACAGTTCCAAGTTCTTTTCCTGCCATCAATGACACTGCAGAAATCTAATGAGAGTCAATTTGTTACATTTCACTGTTAATACCCCCCCAACTTTGATAAGCAATTTCCTCCAATTGAAGGTTATTTGACCTACTTACTCAATAACGTTTCGATAAAATAATTTATAATCTGCATATTAATAACACTGGTACGGTGGCTAAATTGATCAGATGCTAGCCTGCTAAGACGTGATTCCGAGTTCAATTCCTATCTTAGGATGTAAAATCTTTTTTTTAGATTTATTTTTAAATCACTGGAATTAAAATATAATATTGAAATTAGCAATCACACTAAATTAAGAAAAAGAATAAACGATATTAAGGTCCTTGTCCAGATTACGACCCAAGCTAAATCAACTTTGCGTCGGTAGTTTCCGGATGTTTACGTAGAAAGCCGGAAAATGCAGACATGCTTATCCAATCAGAATGTGAGAAAATAAGTAGACGACAAGTTGCTATTTTAATTGATTGAATCACAAAATTCACAAAGCTAAAATTGACTTGGTTGGGGTTAGCTTGGGTCCTAATCTGCATAAGTACCATGCATTTTAACGAACCCTAACCCTGTTTTAACACTTGTTGAGTGATATTTTTCTTAAAAAAAATTTTTTACATGTAAAAAAAAAAACAACATTTTTTCCAATTGTACATCCAGCACCATTTTGGATTTTTTGGACACAGGCAACCGATATTTCATTCGGCATTTTCCCTCCGTCTACGTAAACACCCGGAAACTACAGACGCCAAGTCGATTTTAGTTTGGATCCTAATCTGGACAAATACCGATATCAATAACAAAAATGAGTGAGAATCCTTAAGTTTAAGCACCTAAGAGAGACGAGGATGAGGGTTGCATTGAAATCTTCAAAATAATACAATTTCTAAGTATGGAACATAGTTCTATCTCTCTTCACACAGGACATTTATTGGTAAAAAAGATAAAACAAATAAATTTACAACAAAATTAGATTTTTTTTTCCAATAGAGCAATATATTTTGGATCAAATTAAACAATCATAGTGTAAACACATTTAAGAATAAACTGGATGAATTCAGAAATAATGATATAAAAATGATTACTTTTCTCTAAGCCTCCAACCGGGCCATGTTCGGTAAATATAGCTGGTATCTAATATATATCTATATAATAATAATATCTAATACATATCTATATAATAATAATATAGAATCTATATCTATATAATAATAATATAGAATCTATATCTATATAATAATACACTAAAGGCATTTCCTGTTCATACGTATGTATATTATCACCTTCCCTACACATTAAAAAAAATTAGATCAGCTGAACAGCAAGATCGTGATTAATCTGATGTCGCTAAGGTAAAAAATTCCAACATTACCCATTTTAAAATGAATTGTCCCAAAATTAAATTCTATCTTCCTGTCGACTTAAACAGTACAATTTTAAATAAATACATTTCCAAAATTGACATTCGTTTTATTAATTTGAAGAATATTTAGCTTACAATTATTTCTACGGTAAGAAGACAGAATACTTTTTGTTTAAAAAATTAAATTACAACAATTTTAAATAAATAAATGAATAAACACATTCGTTTTATTTATTTAAAAAAGTATTTGACAATGAAAATTATTTTTTACAAAAGAGTCATTTTTCTTTTTTAATAGTATTGACCATGACAGATTTATTATTTCAAAAGGAATATTATTATTAACAGTAAATTATCTATATATTAATACGATAGCGTGTGTTTTCGTGTGCGTTCGTGTGTCACGCTTACATCAAAAGCGCTGTGCATGCGTGCCGCACCTAGATTTGGAAAAGCATTCAAGTCACCTAATTTTCGTAATATTTTCAAGTATTTCCCTTTGGCGCAACGGTTAGCGACGTAGGATTTTGACGTCGGGCCGACTGGTTTATAGTTCGATCCCAACCAACCTCTAAGATTTTTTTCCTACATCGAAGGGGGGGGGGGGTAGGTAGGGAAGGGACGACCGGGAAGACACATTTTAATACAATAGTGTGTGTGTTATTTTGTGTGTCACGCTTACATAAAAAACAACGACCTTCCGAATCTTTGTTTGCTACTCATGAATTGGGACCAAATTTAATTTAATCTAAAACATTTACAAAGTAAGGTTTAGTCGTCGAAATATTACCTTCACTAGAAATATTGTATATAAAGAAGTTTTGTAAATTGTTTCATGTATTGTTAATTTTTAAAAATAAATATACAAGTCAAATCTTATATTTTATTCAAACATGTATAGGTTAGGAACAAGATAATTAGTATTGAAAACAACATTTCGTGTAATTTACACGGGTCCCCGCTAGTACACATTAATGTAGAAAGCACTGGAATTTTCACGGGGTCCCGCTAGTAAATTAGTATTACCGGAAGAAGATTACTGATGTTGGAGCTGGGTGATTTAAAATTTCAGGAGTACAGGCTGAGTATTTGGGTTACTGACTCCACAGCCCTGAACCTAACATCAATGGATTCTTTCGATTAGCAAATTTAAACATTTATAATGAACATCATTTGTCAAGGTCTTCTAATGCAATTATCTTTTGGTTTATTTTCTGATTGACTTTTAGCATAACATAAAAATCAATAATTCTATGTCTGATCTTTTTATAATATTCTACAATTGTATACTACTAAGCGCCACTTAATTTGAGGAAACTCGTTTGGCTAGTTTGTTTTATGCTACCTCAACTGTTCGACATCTACTGACCCAAGAACTCTCATCTACATCTTTCAATACCATCGAAGTCTCCTGTTCTGCACACATCTCCCTATACTCTCCAGATTTAATCTTCTTCTGAGCTCATCAAATTTAAGCCTCACATTACACATCCATCATATCATTCTCATATTTCTCTGCATGCAACGCATGTCCTCAACCCTCACTAGCCAGGTTTCATTTCCATACATCATCACACTGTGTTTACACATGCCTGATAGACTCTTCCCTTAGTCGACAGTGGTAACGCTCTGCTAGTTAGTAATGACAGAAGTTCCCTGAACTTACTTCATTCACTCCTAATTCTTGCAATCACACTAGCACTTGCACCACCCTGTGATCTACTGGACTTAAATCAAGGTATTAATTGGCTAAGAGCAAAGTGTAGTATCTGTTCTCATGCTGCACTTATTCTTTTCTGTCCTCGGTCAGTGAAGGAGAAATCCTTCTAGACTGAGGCAATTTAAATTTTTGTTCCCATCCAGAGTACTCTTTTAGTGAGCTGGATTTTCCCCACATTAAAAACCGACCTTGTGTCTAACTTTGCCCTCGTGGGGAGACAAGTAAATAGGAACTGTCAGTAATTTGTTTTGTTCTGAGCAGAGTTATGGAGTTGCTAACTCAAAGCTTCAACTACAACTCCTGATATCTTAAAAGGTCCAAATCCATCCAAAGAAATCTTCTCGACTGACCCATTTGGCATGATGGTTAAAATGTTTGCTAATGGGCCAGGAAACTAGAGTTCAATCCTTGGTTGAATCATACCAAAAACTCAAAATGGTACTTGATGTCTCCTTGCTAAATACTCAGCATTATAAAGTGAGAATCAAGGGTAAGTGGAGCAATCCAGGAAAAGGAGTGGCGCTCTCCCCCTACATAATGGTGTAATAGCCAATAAAAAGAGAGTCTTAGATCGCTATCGATTATGGTCGCCCACTTTACATTTTTATATATTATTCATAGGATTTTTATTTTAAAATGGATGGATGTGTTTTTCAAGACACTATGAGTTCAACGTTTTTTTTAATTCAATTTTTATTTTTAATGAATGAAATAAAACGAAACCAATAAAAAAACACTTTTGTACCACAATTAAGTGGCGATCGTCTTTTAAAAAGATGACGACCACCGCTTAAGAATATTTTGATATTTTTTTGTTTTGGCAATTTTTTTATCATTTTCATATTCTGGCTTTTAAAGCAAAAAATGACTGATATCGATTTCACAACCTTGTTTTTGAGAGCATCATATGAAAACATGTCCAGTTATACTAAGTTAGATAAATCACAGGGATATTATGTTTTGGAATTTTTTGAGATGAGGATTGATAATTTGTATTATTCGGACGACTGTTCTCATCTTGGCTGTTATTCTCACATTTCGGCCGATCTAACCTCCGACCTCCTTCAGGTGCATCTCGTCGAACTCAAGAATCTTTATGTTGAACTTGGGAATCTTTACAAAATTTCGAACGGAACCCTTTTTTTTAATCCACGGGGGTAGCTTGCTCTCGTTTTGTCAGCCATGGCCGGGTAGAAGTCTTAAGTAATTTATAACTGTATTCTGAGTATCGCCTGTACTGAGGATTGAACCTTCAACCTCCAGGAGACTGTCATTTAAAACTGATTATTACTTATATCCGTTGCACAATGAATTCGACGAGACACACCTGAAGAAGGTTGGAGGTTACATTGGCCGAAAAGTTTTGAGAATAATATCAAAGATAAGAACAGTAGTTCGAATAATCCAAATAATCCAAATCGGACAGAATTACAAAATGGCAAAGAGTGACTTTTATTGTGTTTTAAAGTACGAGGCCTGTCTAAAAAGTATCCGACCATTATTTTTTCTGTGCGAAATTAAGACGATAGGGTGGCACCACTCTACACAGTTAAGGAATACACCTTAATGCACATGTGTAAATTTTGTCACCGCCTTCCTGCGTGTTAGTTGCTACTGATGGAGGTGCTACACAACGTGTTCGTCGAATTACCAATTCTCTCAAGATGACTGAACGTGCATCAAATTTTGTCAAAACCTTGGTGATTCTCAAAGTAAAACAATTTGTAAAATTCAGCAGGTGTTTGAGGAAGATGCGACGAGTGTAACACAAATTAAGGAGTGGTTCAACCGATTCAAAAATGGTCGCACACATCAGCGGAGAGTGACCAGCGTTCTGGCAGGCCCAAAACTGCTCAGAGTGCAGCTTTTGTTGAGAGGGTGCGAAATTTGGTGATGAAAGATCATCGTTCAACCGTGCGGAAGATCGCCCAAGAGTTTGGAGTAGGTAAAAATTCCGCACATGCAATTTTGCTGTGATAATTTGAACATGCACAGAGCGGCTGCAAAATTTGTGCCCAAGTTGTCGCAGGAACAAAAGGTCCTCCCTTTTCCAGTTGCACAGGACCTTCTGGAAACCGCCAACACTGATCCTGGGTTTCTAACTGAAGGTGAGTCATGGGTGTAAACAAAAAAAACAGTCGTCGCAATGGAAGCATCCCGAGTCTCCAAGGCCAAAAAAGCGTGACAGGTGTGAAGCAAAATCAAGGTGATGCTGACTGTCTTCTTTAATATCCATGGAATTGTGCATCACGAATACGCACTCGAAGGACAAACAGTGACAAAGGAATACTATCAAGATGTTCTCCGGTGTCTCCATGACGCAGTTCGGCGCAAAAAACCAGACATGTGAACAGCGAAAAACTGGCAACTGCATCACGACAATTCCCCCGCACATTCATCCCAATTGATCCAACATTTCTTGGTCAAACATGGAATTCCAGTTGTTCGGCAACCTCCTTATTCTCCAGACATGGCTCCTTTCGACTTTTGGTTGTTTCGAAAAGGTTCCTGTTTTGAGACTAGTTAAGAGATAATGCAGAACGCAACAGCGGAGATGAACACCATTCCAAAAGAAGACTTCCAGAGGTGTTTCCGGCAGTGGATGGATCGTTGGGCTAAGTGTGTGCAAGCACAAGGGGCCTACTTTGAAGGGGATTAGAGTCCCAACCCCGTCGGATATTTGAAATATTTTTTCTGGCTTAAGATCGGATACTTTTTAGACAGACCTCACATTAGGGAAACTCTTTTTGTGATCTCTGGTATTTATCAATTTCACGATGAAGATAAAAAGAGATCTCTTTAAAGCACAAGTTATTTATCTACTTCCCACAGCGGTAAGATGTGACACAAGGTCGGGAAAGTGGGATTTGATAAACCAGCTCTCGAGAAGGTGAGCACTCTGGCCATTAAAAATTGCCTGGGCAGCCCTGTCGGCATTCCCCGGTAGGGGTGCCTCAGGCAGTAAGCAATAAACTTACTCCTCCCCAAAGAGGGGAGGCAAAGCCTGGGAGGGTGGACCTCCTAGAACTGCACA
The DNA here is from genome assembly GCA_963556195.1 of Sepiola atlantica. NCBI lineage: Eukaryota > Metazoa > Mollusca > Cephalopoda > Sepiida > Sepiolidae > Sepiola > Sepiola atlantica. The sequence goes on from OY744530.1 coordinate 69,251,977, forward strand.
GGACAAACCGACAGACTGGTGGAAATCAAGCCCCGAAGGGAAAGACAATACCAGTCTATGGGGTGCAGTATCCATCGGAACAGATAATACACTTTGATCTTAGCCAAAAGGCTGAGAAAAAAAATTAACTTCGAACCGTTTTAAAATTTGTACGAAAAAAAAAACTATGAAGTAATAATAGAAAGATAAGGGTTGCATTATTTGGTGAATGGCCATTACTAAGAAAGGAACCAAAACTGATGAATAAAGAATCGCTGTAACTGAGAGAAAGGTTTAATCAATGTCTGCCTTCAATCTTGAATGTTCATTTCTTTGCTAACTTGAATCCATCAATCAATGTTCTTCTGCATTCTATTAAAGCGTGTGATCAGTATCTGAGACTTTCTTTTTAGCAGCTGGGAATCCAGACTCATTTGCGCGGGGGGGGGGGGGGGAGAGGCAGGGAGGGAGAAGGGTCTAAAGGAATAAACATTCCATCTTACAGAAGAAAGATAAAAAAGAAATGGAAATAATATCATGTACATACATGTTCTCTTCCTCCTCCTCCTCCTCCTCCTCATCGGTTTAATACCTGTTTTACCTGCTGGCATTCATTAGCCTGACCAAGTCTCCCTATATCCCTCTTTCTCTAAAATTCATTTTTATCATTTCCTGTCATGTTTTACTTTGTCTTCCCCTACCAACTGATCCTGCTACCTCAACTGTTCTACATCTAAACAACTCAAGAGCTCTCATCCATTCTTTCCATGTGACCAAACCAACACGTTTCCTGTTCTTTACACATCTCTCTATAGGTCCCAGATTTAATATTCCTCTGAGGTCATCAGATCTAAGCCTCTCTTTAAGAATCACATCACAGATCCATTGTATTATTCTCATGTCATTTATCTCCATGCAACAGATATCTTCAACCCTCACTGGTCAGGTTTCCGTTCCATACAACATCACACGGCTTACACATGTCTGATAGACTCTTCACACTAGCACCATCTCCTTTCTCTGCTCGAACGGTATCCCTAAAGTAACAAAACTTCCAAATAATTTCAATAACCTCGCCATCCAAATATACTTTCTCCACATCTGAGATCTCACCGGTCTTCATTGTCTTACACTTCTTGCACACAAACTGGTTATCATCTCTTAACCTACCAATAATTCCACTGCACTTCTTACAAGTACCACCAAAAATTAAGTTGTTTTAAACTAAAACAAAAGAAACAAATCTTACCCCCCCCCCCCCAGCTCTGTAAAGATGAAAGAGAATAAATGCGTTTAGGCTAATCCCTCCTTCCCCAAGACATGAGATTGAGTAATCTGTATTCAATAAGGAATTTGATACCATAACATCAAAATTACTTCTGTTTAGCAGATGAAATGCATTCACAAGTCATTACAGCAAGTTTTATAACTATTTTATTTAGAGAACAAAAAATAAATACAAATTACTAAAATATGCAAATTTATGTCAAGAAATATTTTACACAACCAACATGATTATTTTCTTGGTAGATCTACCTATTTTTTTTCTGAATGAACAAACAATTGATAATATGTATTATTTGGATTGTTCAGACTATTGTTCTGAGAACAATAGTCCAAACAATCCAAATAATACATAATAATATCAATCCTCATCTCAAAAATGTAAAAACATTATAGTTGTAGTTGTTAAACTTTTAGTCTGTAATTTGTGGCTGATGAGAAATAAGTTTCAGATTCTGGTGAATGAATTGACTATTCCAAAGGATGGAATCTAAGCAACAGGATATCATTAGTAACATCTGCTTATTCCAAGGAGATCTTATGCACAAAGTAAAACCCCTTATGCACTGCTTTTATTAATACCCTCAATAAACAGATTTCTCAGAGCAACAAGGTTTATGCCACAATTATGTTTTCAGCAGATGTAATTAATTACGGTACAAGAATTGTTATCCGATATGCTCTACTGCGAAGACTAATCATGGATCCACTTAAGGTTCTATAGGAAAGTTGGAGTTTATACAATTTTCTTCCGAAATATATAGAAAATATTTATTCAAGTGGATTAGAATTAGCAAAGAAACACTTCACAAAATAAACTTTCCTATAAAACCATAATTGGATCGAAAAATAATATCACCAATAGAGAATACTAGATGTACCCATGACCCGTTGGGTCACAAGCATTACCACTATTCTACTTTGATTTCATTCAAAAATTCCTAACTCGTGAGTGTGAAATATCTGTTAAAACATTCTTCATGCACAATTAAAAATAATAAGTTTATATACTTTTCATCATTATTATTGTATAAAATAATTATATAAACATAGCATATAATAATTTAAGTATAATAAAATAAATATATTGTAAAGAGCCTTATTATTTTGCCATCGAATTTACATGCATGTTTGTGGTGTGTACAGACACACATATGTAAATTAGATGGCCACATTGAAAAAAAAGAGTCACTCTTTCTCTAAATGCTCATGGAAACATTAAGAAATATTAGAGAGTGGTTGAATCCACAGAGTGAGAGGAGGCGAGAGAAATACATTGATAGCTAAGAGAGATGGGTGACTTGTTCAGTTAATTATAAATTACGGCTAATTAGAACAATTAAAAGAGAATTCTTTCCAAACATAACTAAATCCCAGAACTAAGCTATATTTTAGCATGTATTTTGTGTAATTAAAGCCGTAGGGGAACAAACGTTGATTAACTCACATGTTTTAACAGTACATAAAAACTTATCGTGATGATTGCTATTAAAATATTGTTAATATTGTAGCATTATTTTTTAAGACATAATTTAAAAAAAAAAACGAATAAATAAAACATATGAGATCATTATTTCTTTGGCAGCTCAGTTCTGCCTGTTTTTATAAAGCCGCAGTCGCCAACGTTGAGAATAGCATCCAAGATGAAAACAGTAGTCAGAATAATCGAAATATTCCAAATTATTCATCCTCATCTTTCAGAATTCTGAAACCATGAATATGTGTTTCCATTTACTCAAGGTTAGAGCTTTCCGTCTGCCTCCAGAGACAATGGATACCCCCTAAAAAGGTGTTTGCACGATCCTGATTAAATTCTGTGTCATGGAAAAGTCCAAGACTTCTAGAAACTGTGAGAATAAGTAAAGAAGGACTGCTGTTATTTTGGAGTTTCCCCTTTTCCTAGACTAGTAGCATCCCTGCCCCCCCAATTTAATCCATAGATGGGAGTATAATATATAAATTCTGTAACAGACGTGTATTTTGATGCACAGTAAAGTGTCACGAGGGACTAAAACCAGGGAGATAATTTTTGTTCAACAAACAATAACAAAAAAAACTAACAAAATGCTCATCTAACTTCACGGATCTCTTTCTCGCTTTTTCCACCCACGTTTTTCTTGTCTCAGTAGTTGTAACTCACCTTTTTAAACGGGTCGGTTTCTTTGAATGAAAATTACTGACACCTACAAAAACCCAAAACACTAAGCATATGCTTTTGATATCTTGCAAATGGCTACTTGACAAGCAAGACATTGCGGGTGCTTTGGATCCGGTAAATGTGAATCTCTACTGTCACAGATTCATACATTTCACAAGGGTATTAATGAAAGTGATGTAGTAGCCCCAACATAACTTGAACACACTCTGCATCAATAACCACTTCACCACAGTCACTTCTCAAGATTAAATAGATGGTTAATATATAGCATGGTTACAGTAAATTATATATATATATATATATATATAATTACTATGCGCAGAAGTTTTGATTAAGTATAGATAAACAGTAGCGAGACCTCAAATTAATACACCACATTTCCTCTGTAGGTGTTATTCTGTCACATTATATACACCGAAAACTTTGAAAATGTTATTGAATATCTACTTAGCTTTACCGTGCACATTCCACACCCAACACCTGTAGTCCTTCACTTCATAGGTTTTTCACATTTAATTTCCTGTCAGATCTATTGGAAAGCCGACTGACTTGAAGAGGCTATTTGAGACTCACAAGATGAAATATAATGAGATGTTATTGATATTGTTAATAAAAATAAAATGATATGGATTTTCTAAGATGAAAGCTCCGCGTGAAAAAAATTGAAAGAAAGTTCCTCCTAGATTAAGGATGTTATATTTGTAAACTTTGATGTGAGCGTAAGCTTAAAATTAAACTTGCATAAAAAAGGGAAATACCAGGTGAATGTTTGTGTTAACACAGTAGGGACATATCTTTGTGATCAGCTCTTTGTATTTCCATTAGTTTTGATTATAACACTCAAGATACATTGGTCTTGGTGAGGAGGGGTGCCCCATGCATACATAGCAGACGTTTATTGGCATTACTTTTGTACATATGGAAGATCTACATACTGAAATTTTTTTCTTAAATTTTTTTTTTAACTAATGAATTACCACTTATTAATGCCCCCCCCCCAAATATGAGACTGATATTGCATAGCTTATATATTTTACTCCTTACATCTTTCTTTGTTTTTTGTATTTGTCTTCCACTTACTACTACTACTACTTAGAACTGTGCTCTTCCATTCATCTCTTCTGACCGAATTTTTGAACCGTGTTCATTTCACTTTCAATTCTTTTCCCTCTCTTATTGTTTTTTCTCTTTGGTATGATGAAGCTGTCAGATGGCATGCAACGTATGGGGTCTATTTACCAGTAGTTTTATAGAATTTTTTCATGTTGTCTCAAAAGTAGGTTTTAGTATAATTTCTTTATACTAGTTATCTTATTGTAGTTAACTTTATGGTTTGTGATACCCTCAATTTAACCTCCCCAAAAAAGAAAATATGTTTATATAACATATGACATTGATTTCTTCATTTTATTAATAGATGTGCCTTTCATTAACTAAGTAGACAATTAGACAGACCAATAACCCAATGGAGACTAAAGATTACGATTGGACGTATTCTCTCTTTAGAGTTTTGTCTAGAACTAATCTCTAATTAGGATAGAGGTCATGACTGGTCACTCATTTCAACAATATAATAATGATAAATTTGGCAGCAACATTTGTGATAAGGTATTATCTCTAAACGAGAACATAGAAGTTTCTTATCCTGACACCATTAAACGAATCCACCAGCTGTCAGCGAGGGTTGGATAGGGAGATGTAAAAAAAAACCTGAAGCTGATCACATCAGATGAAAAAAAGTAATGACGGCCATCTTGGTGATATGAGAGCAAAAGTGACAGAGAATTGGTAACAGCAGTAGAACTGACTGCAAGAAGAACAGAACTGTGGGTAATTAGATTAACACCTCCGTGGACACGAGATAACCGAAGGTTGCAGACAATTCGAGCTAACAATATTTTTTTTTCCTGACTTCAAAGCGGAGAATCAGGGAGAGAAATCTAGATGTGTGATTGCGTTTCTCAGCAGGAAAGCGAAAGAAAAGAAGGAAAGGAATTCTTTTATATGTGACGTTGGAAACGGAAGAAAGCCATATGTGTTTCTGTGTGAGTGTGAATGTGAATACATCTGATCAATGACTTTTCTGGCCTTCGGGCTGGGATCAGAGTGTAGTATTTGTTCTCTCATTAGTCGGAGGACGAGCTATTCTTCTTGAATGAGGCAATTTTTATTTCTGTCTCATTCAGAGTGACTTTTTTTTCCGAAGCTGGATATCCCTCAAATAACAGAAATAACCTTGTGTCAAACTTTGCCCTCGTGGGGAAGTACGTAAATAGAGACTTTCATGATCTTAGCCTTTATAACTGATTTAAAAACAACGTTCAAATGTATTCAATAATTTACAATACTTATAGAACAGCATATTGTTGAATTCTTATCCTCTATATTAGGTAACTATATCAAAGATTTTTCTGTGAACTGAATATGTATTTTTGCTACTTAGTTTATTTGTACGTTTTTCCCCGCTTTTATCTTAAGCAAAACACAGACATTAATATGAATTGAACATTCATTTTTCCTTCTTCGTACTTACATGTTTGCTGTGACTTGTTCTCCTTTTAAACTGATACCTTCAATTAATCATCCTTCTTTGTTCTTTATCGACTATAGCCGAAGTAGGGGTTATTGTAGCAGTCACATATTCTAATTGTATTATGTACTACTTTCCTTTGATTTAAATAGACAGGTGTACCACTGGAGTGATTTACCCCCCCCCCCCCTCCTCCCAATCAGAAGCTCTGGCGTGGGAATAGATATCGCCGTATTTCTTACAGTACCCATGCGATTTCATTTCCCGGCTGTGGAAGTTGGAGCCAGTATACCGACTAGATGTAGTCGCATGCTGCATCTGATAAAGACTGTTGTTTTAATTCCTTTTTTAGCACAGCCCAATAAAAGGTGTTTTTATTTAAAACTTTGATGTCATCTGTTAATTAACTTTTGAAGTCAGATGGACTTTCTATTACAGCCTATCATTACATTTAATTATAACGGAGAACAATCACTAGTATTATATACCTATACAATAGGTCAATAAGATTTTTTATGTGATAGCATTACAAAGTTTCATGATAGTCGACTATGAAATCGACTCTGCAAAATTAAAATCTAATTGAATCGTTTAGTGTGGTCATTGGGGAAAAGTAGGAACTCACAATTTCCTCCACAGCTAGTGGCAAAAAAAAAAAAAATGATGATGATGATGATGATGATGATGATGATGATGATGATGATGATGATGATGATGATGATGATGATAATAATAATATTCTTCTTCTTCTTCTTCACGTCCATTTTAACTGCTGGCATGTGTTTGACAACTTTAAGAAATTGACTTCCATACGAACCTATCTCTGCCAGGGCTTTATTTATCCCTCTTTCTCTGAAGTCCATCTTTATCACTATCTCCCATGTTTTCCTTCCCCTGTAGGCTGACCCTGCTACCTCAATTGTTCTACATCTACTAACCCAAGAACTCACATCCATTCTTTCAAGGTGGCCATACAATCGAAGTCTTCTATTCTGCTCACACTTCCCTATACCATCTAGATCTAATCTTCCTCTGAGGTCATCAGATCTAAGCATGTCTTTAAGACTCATATTACACATCCATCGTATCATTCTCATATTCTCTCCATGCAACGCTCACTGGCCAGGTTTTACTTCTGTATATCATCACTTCATTTCTCTCCATGCAACGTATGTCCTTCATAGAAATATAGATGTTATATACTAGCTTTCCTGACCCGGCATTGACCGGTAGCGTATTTACTTTCAATTTGTTTTGCTTTTCCTTCTTTAAAACATGCCAGTTTTATTTTCCAAAATATTATATTTTGTTCCAATCAAAGAAACTCTATATGGACGAATATAGAATTACGTCTCTTTTTTTAAAAATAGCGGTCATTTAAAAAAAATTTCAACTTGGACAAAGTACTTTCTGGAAGGAGGAATTAAATCGAATTACATTTTATTTTTCTTAATCACATACAGCAATGATCCACCAAAAGAACTGACGAACCAGAATCAAATATTGATTTTGTAGGAAGAAAGTTATCAATGACGAAAATTGGAAAAGAGACTGACTTTACTTTATATATTAGATGTATAGTTTCAAAGCTTTTAAAAACTATAACAAATATAAATGTCTAAAAGTTATTATCAAATTTTTTTTTCACATAAAAAATAAATGTTAACTGAGAAATGGTAATGCTTTTTTAATTGGAATTTCGATGCTTTAATAAACATTACTGATCATGAAATATGCCGGATATTGAATATTTTATTTGAACTTAAAATGTCTGCATAATTATAAAGACATGAAAGACTTATCCACACAGTTTAAACTTTGAATTAGAAGCTGAAAATAAATAAAACTGATGTTCATTCGTTAATCTCAATAAATATAATGAGTGCAAGTTAGATGATCAGGCTAACATGAAAGGTAAACAATGAGGTCAAAGAAGTTGACCTCCTTTCAATAAGTTTCATAAGATTAAAGGTGTAGTGACCATGAATAGAGGACTGGATGGAATAAGAATTGACCAGTTTTATACTAAAAAAATGTGCACTTGCACTGGTGAAAAACTGTAATTCAGCAAAGATTACCCCTGAGCAACAACACACATACACACATATATATATATGGAAATTTTTTTTATGTATTCATCAACATTTCGTCTTTATTTCAAGACTTCCCCGGGATGATTGGTGTGAAGAAACAACACATAAGTACAGATATTTGAAAGTTTAGCCCGTTTGTGATATAAAGTAGCAGTAGGAGGAATTAATCCAAAAGGACAGTCTATAAAAAGATAAAATATGAGTTCAAATAGATGGTAGCAGTGGGAGAAATTAAGTTAACTGTGGAAGGCGTCAGGGAACAATTGGTAGCGGTCAAAGTTATTAAAACCATTAGGAAGGAGGAGGGATAGAATTCTATACATAAGGTTTAGTAGCATATATATCCTGATTTTATCTTTGTAAGTAATGCAAAACTGTTTATTTCAGTTAATTTTATTATTAACTAGCAGAATACTCGTCCTGAGACAGGTATTCGGCTAGTTAATATAAGGAAGGGTTAGAGTATGGAAAAGTTGCAAGAATATTATACATCTAAATGTTAATAATTGTGAAAATAATAAACTTACCTTATTTTAATTTCACGGCAATTATATAATTTGCCTTCTTTATTTTGGTTGTAAGGAGGCCTTACTCATCTCTATAAAAATATATTTAACCTGAAAAAATAACAAGAAAAAAAAAATATATTAAATAAATTAAATGTTGAAGTTCTGTAAATATAGTATAAAAAAAAACACAGTTCTACATAAAGGTAATAAATAATGGTAATTCCTTCATGAGAAAAATAAGTGAGTATAGATAATGAATGTATACTAATTCTTACAAGGGTGAAAATAAGTGAGTATTGATAATGAATGTATACTAATTCCTACATGAGGAAAATAAGTGAGTATAGATAATGAATGTATACTAATTCTTACAAGGAGGGGGGGAATAAGTGAGTATAGATAATGAATGTATACTAATTCTTACAAGGGGGAAAATAAGTGAGTATAGATAATGAATGTATACTAATTCTTACAAGGGGGAAATAAGTGAGTATAGATAATGAATGTATACAAATTCCTACATGAGGAAATAAGTGAGTATAGATAATGATGTATACTAATTCTTACAAGGGGGAAAATAAGTGAGTATAAATAATGAATGTATACTAATTCTTACAAGGGGGAAAATAAGTGAGTATAGATAATGAATGTATACTAATTCTTACAAGGAGGAAATAAGTGAGTATAAATAATGAATGTATACTAATTCTTACAAGGGGGAAAATAAGTGAGTATAAATAATGAATGTATACTAATTCCTACATGGGGAAATAAGTGAGTATAGATAATGAATGTATACTAATTCCTACATGGGAAAATAAATGAGTATAGATAATGAATGTATATTAATTGAAATTTGTTATAGTTTATTTAAAATAAACATGTAATTTTATAAAAAGGTACAAAGCTGTCACAAAGTATATAATGAAAGAAATATTTCAATTAAAATTATTAATCAAATAAATATTGTGATATGCAGGTTACAATTTAACAGTAAAAAATTAAAGTTGTTAAGTTATACACCACTGGCTGAAGTCCATGCCAATTTTCTCAACTTTCCTTGAATTTTCCAGCCAAAATTAGAAGTTAAAAACATTTATTAAATATTTTTCATCCTTTTTTTATTTGAAAAAAATATTAAAGTTTATGATGATCGATATTGGCTAGAAAATAACTGAAACACAATAGAAAAATGACAAAACAAAAACAATTGTTTCGTATGAGATTCGTACCCACAATTGGATAATATATTAGAACTAAAAGTGATTGCTTTATCCACACGACCACCGATCAAACGAAAATATTTTTTCTTTTCAACCTACTTAAATGAGTTTGACTTAGGAATTTTTTAGCCCTAAGATTTAAAATAACTCGATTGTCTAAAATAAATAAACACCAAATAAAAAAATTCTTATTGAAGTAAAAATATATTAGTGAACATTTATCAAATCTTTTTTATCCATTTAAAAAAAAAAGGATAACATTTTTTTTCTCTTCAAAGTAAACAATACGTCAAATGTGTATGATGAAAAGTATAAACGATTACGATAGGGTATGTTGTTCGGTTGGTTAAAAGGGAACAATTTATTTTCAATGTTATTTATGTACTTTTAATTTTGAATAATGAGTTTTAAAAAAGGTTCAAGAATTGAAATCGATAAGAGTATTGGATTGAAGGTGCTAATTCCAAATCTGCCGTTAGTTTGGCTCTTAGATAAACCGCTTAACTGTGATGCCGTGACACACATATAGACAAATTTGCTTTATATATATATACATGGTTTGTAGATAAATTCTTTCTGATGAGTAATATGGATTAGACATGTATAATTACGATTGTAGATAAATTCTTTCTGATGAGTAATATGGATTAGATATGTATAATTACGATTGTAGATAAATTCTTTCTGATGAGTAATATGGATTAGATATGTATAATTACGATTGTAGATAAATTCTTTCTGATGAGTAATATGGATTAGATATGTATAATTACGATTGTAGATAAATTCTTTCTGATGAGTAATATGGATTAGATATGTATAATTACGATTGTAGATAAATTCTTTCTGATGAGTAATATGGATTAGATATGTATAATTACGATTGTAGATAAATTCTTTCTGATGAGTAATATGGATTAAACATGTATAATTACGATTGTAGAATAACATGAAGAATGGAATTCAGATGAAAATAGAAAATGAATGCAAAAGAAAACGAAAATAAAACGAAGGAACAATGTTGCTATTTTTATTTTAGTGTAAGATTAAATAAAATAATGTATATTAAAATAAAGAAAGATTCAACAAACATTACTTTTAAACTTCTAATTAATGCTTGGAATTCACTGTTTACTTATTTTAAATTAAAAACAAAAATCAATATCCTTAAAAGTATTGTTCATCTAATATATATAAACTTATCTTGTCGGATTATCGACTTTTATCATCGATAGTTTAAAACCTAAAAAGTCTATATTTTATTCTGATTCGTCAGTTTATCTTGCTGATCTGTGCAGTATGGTGTTAAGAACAGAAAATTGTCATTTGCTTTATTTCCTTCTAAAATTTACTTTATCCAGCTTGGGTTTTTTTCTCTGGTGGGCAACCATCTTTAAAAACTCTGAATTCTTTTAAACATAGTTACTTTCCTTGAGGGGGGAGGAAATCAATGCTACTTATCTCTATATATAGAAATTTAGGAGACATTTGCAAGGGAGTAAACGTCTGTAACTTAAAATAATAATAATAATAATAATAATAATAATAAAAAATAAAAATGTGGTACAAAATAAAAAAAGAATTTAACATTTCATATGACATTTCAAATATTTTAAAATAATATTTTGGTAAAAAAAAAAAACAACCTACAGCATAGTTAAACAACAAGGAAAGCGATTCAACAACAAAAGTAAAATTACTCCCGGGTAACACAGGGGCAGAACAGCTAGTACTATACAGATAAAGATAATGCAAGAATATTAAATCTTTAAAATGTTCAAATCCTGTAAACATCCCATCAACTTTTCATTAAAAAATACAGAATAAAATATACTGTTCTACGTAAAACTGATTGCAACACTAATATAAATATGCAAATTTAAATAAACAAATTACAAGTTGTAATACTTGTATAAGACAAATATAATAAATTAAAAAGTGACACAATTTTAAGACACTTGTTCAGCAGATTCACTTTGAGTGTATAAAAGTTAATTTCAAATAATTGTAAATTATTGAAATAATTCGTATTTCATTTTGTAATATTTACATATAAAATGAAATACGAATTTTATAATTGGCAAAACAAAGTTGACTTTTCAATAAATGAACAACTTTAAGAATGATTAAGTGATTTTCTATGTACACAGTGTTGCTTGAGAGTTTGTGACCCTGTCTCACCCAAACAAGGTCATTGTTATTGTGTAATCTTAGAAAAATAAGCCGAAATGTGCATCCAAGTAGATTTTCCAAAAAAAATTATCACAAATTTAAAAATAATAATTGTATTTTAATTATTTATGAAAAAAAACAAAGATTTATTTCAAGAAAACAAAAAAAAAATTGAAATATGCAAAAATATTTGATGAATCATTTTTGTTAATACCTTCTGACACATCCAATCGCAGATATTGTATTTCTTGGATTTTCCCCACATTAGAAAACGACCGTGAGTCTAACTCTGCCCTTTTATGGAGGCAAGTAAATAGCGTCAATCTCTATTCACAACCTAGTCTTCCTCTACTATATCGTTATTTCCATGGAAAGTGCTCGACTGAGCTCCAATCTATGGCCCCTCCTTCTAAAACATTCATAGCAAAAACTTTTCTTTTTACCACAATGGGAGAAAAACAAAACTTTTTTTTCTTCTCAATGTGCCTAGCAATAGCATCAAGCAGAATTTCCACAAAAACAGAACATCTTTCTCAGGGTTTCGTCTCTGTGGAACACATTATTATCATGAGACGGCTTCACCGCAGGCTACAACATTACTGTCTTCAAATCCAACGTCAACAAATACTAGTCATAAGCCGTCCCCCAGAAGTAATCAAACGTAGTTCATTTCATCAATAATTTTCAATCCTCTCATAATATTTTTCATCTTTTACTGGCAATCATTCCATCTCATTAACCTTTTAACTCTAGTGGATTCTGGCCTTAATAAGTGGTGACTCATTAGTAAAAAAAAGCACTGCATATATTATTGTATAGACTAGTGTATTTCATTAGAATAGTGCTTGTTATAATGTTTCATTCATGTTATGCTCTAAAAATAGAGTTAATAACTTAATACTCAAACATAAATGTCCTGTGTAGATTTTAATCCTGTAATGGATGAATGAGAAAATAAAAAGACCCCACCCCCTCCCCACACACGTTTCCCCTCACACCTTATATTAGTTCTTCATTGTTTGCTTTTAGCTTTTGATTTGCCGTTTAATTAACTTTAACCAAAGAGAAATCCACACAATAGAAACTATTTTGGGGTGTTATTTTAAGTCACATAATGTAGGTAACCTTGTTTAATTATTCCCGGAGAAAACAATTATTCTCAGTGAATAGTCTGGAATAACTTAAATTCATTTAGATGAAAAAAAAAAAAAATGATTGCGAAAAGAGTAGACAATTTCTACAAACTATAATAGAACGAGATTTCTCTATTGTTATTGGGGAATGACTTGTGACAGCAGGACTGACAGATTGGTTGCCTCAAGAAACAATGAACAACTTCTGAAAACGTACCTGGGCGATGTTGGATTTGATTCTTATGTCTTATGGCATATCAACTCTTTTAGAATTATTTAATACCAAATCCAGCCAGTTCGATAAAAGGTTTTATGTTGGAAGTTTTTAATATCATAATATTGATTTATAGGTTTGCCTTATTTTGTATATGAATGGTTTTGTAGATTAATTTGTTTTGCAGGCATATATTTTGTAAATAAATATACAGTCGGTAAACAATAGGTTCTATTCATCTATTCAATCCATAGAAGGTATCCTGAGACGTACTATCACTATCATGTAAGAACACACGGAGGAGGAGGAGGGGGGTGTAATGGTAATTAAAGGGTAACATTTCTCAAAGTTTCCAAATTGTTCAAGTCTAGGGGGAAGGAAAAGTCTAAGATGGCAAGAAGCAATGCTGAGATAAGCAAAGAAAAACTGATGTCATTTCAGAGTTTTACTTCTTCTATGCAAGTTGCTCTAAGACAGGGGCGGGCAACCTTTTCAGAGTGAGGGTCAGATGAGACTTTTGGAAGGAGATCGCGGGCCGGAGTGAAAAACGAAATCTCACAATTACTATATTTTGTTTACATGAATAAATTGTACAAAAATTGCATTGAACACTCTACAAATCTGATATTTTTTTCTCAAGAGACTTCTGTATGTGATGTTATAAAAGGCGCCGACGAAGAGACATTTTGGAACCATAAAAATTAATGACGGGGAAGTAGCAAGTTGATCCAGCATTCGTTTTGACACACCTCACATAAGTTGTCTGATTCATGCCCTTTCCTTGTCTCTCGTTTCCTCTTTGTTTCTCTCTTTCTCTTTTTCTATTTTTATCTCAGGCCAAGGATTTGAAATTAATAGTTAAAGAAAAATGAAATATACATGCATCATCGCTCGCTGATATTTATACATTTTCACCCCACTGTAAATCTTAATTGAAACCTACTTTTACGTCTATGTCACAAAATGATATTAGTTTTACTGGGAGGTCTGCGAGCCGGATTGCAATAATAAAGTCTAGCAGGGTGGTGGGCCGGATGTGGCCCGCGGGCCGGAGGTTGCCCGCCCCTGCTCTAAGAGATGGATGCATACCATGACCAAAGATATTAGAAAAAGTAACTTTTTTACAGCTAATTTCAAATGTACGGTACCTGGTATTCATAAATGGTCTCTCACATAAAAACATACCAAGTCGTAATAGCAAACTATACATATCCTGTATCATTTGGACTATTCAGACTACTATTTTTACAACGTTTCAACCGATGCAACATCCGAACATCTTCAGGTGCATATTTTCGAACTTGGAAATCTGTATGTCAAACTCGCGAACCTTATGTAATTTTAAACTGAACCTATTATTTAATCCATGGATAGAAATGTTAATGGACATCTGACGCAACGGATAAAGGTATTAAATAACAATCAGTTTTAACTGATAATCTTCAGGAGGATTAGTTTCAATCCCGTACTGAAGGCGATAATAACTAAGAATAATATAATAATTAACACTTCTACCCGGTCATGGCTGAAAGAACGAGAACAATCTCCTCCCATGGATTGAATACAGGGTTCAGTTCGAAATTCCATATAGGTTCCCGAGTTTAACAAAGATTCCCAAGATCAAAAAAGATGCACCCGAAGGTTGGGAGGTTATAACAGCCGAAACGTTGTTAAAATAACAACCAAGGTGAGAACAGTAGTCCGAATAATCCAAATCATACAAATTATGAATCCTCATCTAAAAAATTCCGAAATATAAATACCCGTAAAAATAAATTGTAGATAATAAAAAAGTTGGTAAGTCTGTATATAATCGTAAGTATGTTATAACAATAGTAACACATTTTTTGTTTGCTATAGAAAAAAAAGAAGGTAGATAATAATATAAGAGAACATCAAAAACAATTGATGAGTAAAAGGTTCTAAACAATAAAACAAAAACGCTCAAAGTGTGTTAAGTATGTGAATAAATCACATGATACTGGAATGATAAGTATATTCACATAATTAAAGAATTCTAAAACTGTTTTATATATTATTTTTTATAATAAATGAAAGCGGAGGATATATAGGATTTATTTCAAAAGAACAATAGCTACACATTTTTTATTTGTTTCTCAAGGAGTGATGAAAAATTATGAATGAAATTCATTTTTTGTAACAACTTGCTCTAGAGCTGATAGTGAATACATTATTTTAATAGTTTAAATGAGAAAGTAAAATGAAATTAAACTCAAAGACCTTTCTAAAACGATGAATACAAAACATACATCTGAGAGTTTTTGAAAGTTTGGGGATTTGCTTCATTTTAGTATAAGGACTCTCCTTCAAATAAATACTTGTCTACTTGGTTTTGTCTAACTTTGAAATACAAATTCATATCAGCAATTTAATTGAGACAAACACAAAGACCCCCCCCCCCCCACACACACACATAGGACATTTTTGAAAATGTGAATGTGTGTATTCGTATTCAGCTTAAGTTCCAAAATGATATTTAGACTTCTAAAATCACAAATATTTTGATACAGCATTTCCTAATGGTTGATTGTGGTAAAACATTTTTTGCCGATTTAGTCGTTTCGCAACCAAAATGGTGGACAATGAACCGTCTGCTAATTTCTGATTTTTTTCCGACCTCACAAATGTGTAAGTAAACCCAAATAAATTGTTTTGGACTAACTTCCCAACTGTATTTCCTTTAAAATAATTTAAGGTAAATTTTAAATTAGTCCAAAACAATTTATTTGGGTTTACTTACTCATTTGTCAATTCGGAAATTTGCAGACGGTTCATTGTCCGCCATTTTGGCTGCAAAACGACTAACTCGCCCATTTTTTTTTACATTTCTTTCTTTTATTTCTGTACATTTTATTAATTTGTAAATTAAAACAAAGTTAACATTAGAAAATGTAGCAAGATAAAAATCAAGTTTTACCAGAAAAAATATTGATTATATTTTTAAAAAAAACTACAATTATTTATCCCTTAAATTCATATTTCCAAAATAACCTAATATTATTAGGTTAGTTTGGAAAGTTTTTAGCTTTTACAAATGAGTCACCACTTATCAGAGTTAAAAGCCACTGGAGGATAAGGGTTAATGAGATGTATAGATTATTATCATTTGAATGCTGAAACATTATGAGAGGATGTAAAACGATGAATCAAATTAAAAACTTTTTATTACTTATAAGGACGGTTTATGACAAGTACTAATTAACATTGGATTTGAAGATGACCATGTTGTAGCCTGCAGGGAAGCAATACTGTGATAACACGTTCGGCAGATGGGAAGTTCTTGGAAAAAAACTCAGTTAATGGAAATTACATTTGATTTAGAATAAAAATAAATTTCCCATTGCAGACTTAAGCCACACTTGATGACCTGACCATCACTCCATCTCATGTTCGGGACATTATAAAAAACCTTGACACCTCCAAAACATGTGGGCCTGATCTTATACCAGTAATATTAATAAAGAAATCCTTTGCTGAACTGGCCCCTGTCCTTTCCAAACTCTACTCTTGCCGAATCTTACTTCCCTGATAGCTGGAAAATTGCCTCTGTGGAATCAGTCTAAGAAATCTGGAGATAGAACTGACCCTCAGAATTATCGGTCAATCAGTCTACTCCCGTTCTTCACTATAATCTTTGAATCCTTAATCAATCTAGCGATAGTCCGTCACCTTGTTAATGCTAAACTTCTTTCTGACCATCAGTATGGATTAATTCAAGCACAGTATACTGCAGATATCACAACGGTCATCTTGGAATGCATATACCATACACTGGACAAGGCAGGTGAAGCTAGGGCGGTAGCGCTTGATATATCCAAAGCCTTTGACAAGGTCTGGCATAAAGGTCTTCTCATAAAAATTAATTCATATGGTATTACTGGACGAATATTTACTATAATTAGATCCTTCCTAACCAAAATAAACATCCGGGTTGTCCTCGATGGTTGTTCATCCAAACAACATGACATAAATACAGGAGTACCCCAAGGATTGATCCTTGGACCTTAATTGTTCCGGATTTTAATAAACGACCTCATTGATGACATTGTGTCTAAGATGAGCATATTTGCTGATGACATTACTCTCGTCATCTCAGTAAAACGAATGCGCACATATCCGATACAATGGCTGAATCCTTAGAAAGTGACCTTCAGTCTGCAGTGGAATGGGGTCATAAATGGATGGTAACATTTAATGCTGCTAAGACAAAGCTCCTTTCCATCAACAACTACAAGAAACATCTTCAACCTCTGATTGCTATGGCAAATAACACTACCTCAGAGTCCAACGTTAAAACTCCTCAGCCTAACATTCACAGGTAACATAGAAGACATTGTCAGGGCTGCAGCAAAGAAAGTGGGCTCCCTCTACTGTGCTAGAAAACTTCTCACACCTGACTGTATCCTATATTTCTACAAAGCCGCCATCTGCCCATGCATAGAATATTGTTGTCACATCTGGGCTGGTGCACCATCCACTAGTGTCTCCCTCTTAGACAAGGTCCAAAAAAGAGTTTCTAATCTAAAATGTCTCTCACTATCCACCAAGCTCCAGCCCCTGTCCCATCGCCACAATGTTGCATCCCTGTGCTTATTTTACAGGTACTTCAGTAGATTGTGCACTGATGAACTTGCTGCTCTGGTGCCCTTCGACGTCAATACACTTGACCAACACGACAATCAACTAAATTTAATCCATTCACTGTGGAGGTCTTCAGATGCCGAAGAGTCTTCTACTCCAATAGCTTCTTTCCTTAAACTGCTGGCCTTTGGAACTCCCTCCCTGCTCCAGGCTTCCCCGACTGTACCGACATGCAAAAATTTAAAACTAATGTGAACAAGCATCTCGCTGCACAGCTTTCAATTTAGGATGACCTCCTAAACTTTCACCCTAATTCTCAGTAGCCCCTTACGTATATAGTGGCAATTTGCCTTGTTTCGGGTAAACTAAATTTTAAAAAAAGAAAAAGAAAAAAAGGTGTTCATATTATTTACCTCCTTACCAGGAAGTTAGACACAAGTTCAGGTGTGGTTTTGAGAAGCCAGTGCACCAGGATAAGTGCACTCTGGTCTACAAAAAATGCCTAAACGACCTCGCCGGCATTACCTGATAGGGACACCTCAGGCGATTAGAATAAAGTAAAGCCTGGAAAGTGGACCTCCTACGACTGAACAGAACTCTACCTCAGCACGATAGCAATAAAGCCACTTTCGGACTGATTTGTAACATAACTATTTTAGAATTTCTACAATCCCTAAAAGTTCCTGAGTCATTATTTTTGGTGGCGGCTTCAATGTTTCAAAATATAATTTTCCAACCATGAAGGTCTTTCAGAGCATCTGGTATCTTCTAAGCTGAAATACCTGTGTTTGAATTTGGCCAACCATTTCCGAACTGTTGATTTACTTCCAGCCCCATATCATTTTATAAATGCACTTAAACTTTTTTTTTTTTACACATTGCTGCAGGGATTTAACTAAAAAAAAAGAAGCATTCCATGCTGAAAATGAAACTGTTGGTCATCAATTTTTGACCTTGATAAGAACTTGACCAAAGTGAAAGACAGACTGACGTTTGTTATCGTGCTGCAAATGCTACCAATATTACAGCTGCCATATTAGATGCTTAAAGACAATTGTTAAAATCATATATAATTTTCCGGACATCCCAATATCTTCTGATGTTTTTGGTATTAAAAAGAAAATTGTTTATAGTTTTTAGGAATCAAAAATAAATACATAAAAAAGTTAACACTGTAAACATTACAAACAATATTGATTATCCTCATCATCCAGTCGTGCTAGTGTCATGGATCTTTTGAACTCTCACGCCATCTTGCCACATAGGTCTTCATAGGTGCAGTATGTGTCCTCTGCTAATTGCTTGATGTAAATTCTGTGCAGTCTCCCCACTGAACTACGCCCTTGTTTTAGCATCCCCAAAAAGAACATTACTGATGATTTCATGATTAGTCCTCCAACAGTGACGAGGAAGTCTGGTTCTTCTCTTTCTGATCAAAGCTGAGATCTGAGGAAGGTTTCCATAAAGTTGCTCATTTGTGGGGCTGCTGCTTCCAGGATATGTTCAGAAGAGCTCAGCATTTTTGTGTATGCACTGTCAAACTTCTTTTCCAGTCATTTGGTAAAAGCCCAGGTTCTATGTTTATATACCAGAACTGATGTATAATTGGCTACAAAGAAGTTATCTTTCATCTTAGATTTGACTTCTAGATTTCTTCCACTTTCACATCCAGGCTTTGCTGAGTTGCACATTCAGTTTGCTTTGTCTAACCTACGTTTACACATTACTCGGATTATTTTCAATGCATGGACAATAATTCATCTATTTCAGTAAACAGCGGCAAAACATTAAATTGTGAAAGATATTTATTTACTCAAAAAATTTTACTACTTTTTATTTAATAAAGGACTATTTACAGAATTTTGGGGTCGATAGCAAAATTAATCTTTAGGGTAACAAGGAATAAAAAATAAAAATAAAATAAGAGGAAACAATTGTTTAAAAAATATAAAAACAAATTTTAAAAGTAGTTTTATTATTTAATAATATTAAAATAATATTAATATCGCCAATGATGTTCAGAAATTGTTAATATTTGAGTTTTATTTCATACTAGCTGTATCTGTCCGACATTGGCTGAAAGTTTTAATTCCCCCCCCCCCCCCCCGTCAATTGTCTTTTATTTTAATTAAATTATTTTTTAACCAAGTCTGCTTTTTTTTTTAAAAATTGTCTCCTTTTTAAAATAATTATATTTCACTTTAAAAATACTATCCTGATATCCTTTGGTCATTAAATTATTAATTGAACCAAATTGTATAAATTTATAACTTATATCGAGAAGAAATGTGTATTCTTGTCAAGAAGGATCGATCGAGCAAAAACAAAGCAGAGAAGAATGCTTACAGCTCGATATGTTAATCGATCATTTCTAACCAAGTAAAGGCTCAGATTCATTTCATCAGACTTTTCAGACTCTAAATTAGTTTAGCTTGTCCAAAAAGACAATTTTGTCTTTATGTTTTAAAAGAAGAAACATTGCAATTTTTTTAATAAATGAGGTAAGTAGATAAAAATAAACTTACCATGAAGGAAAGAGGAATAATAATTCCTTGTGGTAAATGACACCTAAATTAATGACTGCCGCTTATATCATATCAGTAAAAGAAAAATGTAATTACTTGCTATAAAGGAAACACATTTTACCTACTAATAGAAAACTATTTGTAAGAAATTATTATGTTACTAATTTTGTTAAACAAATGTAAATGTTTATATGAAAGCTGGCATAGATAAACACGTGTAGAAACTTTTTATTAATGTTCTAAGCAGCATGCTGTGTAGGTGATTATCGAGAAATACCTTCATTTTAACAATATTCCTTGCCGGAATAAGTATTTTCTGAAAGAAGCTAAATCGAAATACATCTTTTAGTTGAAAGCACATGGTGGAAGGAAGAAAAAAAATCGTTTAGGCAGAATAAAATATCAATCTGTCAGATTCAATACCATTGATGACAAACTTTGATAATCTGACCGACTTCACTTTATTATATATATATATATATATATATATATATATATATATATAGAGAGAGAGAGATAGAAGAAAAAAAAGTGATAAATATGCGACGATTGTCCAAATTTATTTCAAATTTCAATTAAACACTAGTTTATTACTGAATACACCTTGCATTGAACAATTGAAATTTGAAATAAATTTGGACAATAGTCGCATATTTATCACTCTTTTTTCTTCTATCTCTACAATTGCTCTATCTCGTATATTGAGCTAAACCTCTTCACAATAGGTTCCATCTACTAAAAGTTTTACTTTTGGTTTATATTTGATCCTATATATATATATATATATATATATATATATATATATAACATTCACTTGAAATGTTGTAACATTTTTGCAGAATTTAAATATAACAGAAAAATAATGAATATAATAGATCTAAATAGATACATATGATGAATAAATAGATACATAAAATAAACAGATATATCAACTCTTTTCTATATCTTAAGAAACTGTCCAAATTTGAATAACATTACTTCTGAGATTGTACAATTACCTCTATTTCAAACCTTTCTTATTTTCACTGCTTCTTATTTTCACAGAACGTTCATTTTAAGAAAGAAAAATTAAATAATCCTGACGAGAAAAACAGTTAAAACGTTGGCTTTGAATTCGAACTGACATGTGAGAGCCTTAGTGATATGGATGTGCGAATAATAAATTCTGGTCAAATATAGTTAAAGCTTTCCTGGGGATGATTCTCACACTAGGTAAACATTTAGTTGAAATTGGGTGTGAAATGGAAACAGTAGCTGCACAGATAGACATCAATTTGAATTATTAATAGGATTCTTATTATGATTTATTTTAAAAAAAATTGTTTTTTAAAAAAATAAATTTCAATTAAAAAAAAGTAAACAAAATTAGATTAGAAAGCCCAAAGAGGATAAGTTTTCATTTTGGGAAAGAAAAAGAAAAATGAACAACGTTCGTTCTTTACAGATATTTAATAACAAAATAATCTATAGTTATAACGATAAAAATACAAATTCTTTAGACAGATCAATGTAAATTTAATAAACAAAAATGCTGCAAGAATAAAGTTTCATCAATAACAGGCAATAGAATTTTTAAATTGGTGGTAAATGTGTTGTTTTTCTCAATATACTAAAAGTATAGAAAAAAATGGCGCATAATTGGATAGAAGCAGACTGTGATATTAAAGAGCACCGTAGTTATCTCTCCTTTAATATGCGTCATATTAAAAACGGCCCCTAATCATTTTTCATTTATTATAGATCTTTAATACACTGCAGCCTATATATATATATATATATAAAAACTTAAAGAAAGAGGCAAAATGCTTTCATAAAAACCATGTGTTAGATGCAGATATTTTTTTTTATTAAAGTCAAAACAAAAAATCAAAACATTTTTTTTTTCATCTTGACTTTTTTAATCTAATATTTTGCTTGATATAACAAACCTCGACAGAGCTTTAGACAAATAAAAGGTATTAACCTTATTTTTCTTCTCGTAATAATCCTTCCTGGTCTTCTAGAAGTGACGTCCGATGTTGTGTGGACTAACAGCGTAAATGTCTCCTTTAATTTGAACTTAAATCGCGCATGGTCGCTGGTAGGCATAAATTTGGGAAAGTTCATTTTTTTAAGCATCTTTATAATTTTAAACTTAAAGAGGCAAAATGCCTTCAAAAACCATATATATATTATTACATGCATCCACATAAAATGTTATGAGATATAATCTTTTATGTGTCAATTTTTAGTATTTACTTCAACAGTGCTCAATACGTGAGCGGAGCTGGGTAGTAAGTTATGATAATATATTTATGGCAAGTAAGCTACACAGAGGCATTTTAACCTGACAATTCCCTACGGGGATGAAGTGCGGAAGCCTCTGTGTAGCTTAACTGCCATAAATATATTTTCATAATATATATATATATATATATATATATATATATATATATAGTATGTGTGTTCTTGCAATGGCGTAAATCCTGATTGGGTTGAACCGGCTTCTTCCCTGGCTACCCATGCATAGCGGTCTTGAGCAAGACCATACAAGATGACTAACCAATTGCGACTCCACCGTCAAAGACTGACCACCAATGGATCTAAGTTGTTGTACAACAAAGACGGACATATTCTTATCGTGGATTGAGACATATTTATGGAGTTACAGGAAATACGTGATTAAAATTATAAATTTGTTAGTGTTTTTTTATGTACTAGAGCACATGGATAGACACTTATATAATTAACATAAATCAACATAACCAAACTAAATTTCCATGAACGGAGTTTCTTTCCAAAAACATCCCATCTGTGGAACACGGTTTCACAGGACTGCTTTTCTGCAGATTACAACATGGTAATCTTAAGTCTAATGTCAACAAATACCTGCTGAGCTGCTCTTTTAAGTAATCACATTTTTTACCATTTCCTCCATTGTTTTCAATCCTCTCATAGTACTGTTTCATCATCCAACTGACAATCTTATTAACCTCTATCCTCGAGTGGCTTTTAGCCGCGGTAAGCGATGACACATTAGTCAAAAAAAAAAAATGGAAATAACGGTCCAGCGTCAAAACATGAAATGAAATACTATGTACCTGTCACAGATGAAATTGCAATTATAATGATGGCTGAACAACATGGCACTATTCTGTAACTAAGTGGACATATGCAGTATATTTCTGAAACTTAAAGAGTTTACAATTTCTTCCAGAATTGCTAAAATGGATATCATTTTCAATTACGTCAAAAAAAAAAAACAGCCGACCTCTGAAAATTTAAAAGGCCTGAATCCGACCTCAAAAACCTTCTTCCACTAGTGATAACTAGTAATAACTTAAGTTATATATTCTATATATTATTTATAGCATTTTGATTTTTAAGAGGAGAGACATGTTATTCGAAAATGTGTGAGCAAGATTTTTTTTTATTTGCTTGATTCAAGTGTTGGCATTAGTTTCCTCAGATTTTATTTAAGAATCATATACTCACAGGAGGGACCACATGAAGGTTGGCAACATCTCTAGTGAAAGTGATGTAATGGATTCGACAGGAATTAAACACTGCATGCTTAATCAGCAGTTTGCACAGATATATAGATGGATCGAAAAGAAGAGGACTTCTTCACTCTCACAACCTACATTGGTGCAAAAGTGAAGATAAGACCAAATGATGCTGGAAAAATCATCTCTCAGCTCAGATCCCTGATAAAGATGACGCAGAACTCATCCATGAAGAGTTATCAATAGATAGTCAGCCTGTATGCAAGACAGAAAATGCATGAAAAGATATCTAAAAGCTTACATTCAGGAAACTGATTAACAATGGTGAATTTCCCATTGACTACATATGTAAGCCAGAGGCTCAAAACAGCTCTAAATAGTTCTAGAATAATATATAACTGGACAATTGATCAGTCATCCTTCACAGCAAATTATTACGTAAGATGTTAAAAGGTAGATGTTAATGTCAAATATTACAGCTCTGCACATTGTGCTCAGATCGGTAAATATGGGAATAAAATCCATAACTCTAAAAATAATCACCTCTGAGTGTTTGGGAGCTTCTTGAAAGTGTAATTTTATATCTTGATCAAAACAAAACTTAAAAAAAAAATTCAATTTTTCAGGGTTCTAGGTCCTAATAAGTAACCATATTTGGGCATATATGCCCTCAATAACTAATTTAACAATATTTTAATTTAAAATTATTGCCTCTGAGTGGTTGGGAGCTAGTAGTTTTTATTGTCTTTATGATAAAAAAAGCAATTTAAAAAAAAACATTTTTGTTGGGGGATCTGGGCCCTAATAATAATATTTAGGCATATACACCCCAAATCACTAATTTGGCCATATTTTGACGATTTGGATGAACATTGTGGCTGACCTTTGAATCACTTAATCAATCTCTTTTACATTAATCATAGTAATATATAAATACCACAATACTACAAGGCTTCTCTTGAAAGCTTTTGTTTGCTTATTTGAAAAATAAACCCAATTTTTAGAGAAAATTTGATGATATTTTTCATATCCTGTTCATTTTCACCCTCACAACTTTAAAACAATTATTTTCATGTTAGAGATTACTTTGCCCATTTAACTCTCTCTCTCTCTCTCTCTCTCTCTCTCTCTCTCTCTCATATATTTATTCAAAAAAAGAGAGAAAATGCTTTAAAATAGACTCAAACATTTTTTTCTATCAGTTTTTCAAAAAAACGAGGATAATATTTTTGAAAAATGCTAATTTTCACACATTTTCTAGTTATCACCAGTTGATAATCACCATCTGTCAAATTTACGAAAATAGACCAACTTTGAATCGCTCTCAAAATTGAACTGTTTGATTTTTGCTTTGTGTTGTCCAGGCTTTTAATTTGAAGAAAATATCCACTGCATACTTTAAATAAAAATGTTCAAAAATACATTCTCACTCTGGACACCATGTGTTCTATCCAGATAATCAAATATATCACAAAATATGTATGAAAGAGTAATACGATGGTTATGTTTGTTATTTTGTAATGATATAAGCTGGTTAAAGACAAAGTTTATCAAACAGATGGGTATATTTCAAGTAAAGGAACTATCTGGAAGATCTTTAAATTTGATATCCACCAGAGATATGCAATAGTGATGAATCTAACAGTTCATAATGATCTGAATAATCCAAATTATCTATCCTCATATAAAAAATTCTGAAACAACAAGACTTACCATCAAAAGTATGACATTCTATGTATTAACTGTGATCATCATATCAGAAAATATGCTGATCAACTACTTCTTCATCGCTAGAATACTAGATAGACCAACTGACCTGCCATTTGAACATAAAAGGACCCAATCTCCTGTCAGATTCAGCTTTGCAACAGCAAAGATTTTGAGGACAAGCGTGGGAAGTTGTCAGACTGAACATGGCAAATCCTGTCTTTTCCCATTGTCAGAATTATTTTAGTCTTTCAAGACATGATGGTACCGAAGCGAGAAAACATGAATATTGTTTACTAAAACGCTTTAAACTATAATAGTAAGCAAACAAAAGGAATAAATATCATAGATGTTAGATTCCAGTAACCATGTCTTTATTCAACTTTACAAAACTCCAAATACTTGACGGACTATTTTGTTGACATATAAACATCCATAATATAGATAGATATATCCTGGATTTTCAGAGAGAAAGTTCAAGAAAAAAAAAATATACATAGGTATAATAACCCAATGGAAAATCAAAAATCCACAAGTAGACACAAAATGAAAAAAAAAAATGTGTGACTTACAATTAGGTTGTCTGAATGAGTTGGATGATTTCAGAAGCATGAAAGTAAATCCAAATTTCTTTTTTCGTTAGGATATTTTAAAGAATCTTTCTCTTCCACCGCCTTATATATATATATATATATATATATATATATATATATATATATATATATAAACCAAAACTACCTGGCATTGCAATGGCACGGTGCCTGGTTCGAATCCAGTTCGTTCCACAAAAACACTTTCATCAAACCCCACATCTGACCTTGTGTCTAACCTCCTGAAGAGGAGGTAAATAAGAGAGAGAGAGAGAGAGAGAGAGAGAGAGAGAGAGAGAGAGAGAGAGAGAGAGAGAGAGAGAGAGAGAGATTAATTAATTAATTAATTTTGAATTTTGTCTTTAATTGTTTAATATTTAACTGCCTTTGCAAACTCACAATTTTCTAATTCTAACCCTAACAGCTCAAGGAGTAAACGAAAGGATCACATTTTTTCTTTTAATATATATATATATATATATACATACACACACACACACACACACACACACACACACACACAGAAAGAGTCTGTTTATAAGAATTAATAGAGGTTAATGTGGCTGATAAGAATGACATTTTAAAAATTTAAGTACTCAGTTGATACCGAAATAGAACCATATAAAGTAAATTGTGCGGAAATGCAACCAAAACAAAGAACACATGGTCTAAGAAAGTGACCTTGTGAGGTAGATGAGAGTTTTTTCTTAATGAAAACATTCTTACAATAATCGTCTTCTTTGATACTAACAAAGCTGGTTTCATTGGCAGTTTTATCAACCTTTTTGGCTTGATCCACTTGGGCGCTCAATTTGTTTATAGAAGGTTTTTTTCTTCAGATTTTCTCATTTGATAAACTGAAATACATGTAACACTTGACAAATTGAATTCAGAAATTTATTTCTTGTACAAAACTTATACAGTTGTTATACGTTGTATTCAAAGAAATGAAACCGTACATGGAACAATGTACACGTAAGTATGCACCAATAAAACTTAAAAAAAAAAAAAAAGGCCATTTAAATCATGTTAAAAGAATTTATGTCTAAACCATTTAGTAAAAAAATTAAATCAGTGTTCCTATTTACTTGCCTCCCCACAAGTACAGTCAGAGTTAAACATAAGATCGGTTTTTAATGTGGAGAAAACCTAGCTCCTCAAAGAGGAGCACTTTGGATTGGGGCTAAAATAAAAATTGCCTTTATGTAGAAGGATTTCACCTTCAACGATCTAGGACAAAAAAGATGAAGTGTAATATCAGAACAGATACTATACCTTGCTCCTAGCCCAAAGGCCAAGGTTAAGTCAGTGTCACATCTTTTTTTTTTTGGGGGGGGGGGGGGGGGTTAAGTTTTAAGCTTAAGAACTCTTCTTTATCTGTTTTAAAAGAAAGTTTAGTTTCTACCTTTGTACAATTTAATTGGCATGTCTGCTAAACGTCACTCATCTGCCTTAAACAAATGAAACTTATGTCCGTATTAAAAAAAAAAGAAGATATTATTTAATACTTAAGAAACGTCTAAAGTTTAGAGTAAAGAAAGGAACTGAAAAAAAAATGTACTTTTAATCTATTCACCTTTTTTTATTTACAGAGTGCCCCTCCCCCATAATGCAACCCATGGAATCGTGAATAAAATTCACAATATTTTCTGCAATCCAACTATATTTCTTATAAATAACCCTCAGTCTTTGTCTGACTTGTCGACCAAGTTTCAGGCATCAATGTCCAACAGTCTTTGTTTTATTGCTGTTTAATGCACACCTGGATACGGCATGCAAAATTGTCAATAACTGACATGCTCCTCTTTTGGTACCTCCCTGATTTTGGCTGTGATAGCCCTCTTAAGTTCAGGAATATTGGAAAATATAATCCATTTTTGCCATTGACATAACTACATCACATTCTGTTTTGTCTGTTTGGTTTTCTTTTATATCATCATCATAACAACAACAACAACAACTTCCTGTTTATATCTATTCTCAAATTTTAGCAGAAAATTAATAAAAAAAAAAAGAAGCTAACATTTTGATAATGATACATCGTAGCAATAACTTATTGGAAATAATAAAAAAAAAAAATTACTTTTGAAGTTTTACAGTAAAGTCTTATCTATACTTGACATGGGAAATCATTAAAAGCAGGATAGAAAATGCCATTTTTTTTTGTATGTCGATACCATATTTTTGTGGAGCTTATGAATAATTAGATTGATAATCTATGAGTAAAGACGATAGGAATTACACAGTTGCAATAGTTACATCTGAAAACAGCATGCCGAAGAAGAAACTATGTGAAGCCAATACCTCGGAGCTATTAAAGATTGCTAAAGAATGCATGACAATTTTAAGTCAAAAGGAAGAATAATAGAAACTTAGATTATATTAAAAAATTGTCAACCACCATCACCACCAACAACAACAACAACAACAACACCATCACCACCAACAACAAAAAAGACTGATTTCAATGATTGGTGCATAGCTCTTTGGTGAGAGCTATGGACACTGGTTGTTTCTCTTACTCTTGCATGGTTTTCCAGGGTCGGAAGTTTAGTCTTAGTAGCTGGTAGAACACTGCTCAATTGCATACCGAAGAAAGAAGATGGCAACATTTCAATCTTAAACTTCTTTATTATTATTAACTGCTTGGATCTATTTCCCTAACTAAGAGTTGTTTCTGGCTAGACTGTCAGAAGTGTCTGCATGTGGAGGTATAAACAAACCTATTTATCTAGACTCTACATAACATCCCTTCACTTCTAACTACAACTGATTCAAATCTATATCTTTCTAGTAACCCGACAAGAGTGACCAATTTCTTATATCTCAAGCACAAACTTGGCATCAGTTTGTAGCTGCAATGGGCCTTAAAAAACCCTGATGATAGCCAATTAATTTAATATTTATTAAACAGACTATTTATGATTGTAGAGTAGTTTGTCAGACGTGTTATATGGAGGATACCCGTTGATCCAACAACCGGAACTCCAACAATATTTGACTAACCTTTTCACAGGCGGCACTTTACATAACAGGTAAACGAGGCCAATATAAGTTGGTCTCTGTGAACAGTGTTAACTTACCGTCCAAGATCGGAACATGTTACACCCATCACTGACATTTTACAATGATCACAGAGTAGAATTTTCCATCATTTTAAATTTAAAATATTAATAAAAAAAACTAAAAACTAAAAGAAAAAAAAACAAAAAAAAAAACTTAGAATTTCGGATTTTTGTAGAAAAAAACCTGACTCCCCCCTACCATCGCTATCTCAGAAACAGACAAAATGCGGGTTGTAGCAAAAAACGTTTCATTAGTTACTCAAGACGATAGAATCCATTTGTCATTGCATATTTGCGTAAAAAGATTGTTTCTCTTATATTTCTGCAACCACTAACTCACACAGATAGCTGTCCTTATTTCGCGATGCATTTCACAGTGGTGTTCATTCTGCATTTTGTACAGCCTAACGTGGCATATGTCGAGACAGGACTCACAAAAGAAGGTCAAGTGCATATGTGCACACTACGCATGATTTGGATTTTTTTTTTTTTTTGCAAAACTCATTTTTCTATTGGTGATAGGGCCTTTTACAAAAGATCCTGAATGTCTTCAATTTTGGGACAGTTAATTCAAATGAATGAATTTCACCAATAATAAATGATACAATTTGAGAGTCACTTTTACACATGCACGAATATGACGTCGTCGAAATAGACAAGTTGAAATTTAGATATGTCAGCTAGGTTGTTTTTATTTTTTTTAGTTATTAAGAAAAGCCTTTTAAAAATAAGGTTCAAAGTTATTGCAAAATGAGAAAAGATATCCATATATATATAACTAAAAACTAACTAGAGCATTCTCTCTGTGGAGAGCTTCACCACATGATTGAGAACAGAACTTCCGCCCAAGGGGCAGTTGTTCCGTTGTGTCAACACTGTGGTTTAGCAGGTTATACTGCAGTACTTGTTAAAGACATCTTCAGGGCTGTATCTTTATTTAAGGAAAGTTTCACCATCCTCCCACATACAGCACCTGGGTATTCCCAAATTGTCACTCATCTGGTACTGGACAGGCTCAACGTCACTTAACTTCGGTGATTTAAGGAGAACTGGTATATCAAAATGATTACGTTGTATATATAAATAATAGATATATATTTTTTCTTTGTTTGGCTGTCACAAAACAGATGTTCAATGTACGTGCACAACTCTGTTTTACTTGCATAAAAATAAACATGGAAAAATTCTTAATACTGTCAGCCATTTGTAAAGATGGGAAAATTCATATACCAAGTGGGAAATTTCAATTCAACTATGAGGATGCTATTTAGATCAGACATTCCCAAACGGGGTTCACATGGACCACTGGAGGGTCTGAAAAAGCTTTATGAAGACCCATGAAAAAAAGAAAAGTTTCTATTTATTTTGTTTTGCTTACTAGATGAACTTTGGAAGATTTGTATTTGTATTTTATGTTATGAATATCACGAAATCGATTCATTGTTAGCTTTTACTAGCCTCAAAACAAATATTTGATTAAGAAAATTATATATGCACATATGGTGTCCATGGATGATAAAATAGCACTCAGGGGGTCCACAAACAAAATAAGGTTTGGAAGCCCTGATTTAGATGAAGTGGAATTTAAATAAAGCTTATATAGCTACAACTTTGCTTTTCTCCATGATGTTAAGCCCCATAATACCATATAATCTTTTTTATTTTTATTTTTGTACATTTTCTAACATTCAAATTTTGAGATGGGGCCTGGAGGATGTATCCAGCATTCATCAAGGTGTAAGTAAAGTAACATTAATTGAAATAAATTTTAAGTAAACTTCCTTTAACTCCCTCAAGGCACATACAGAGTTTTCTGGGAATCCATGAAGACCCATGTGAACTCCTGCTCCAAGCCCTGAACCCTCTATTAACATTTCTATTCTTATTTTTTTTTAATTTCTATAATTTTCAAGTTATTAATAAAATAAAGTAAATGATCATATTTACTTTTTATGGATGCCAAGAATGACACAGACCCCCACAATAATTTGGGACCCTCTTTGATCAAAATTGAATATAGTACTCTGGCTAATGTAGCTTCAGAATATATATGGCTATCTCTAAAGCTATAAGAGGAGTTTGTGAATAAACAAAAAGGAACTACACTTTTATATATATATGCATAGTAAACGTACGTAATATCTATATGGATAAAAAGTGTGTGTAATATCTTTCTTTTTAAAACCTTTCTCTCTCTCTCTCTTTCTCTAATGCATGCACACACTTTTGCAGCTGTTTCAATATAATAGAGAGCAAAAAAGAAAAAGTAATCAACAGGCAACTTTTTGACCTAGTTTCAGGGTAGTTTTTTTAAACACCTACAAGTAAGAATAATGAAAGAAAGTATTTTTTTTTTTTAATTTCTGCCCCCTCCCTCTCATGCGTTAATTTGGTTCCTGGTGATCTGAAGCAAATGGGTAGCATTCTTTTTACCACAACCTGCACAGAGTTATACTGAATCGAAATATGTAATGTTTCTAAGTTTATCTTTGGTAGTTTCCGAGATTTAGCAAGAAAAACAGATATAAATATGAGTTTCCTTTATTCAGGGTGACCCACTTAAAAGTAGCCCGATCTCTCAGCCACAGTATTTTGTGTGTCATATGCTGAATATGTTGCTTTCCGATCCAAATTGTTGTTTGTCTCATCTAAATGTTTTTTTGTTTTTTGCAGATTACAAATACTTGGGATCCTTAGAATACATGAAGTGTAGTATCATAACAGATACTTCACTTTGCTCTTAGCTAAAAGGCTAAGGAGCTAAAGTACTTGAAGAGCAAAGTGAAGTATCTGTTATGATACTACACTTCATCTTTTCTGAACTCGGTCAGTGAAGGAGAAATTCTTCTAAGTTCTAGACTGAGGCAATTTTCATTTTTGTCCTAATCCAGAGTGTCCTTTTTTGGGAAGTTGGATCTTCCCCACATTAAAAACCGACCTCGTGTCTGCTTTCGTTGGGCGTCTAATAAATAGGGACCAGTATTTGAGCTACTTTTAGATATATAATAAATTAGAAATCAGAAATTCATCTTGGGTCTTGGCTGTTTGCACATGAATTAAAGAAATTTAATTATCAGCAAAAGTTTTTTTATCTGTAATTATTACTGGAGTTGTTGTTGTTAATAATAATAATAATAATAATGATGATGATAATAAACAATTATTAAGTCATGCATACGCATGTATCCTAATAGGCAGATAATTATGCCTGCATATTGTGAGCACTTGGCTAAGAATTCAAGTTAGGATATTCGCATAGGTAAAGAGTGAATCTTAAAAAGTCGAGTTCTTATTTTGAAAGACTAGAAGTGACTGATGCTATTTCCTGTCTTTTGTGAGTTACTTTGAACAAGAGAAACTTATCAGAAGAGCTGCAAACAATGGTTCTTGCTTGGAGTAGTTAACATGTTTTATTATGTACAATTCACAGAAGATAGGTGAACGTCGAGATAGAGACGAGGTATACGGAGACAACATAAATGAAATTTTCAGTTGGAATAACAAAGGAAAGAAAAACAACAATAAAACGTAGTTCCAAGGATTACAAAGACTAGATTATAAAGAACTAATGCTGAATGATAGACAACAAAGATCTTGTTTTCGTTTCAAAAACATTTGATAGATGACTTACCATTTTATATACAATATTATAATGGTTAATCTTCCCATTTTATTACAGACTAGCAGGGCTACCCGGCGGCATGTATAACAAAATAGAAGAGTTGAGAAATGTGTGTCACACTTTTATTTAAAACTTTCTCTCTATCTATCAAAAAATGTTTTACTACTGGTGAATAACAAAAACTGTATCTTATTAATTTTTTCCAGGTGTCCATGGGGAGAGTGGGATAACTACTACGCTGGGCAAATGTAGTCCTTTCAGCAAATCCGCCAACCTAATGTGTTTGATCCTCCGCCTACTACAAAAAATGATATCTAAATGAATAAATGCAAAAGGTTTTTTAAATTTATCACACCTTTATTACCATCAGAACAGGCTGCTGTTATTTAAATCAATAATACAACATTTATTGCTATTCGAGATAAATTCTGTGCGTTATTTTTTTTGAGGGGTGATCCACCATTTCAGGTGATTACGTGTAGTTGTACGACCTTGCCAGTCGGACTTAGGGTTAGTGTTAAAAAATATATTAGTTGATGCCCTAATAGAATTACCCTAAAAACTACAATCTCATTTTTTAAGGGAGTGAATAATTTAGCTGAGAGCGTTAATCTACAAATTTAACTAAGTTTATTAATTTTTAAATTAGAAAAAAACCCCAAATAGATTCAGATTTTTTAAAATTCTTCATTAAGTCTAATAATAAAAGCGAAAAACACAAAGTAACTATTTTAAATTACTCAGGAATATATAATTCTTTTATTTGATTAATTGACGTTTCGCTTTTGACGATTGTCAAGAATAATCAACAGAAAGAAAAGGGGAATAAAAAACAAATAATCAACAAATAACTGTTACCAAAGGCAATAAAACTTACTTTTCTATCTACTTGCCTTATTTTTTGTGTTTTTAAGTATTTTAAAGCGTTTTTTATTTCAACTAAAAAGTTTAGTTAGACTGAAAAACAAAGATGGCTGACAGTTGATCGCCAACCGTCTCCGAAGTCTGATGACTTTTTTGTACTCTTCTCCTTTCAATTAGGTAAAAAGTAAATTTTTAAGCATTTGGGACAGTTATTTGTTGACTATTTGTTTGTTTTGCTTACACTATCTTGAACATGAAACTGTATATAGATCGGATTGGGACGAATTATTAAAATGCAATAAAAACGCTTTAAAATTCTTTAAAACACACAAAAAATAGGCATGTAGGTAAAAAAGTAAATTTATTGCCTTTGGTAACAGTTATTTGTTGATTATGTTTTTTCACCCCTTTTTTTCTGTCGGTTATTCTTGACAATCGCCCCGATTTTTTGTTTATTTTTTTCATTATGGAGAATTCATTTTTATGATTATACAAAATCAAATCTAAACATTGAAATATATCAAATAACATCATGACAATAATCTTTTTGTTTTTCTTCAAATTACTAAAATGTGAAAAGAAAATTGTTTCTTTGTTTTTTCTGTAAATAAGGCTACAGCTAGATTAATAGCTACCCAGAGGGCGGGTAGTTTTTGCTAGTATATATATAAAGTTAGGTATGTTCATATATTTGTAAGTACAGGATTCACTTCTCAACTAATTAGCCAATCATTATGAATTTTGGAACACACTCGCTAAGTGTAAGAGGTTCAAATGTGAGCTATATTTAGTTTAATTTACTTGTAAGCAAAGGGGGTAAAAAGGTGGCAGAAGACCTTTGTGTAAATTCAGACGCCACTGATTTTATACAATTTTAACAATAGGTAGACATCAATTAATAAATATTCTCCAATTTCAGTTTCTTTCTTAAAGTATTTTCAAATATTTCAGAGTAGCATTGAATTTGATCTATTATATCTTGATTTTAATATTTGTAAGGGGACATACATGCATGTATATATGTATATAAATATGAATGGAGGTATGTACGTGTGTGGTCTATTTTGTTTTTATTCAATTTTAGATGCATGTATGAATGTTGGTAGGGGTCTTGTAATATGGAAGGAGACATGCTGACATGGCCACAAGATATGTGGGCAGGTAGGTGATCTCAGTATTCTCAGTTTATTTATGCATGTCTTTCTTTCCTAATTCTAAGCTGTTTAATGACTTAGCCCTTTCGCTTGTCGGATCTTTCTGTGTATGAATGTGTATGAGCATATACAGGGTGATTCATAAGTCACATAGCTATTTATTTTTGAAATTCTAAAGTTAAAAAATACGGTAATACAAAACAGAATATTTATTCAACAAATTCATTTATGGGAGTTTAAAATTACAGCAAATTTTAAAAGTTTCCACCTTCGTTCTGCATGCATAGCTCCATTCTTTTTTGCAAGGAATTTACGACTCTTTGTAGCATATTTGATTGATTATGAAATAAATATATATAGAAACAAATATATAAACGAACAAATTAAAAATAACAAATAGCAGTAATTAGAGAGTAAAATAACAATTATCAAAAGTTCATAGTATGTTTGTGCTTCATATGGTAATCATTTTAAATAGCTAAGTGAAGTGACTTATGAACCACCCTGTATATTGTGTACACGTATGCATAGATATAAGATGAAATTGAACATCTTTTACTATCCTTTTCTCCCTTTACCAATTTTCACACCCCTCTCTCCACTCCAACTGAAACTTTCTGCTAGTATTGAATTCATTCATTTTTTCAGAAAATTTTTTGTGGCCTTAGGAAGCTGGACTCTAAATAAAGTTTCAACTGAACATATATGCACATATGTAGCCAAAAATGCTTGTATAAATCAAAATTTATACTATATATATATATATATATATATATATATATATATATATATATATATATATATAAAGTCCTTGAAAAGTTTCACGTGATTTATTAAAACTATGATCAAAACTGATTAACATAACTTTTGATTATCCTTCCAATACTCCAATAATTAAATAATGCCTGAAATATGCATGACATGTTGATAGAGATAACATAGAATTTGGTTTAAATAGTGTAAATAACACATTTGATGAGATACTTAAAAATGTTTATACTTAATTGATTCATAATAAAGTAACGTGTAGGTAACCACGTATTCACTTGTGCAAAGAAACTGTATGAATAAACCTGCCTTAAGTGAAAGGCAATTTCAGATAAATTGAATAAGAAAAATACATAGTAAATTGTGATGAGAACAATATATGAAGAATTATGTACATGCATTTATATTAACGAACTACAAATAATGTGACCCGTTAGATCATCCATTGAGCTCAGATTAAATTGTTTGAATCTGGAAAAAGTAAGTTGCAAAGCCAGTTAAATATAAAAAATAAAAATTCAAAATTAACCTCTTTCTGCTACTATCTATTTCTCTCTTCTTTTCTCTTTCCATATGTATATATATATATATATATATATATATATATATATATAGAGAGAGAGAGAGAGAGAGAAGCAAGTCAGAATAGTAGGGGAGGGGGCAAACAACACACTAAGCTAGTGTGAAAGTAATAGACAGAAAGTTAGTAAGAGATGGGTTACTTGATGAGTTCATTGCAAATTAAGGCCAATTAAAACAATTACATTTTTTTCAACCATAACTTAATTCCAAAACTGAGGAATATTTTAGTCGTTTCTTACGTTAATATGAATAATCCATGCCAATTTCATCATGGAATATTAATTAGATTTTGAGATATTTGGAATTATCGAATGTATTGAATACTTTTGCGTGTCATATTTATAATTTGTAATTGTGTGTATGCATATTTATAAAAGCATAAAATGTGGTTTATTTCTTAATACACATTGAAGATGGAAGAATTTTATTAAAAGAACACGCTGCATTTCTTAAGTAGTCCCTTTTACGCCTACATTTTCAAACGAAAACAAATAAGTTTTCCATTATGATTCTACTTCGTAACAATCTTTTATTCCAAATCGAAAGAAATGGTGTGAAAATAATTTGGCCATCATATGGTGCAACAAAAGAAACTAAGAAAATGATCCTGCTGAGTGGCCAACAGATAAAAGCGGAAGTAACAAATCTGCAGCACAATTGGTAAACACACATCTAAGAAGGAAACGACACAATTCACAAATACAAAGTTTCAAGGGGGATTCAAGACTAGTTTGAAAAGACGAAAAAACAATTGCCATTGAAAATGAATTAAATTTTGTTTTAGCTAGATGGCCAACCACTTAGCAAGGCCAAAGACCACTCAAGGATAAGGCTAAAGGCCACTCGAGGATAAGGGATGTAATGATTGTCAGTTGAGAGATGAAGAACTTTACAGGATTGAGAATGATTGTGGATATGGTTCATGACAGGAATCTGTTGACATTGGATTTGAAGACGACCCTGTTGTAATGTGTTCCACAGAAGGGAAGCCATTGCGAAGAAACTATGTGCATGGAAATTTTATCTGACGTTAGGCACATGGAAAAAGGAAAATAGAGTTTGTTTTTTTTCCATTGTGGTAGAGAGATTAGTTCTTGCTTTGAATGTCTTAGAATTTAGAACGTTACAAAAAACGGTAATGCTGAAGATTAAAAATACATATCTGCTTGGATTCTTGAAAATCTATTAGCTATGAGACCGAAGGTTCGTTCCTAATATCCAGTCTGCATCTATTTAGATAAATATACATGTTGGAATATTCTGGTAATTGAGCACCCTAGTTAGGTTTTCTTTTAAAAAAAACCCATACATTCTAAGTGTGTGTGCTTTTGGTATGCTGTAAAATGACAGTAACTTTGATCAACTATTTCTCACAAAACATATTGCAACATCAGCCATATTAGATATTAATCGAGAGCTAGACCCCCCACGGTATGCAGCAGTGTGATTTGGCACCAATTTATGTAAAGACGAATGTGAAAAATAATGATAGAATGACCACTTAATACAAAATGCTTTAGGTCCATTAACTAATCTTTGGACTTCCTTAAGA
Source organism: Sepiola atlantica (assembly GCA_963556195.1). NCBI lineage: Eukaryota > Metazoa > Mollusca > Cephalopoda > Sepiida > Sepiolidae > Sepiola > Sepiola atlantica. The sequence goes on from OY744530.1 coordinate 69,289,788, forward strand.
GGAATACAGTATAATCAGGCTTTTTAAGTGTAATGAATAAGACGATAGATAAAACAAGGTTGTAGATATAGAAGCTTTATTCAGCTATTTCTGAAGTACAGTTACAACATGGTGCCGAGTAGACACATAGTTTGAGAGGTCTCAAAGAGTTATAATAAGAGATGGGCGGTTTTACCGAAAAAACGCGTTTTTTCGGTTTCGTCTCCATACCGAATCGTTTTTTATTTTTAAAACCGTAACCATTCGGTATTGTGTTTTTACTACAGTAAGCCACCATATACAAGGAAACACGGTTGAAAAGATTTTCCGATTTGAATAAAATTGAATATTACCAAAAAATGTTATATTAGTAAGAGGACAGACTGAACAAATATATGATAAAAAACATTTAATTGACTTGTTGGAAGAAATATTTGTTTACAGTTTGTTTATCATTAACATTTTGAATTTTCAAATGAAAAAAAGAGATACGACAGACAACATGACATTGTATTTTTAGCATAAACTATTTTCAAATGAAAAAGAAAAAATCAAACGCGTTCCGTATGATGTCGAAAATCTATTTGATTCAACTCAAAATTGTAAAATAATTATTTATGTTTGTTTCAGAGTTATCTAAAAAAATAAGTTATTAAAATTAAATTTAAAAAAATACTTGTTGTAAAAGTAAATAAACGAAAAGTAGCGAGCTAGTATAAACATTTAAAAAGAAAAAAGTAGTTGCCAATGCTAGTATCACTTTATTTGGATTTTAAAAATTATTTTAAACATTAGGCATTTCATTGTTTACTTTTGAAAAGCCACTTCATACATAAATTGTCATTTCTAGAGAACTATCTCTCAACTATACCGTTTTCTCTCCCAAAAATGGGTTATTCAAAAAGTATACTATGCAACGATTTATATTTTACTAAATTGTTAATATGGTATTTATTTAGAGTTGACAATTTATTCGAAAGTTTAATTATTCAACTTTAATCCAAGTCATGAATTCTATGACTAAAATTACCTTAAAGCTTAAAAAATGACTTTAGGTGAATTAATAATCTCTACTTTTTTTTAACCATCCTTCCTTTTCCCTTGGCGCGGTTTTCGGGTGTACTACTAGTCTTTTACGCATGTCTATAAAGTTTTATTACCCTGTCTTAAAAACAAATATTAACCCCAACACGCACCAGTTGACAGAACTTCGAGCACACAAAATGACAGACATCCCAACAGTCAACACCGGCAATTCGAGAAGTATATGGTGTGTTTATTTTACGCGACAAGACAATGTCTTGCAAACATTTTCACCTATTAAAAAATTAAAATTTTTATCTGTCAAATAATTTTGACAATATTTCATTTTCATTTTTGCTTAATTTTATTTGTAAAATTATTTTGTTTGTTTAAATAAATTTTCGTTTTTTAATTTCTTGCATTTCTGAGTTATATTTTAGCTTCTGATGGGTTAAAGAATTAGATAGAATGTATATTCAAACTCAGTTTTATTCTTCAGAAATCTTTCATGAATCTTTGGTCACTGTTTTAACGAGTTAACTGTTGAAAAGGTATCAGAACTTTGATTACAACAGTCAACACCTTAAAACTTATATGATTCATATCATGGAGAATGATTCAGTCACAAAATTATCGAAACAGTGGCATAATTCAACTAAACGTTGAATAATAACTAATCATCACACAAGAGAATGAATAGCTTCCATAGTAAAATTTTTTTCTCAAAAAAACCGAAAAACCGAACCGTAAACCGAGGTTTTAAGGGAAAAAAACCGAAACCGAAACTTCAAAACCACCCAACTCTAGTTATAATAAAGGGGAGGTAATCAGGACACTCTTCAATATGCACAGATTTATTTCATGTTATCTTCTTCAAAAATATATTAAAGATAACTTTATAGTAAAAGTAGTTTGCATTTATTGAATACTTCAGTTGTGATTATATACAAAAATGCATGCATATAGATGAATAGTAACCTATGATTGCTTAAGGAGTAGATAAGCTCTGCCTATCGCCCGGCCTTCGCACTCCTTCTCTGCCTATTAGCCAGGCGTAGAGGTACAAGCACTGGGATGCCTCTAAAGACACCTAGTGCTTGGCCTTGTTTCCTGACTAGGGCAATGAACGCCATCTCTCTTTCTGGGCAAGTTGGAGAAAGTTATTTTGTCACTAAGTCCTACATGGCTAGTCTGTGTCGCTCTTGTTCCGACAGGTTGAGGGTACAGGTTAGACAGCTTGTCTGGCTGCTGTTTCTGACTGGTAGTTAGGAGCCCTAACTCTTAGGTAGAGCTAAGAACGGCTGCTCCGTCAACAGTTGCATAATATCGTGGGTAACTGTACATGCCATGTCGCGCATGGAAAGGGACCCTACAGTTATCCCCGGTGGGCTTTCCCGAGGCCACAACCTCCATTGACCAAGTCAAAACTAATGGACTGGTTGTGTGAGCTTATTGACACCAAACAAGCACCCACTTTGCTCTCCCCACCCAACAAAAAAACATCTTCGCCTCGGCCTTGAGGCTCGCATTCACAAATAACCAACACTTTTCTCTTGACAAACTCCCTAGACTAAGTGAAACGAACTTTCAATCCTCAATCTCCTCTCACCACTTTGACATGACTGATTACCTTCCACTCTACCGTAAGGACTCTGACAAACATATGCATGGGCTAGGAGTTTATGTCCAAAACACCCTCCCCATGACTATTATTTTAAAGACCTTCCACTCTGGTTATTTATCATTATATCTTCATCAAAATATATCAGCTGGCTTCAATGGATTTTGAATACGAATTCACACTTCAAAGGAGTTAGCACGTAAAACAAACCACACTTCTAATAACGAAGTCAAACGCACGTGGTGGATTTTTTTTGTACAACTTAAAAAAAAAGTCGTTCAAAGAGGAAACTTAAAAAAGTAAGAAACTTTTACTGTTTAAATTGTAAAATGAAATACATATTAAGTCATGACTTAAATGCGAACGTAGTCTAGTAACATTACAATCTATTTAAACTAAAACTACTTTTAGTAAGTAATAATATTACGGCTGTTATTAAAAAAAAAAAAAAATTTTTTTTCTTTGTGTCGTATTCCTGAATATTTCAGCATGGAACAATTAGTCGAAATGACTAAAATGCTGTGTACGAGTTTGCAACAACAATTACTACAGGAACAATTACAACAGCAACAACAACAACAAAAGTTGCAATGACAAATTCTACAACAACAAAAAGGTTTCGAAAATTTCTGAAACAGACTACTGGTGAAAGCAAAAACAGTTTTTTTTCTGCCGAAGGTTATTGCAAATTCGTTATCTGAATTTGTATACGAACCTGATTCTGGCATTACATTTCCAGCATATTTCAGACGTTTTGAAACAATATTAACTAAAAGCTGCCAACATTGGTTAGATGAAGAACGGGTAACCCTTTTATTACAGAAATTAGGGACAGACGAGAATATAAATATACGAACTTAATATTGCCCAGAAAACCAGAGGAAGTTTCATTTGAGGAAACTATAAATATAATGTCAAAGATATTCAATGAAAGAAATAGTCTTTTCCATATGCGATGCAAATGTCTAAACTTCATTAAAACAGATAATGAGGATTTTTTGGCATACGCAGGAACAGTGAACAGTGAAATCTTTGGTTCACCAATTCCAGATAGATGAAATCCCCAAAGATTTATTCAAGTGTCTAATTTTTCTTCAAGGACTAACCGCATCAAAGTACAAAAAAAAAATAGGTCTAGAATCTTAACAATGGTAGAGCAAGACACAAAAATAATGTTACAAAGAGTGACAGAAGAATGTCAGCATCTCATAAATGTTAAAAGAGATAATACCCAAATTGAGGAAAAAAGTGTTGACAAAGTTTAACACATAAAATCAAAAAAAACTCTTAAATTCAAAAAGACAGGAAAATGTGAGACGTGCAGAAATAATAAACATACTAAAGATGTATTTTTGGCATAAGAATAAATTCTGTGAATATTGCAGAAATAAGGGTCATAAATGGTCTGTTTGCCGCAAGAAAAAGAAAAAGAATTTTGAAAATGTCAGCCTTGTGTTGTCGAAAAAGAAATCCAGAACAGTAAAAACCGAAAATACATAGATGTACGTATAAATGGTCATACAATGATTTTGTTATTAGATTCTGGTTCAGACATAAGCATCATTGACGAACAAACATGGAAAAAAAATTGGAAAACCCAAATTATCTGAAACCAAGAAAATTGCTAAAGGGGTTTTAGGAAAAAAAAAAACTTTAAAAGAGAATTAAAGTGCGATATTTCTTTCTGTGGCAAAACTGCAAAAACGAAAGTATCTGTGATTCAAGGGATTAATTAATGCCTTTTTGGAGTAGACTGGATAGTACTCTTTAATTTATTTGAACTCCCGATGAACTCTTTTTGTAACGAAATAAACAGTGCAGAAAAGAAAAGATTTATTAAAAAGTTTGAGTTGGTATCGCTTATTTAGACAATATTCTAGTCAAAAGTAAGAATATTCACGAACATAAAATGCACATTAGAGCTACATTCAAACGACTAGATGAATATAGTTTCAAATTAAGTCCCGAGAAGTGTCAATTCTTCATGGAAAGAATTAAATGCACTGGACAGGTGATAGACAGTGACGGCAGAAAACCGGACCCACAGAGGACCGATGCAATTAAGAATATGCCTACACCCGACACAGTTGCGAAACTACAATTGTTTCTTGGGTTGGCCCAATATTATGCAATCTACATTCGAAAAATGTACGCTTTAAGAGGCCCCCTTAATGAATTATTGAGGAAAGACAAAAAATGGATTTGGTCCAAAAGATTGTGAGACGGCTTCCCAGAAAATTAAAAAATGTCGACTCTCAGATCCTGCCGTAGCTCATTATGATCCGGAGACAAAAAATCATCCTTGCGACTGATGCTAGTGAATATGGAGTGGGTGCTGCACTGCTATACAAATATGAAGATGGTACTACTAAACTAATCGCACACGCGTCGAGGACTCTTCTACCGGCTGAGAAGAATTATAGCCAGATAGAGAAAGAGGTTATTGATTGCGTTCGGGGTTAAAAAAATACCATCGCTTTTTACATGGTAGATCATTTACACTTCAAACAGACCATAAACCGTTAGTTACGATATTTGGATAAAAAAGGCTTTCCTACCCCACACTGCTAAACGTTTACAGCGATGGGGTGTAACCCTACTGAACTATCATTTTAGGATCGAATACATCACATCTAAAAAACATGGGCATGCAGATGGACTGTCAAGATTAATTCCCAAAAATGAAGAGATTTTAGAAGAGACGGTTATAGCAGCACTAACAGAGGAAAAAGAAATCTCCGGTCTGTTGTTAAACACTATCAGAGAATTATTTGTAACTTTAGAACAAATAAAAAAGGAAGCCGAAAAAGATGATTATATATTAAATATAAAGAACCAGACGAGATTGAACAAAAGAAATAAAAAGGGAACTCAGATTTCACCTTTCTCAATTGAGACAACACTTCAATGTACGCTGATAGCATTGTAACACCTGAAAGAATTTCATACCGGTCATCCTGGCATGTCCCGGATGAAATCACTCATGCGATGCTACGTATACTGGTCAGGAATGGACAAGGAAATAGAAGGTTTTGTAAAACTGTGCAGAGGTTGTCAATTGGTTGCAAGGGCGCCTCCGGTCAAAACGAATCCTTGGCCCAAAACGGGTTTGCTGTGGGCACGTCTACATATAGACTATGCTGGACCGATTAATGGATATTATTACTTGATCTTGGTGGACTCTTTCTCGAAATGGCCTGAAGTATTCAAGTGCAAGCATCCTACATCTAGGAACACTATCAGTGCATTAGATGAAATTTTCAGTTGTTTCGGAGTCCCCCAGACACTGGTCAGCGACAATGGTACGGTGTTCACAGGAAAGGAATTTAAGGATTTCTGTACTTCTTTGGACATTGAACACATTACTACACCAGTGTATCATCCTAGATCGAACGGTCAAGCCGAAAAATTTGCTGACACTTAAACAGGCTTTACGAAAAAAACAATATATGGACACAGAAGAAAAAACTATCCAAAGATTTTTAGCGATTTATAGGGTGACTCCTAATGAAAACAATGACTTGAAGTGTCACCTGCAGAACTTATGTTTGCAAGGAAAATACGGTCAATTTTCGATAGATTGATACCCTATCCAAAGAAAAAAGTTGCTAAAAAGGAATAAAATGTTAACATAAGATACTCGCCAGGAGATATATTTAAAACATTTACAAGGTAGAAAAAGTTATTGGATGGATGGCATAATTCAGAAAATGATTGGCAAAGTGGTCCACACCATCAAAAGTCAAAAATTTATGTGTAAAAGACACCTCAACTAAATTAGACCACGGTATTCTGAAGATAATGAAAAAAGTGAGGAAGAAGTTCCAATGGAGATTCTATGTGATGCTTTTGACATGCCACTACCCAATAATGTACTCGAACCTATACATACATCTCCTGGGCCAGCCTTACGAGCTGAACAAAATTTATCTTCGCCTCAAATTGGAAAGGATCCAATTATTACGACTAAAAGAAAGAGCACACGAGAAAGAAAACCAGTGGAGCGCTTCAGCCCGGATCCTAAAAGTAAAAAATATTAGAAGCAGAAATTTCAAGGGAGAATTTCAGCTTCGGGGAGAGGTGTTGTGATGGGATAACCTGACTTCCCCATTCACGAAATAGATGGACTCGTTGGACTATAAGTACGACTACAGCAAGCAGTCGAGACATTCTGTCTTACGTATTCTCTAGTCCTTCTGCCCTATACGTATTCTGTATTCTGTTAACATATCTTGTATGTACAAGATATATATATATATCTGGAAATAAGCCTATTATTTAAAAGACCTTCAACTCGGGTTATTTATCATTATATTTTCAACCAGATATATCAAATAACTACAAGAAATCTCTTCAACCACCGATTGTCATGGCAAATAACACCCTACCTGAAAGTTCATCATTCAAACTCTTCGACCTAACTTTCACAGATAACATGAATTGGAATAAATACATTGAAGACATTGCTAGGACTGCTGCAAAGAAGGTGGGCTCCCTCTAACGTGCTAGTAAACTTCTCACACCTGACATTATCCTATATCTCTACAAAGCCACCATCCACCCATGCATGGAGTATTGTTGCCACATCTGGGCTGGGGCATCATCCACTAGTCTCTCCCTCTTAGACAAGGTCCAAAAAAGAGTCGCCAACTTAATAGGTCCCTCACTATCCACCAAACTCCAGTTCAGTCCTTGTCCCATCGTTGCAATGTTGCTTCCTTGTGTTTGTTTTACAAGTACTGCAATGGATTTTGCTCTGATGAACTTTCTGCGCTGGTGCCCCCACGACACAAATTCACTAGACCAACCCGACAATCTGCCAAATCCCATCCATTCACTGTGAAATGGAATGCCGAAGAGCTTTCTACTCCAAAAGCTTCTTTCCTCGTGCTGCTGGACTCTGGAACTCCCTCCCTGCTCCCTGTTTTCCTGACGGTACTAACATGCAGAAATTTAAAACTAATGTAAACAGACATCTCGCTGCACAGCTCACAATTTAGGTTGACCCCCCCCCCCCCCAAAAAAAAAACGTTCACCCTTTTTCTCAGTAGTCCCTTACGTCTACAGTGGCGGCCTGCCTTGTTTGGGGTGAACTATGTTAAAAAAAAAGAAAAAAAAACAACACATTTCTATATATTTATAATGAATAGAAATAAAACTTCATACTTAATTCTGAAAGAATCTTTGTAAAATGCAAGTATTTTTTTTGTTCATCTTTTCATATTGATTTAACTCTGGATACAAAAAATATATTGGCAGTAAAAAACAATTTTATCAATATACATATATCTCGTCAATGTATTAAACTGCATATTTTGCATAAAATCCAGGAATTAAATCTATATCGGTTCACTAAAAACCTGAGTAAATACTTGTGTCCATTATGCCATTATTCAAGTATGATTTCTGTATAATCTTTAGTCAGTAGACAAAGCTAAAGAATAAGAACTATTTTAACATAAAAGAACAAGAGTATATTTGCTTAGTTACAACTTGAAAAAGTAAAATAGTTCAAATATTAGAATTTTATTGGATAGAATTTGATGAAGGCTGAAAGTAAATACGATTTCTTTTCAGTTTAAAAAAAAAAAAATTAAAATTAAAAAAAAACATTTTCTAACTTTTTTTCTTTATTTGATCTTTAAATATAATAATCAAAATATTTTAATCTTTTTCTATAAAAAGAAACTCCAAAAAATTATAAAATATCATCTGTTTTGAAAATCTATGAACAAAGCTCAGAAATTTCAATAGAAATCCAAACAACGATAGTGAATAAAAGTATAAAATAGGTTAATATAAACATCAAAGAGAAAATGCTGTTCACTAATTTCTTTTAATTAATGGCTACATTTCTAAAGTTAGAAATTGGTCAATAAAATAGGTGAATAGAATGAATGATTACTCAAAGACAATAAGCACATACGAGCTGGAAGAATCACAAGATAAAAGTTGAATTCTTATAATTAAAGCGAACAATCTCTCAGAACAAAAAATACTTGTTTTTCATGAACAAAATAAGTTTCGTTTGGTTTAATTTTACGGCATATCAACTCTTTTTGCATAATTTAATACCAAATGCAATCATTTTGGTAAAGTTTTTTATGCTTTAAGTTCTTAATATCTTTGAATATTTATCGCTCAATTTTTGTAAGCATATATTTTGTAAGTAAATAGTCTGAAAATGATAGAGTCTATTGAAACCATACATGGGACCCTGACAGTTACTATCACTCTGGGTTAGAGTAAACCTGACAACTAAGGGGTGACACTGCCCTCTCCCAAAGTTCTCAAATTTGAACCTCACCACTGGATGTAGTGTATGGTCGTATGCAAGACTGAACAAAGTAAACACAATGTAAACTCTGCCAAACCATTTTGCATACAAAATGTCACCCATGCAATGAATCGTTAATAAATTTGGTACAAATAAACTTCAGTTTATACCCGAATTGTCCACCAAGTTTCAGTCATGAATGTCCAATGCTGTTCAATGATGACACTTTGGTGATTGTCGCATCAGTAAGTGTGATCCTGAATGGTATTCACACTCACCAGACGATTACCCCACTCCAAGTTTTTTATCTTTTGGGGTTATCTCAAATATCATGTACACCAAAACAATCGCCAGATTATTCATGAACTGAAGAGAGTCATCATAGCCAAAATTAGTCGTATTTAGATGTGTTTGCAATGCAGAGGTGTACATTTGGAGAAAATAAATTGAACGGCGATAAAAACAAAGACTGTTGGACATTCATGACTGAAATTTGGTGGACAAGTCAGGCATAGACCGAAGTTTATTTGTAGCAAATAATGTTGTATTAGCAATACACATGAAAAAATTTAAATTGCTTAAAATATCTCAATAATGGCATATATAGAAAGAGCTTGATGATCTAAGAAAGAATCTTTTTTAATTTTTTAAATCTGACTAAAAATAAGGAAGTTATGACTATTTTTGTGCCTCACATGATTGGATATTTTCCCCTCTAAAGACCATATGCGTTTCGTCACATTTTTTACACTAATTTTTCAGTAAAAATGTTATATCTTTGTTAAAACACAAGATTAAGCAATGAAATTTACCATATAAATGTATTTTTGTACAAGGAATCAGAATGTGCCACTGAAAATCTCCAGAAATTAATGGTTTCCAAGTAATCTGCACTAAGTGCACATAAATATGCTGCAATACCTTAAAAATACCATGTATCCATTAAAAGAAGGAAGTTAGAAAACTCAAAGTTGAATTGTAATACATTTTATGTACAAGAAACTAAAATCTAATACTAGGACTTTTTAAAAAATGAATATATTGCAAGATTTCTTTGGCATTATTGTAGATTAACACCTTCCGCTAACTCACCCCCTTACCTCCCCAAAATATGAGATTCTACTTTTTTATTTAGGCAATTAAAAAAAATGAAAAACTTGGCAGAAAGAAAGAAACAAAAACAATTATTTTAGAATTTAGAGTGGGAATCAGTTTCACATAAAATAATCCCCCATTTCAAGGCCATTCTAGCGTTTTAGGACAGTTAATTATTTTTTCTATGGGAGATAAATCCTGTGTGTTTATCTTGTTTTTTTTCTTTTTTTTTAGACGATTATGAGATTCTTTGTGGGAGGAGGAGGGGGGGGGGGGGCTTACCACTTGAACTTCAGGTTAGTGGTAGGGCTAGGGGCAATTAAGTGTGAACACCCTGAAAACTTAGCAGAAAGAAAAAACCCAATTCATTTAGAATTTCGAGTGGGGGATTAGTTTCACATATATTTAATGTAGAATAATTCACCATTTCCGGGCCATTTTAGCGTTTTAGGGCATTACTCAATTTTTTTCTATGGCAAATAAATCCTTTGCGTTTTTTTTATGGGGGTCTGTTTTAAAAAAATTTTTTTTTTTTTTAGACGATTATGTTTGGTTTTAATGGGCTTTTTTGTAGGATTAGGGCTTCCTACTCGGACTTAGGGTTAGTGATAAGGTTAAGGAAGGGGTTTTGTTTTGGATGGAGGTTGCCATTCGGACTTAGTGTTAGGGTTAAGGCAGTTTTTTAGGGGGTGGCTTGCCACTCATATTTAAGGTTAATGGTATGATACGTTCAAGAAGGCATTTTTAGGAGGTGGGTTTGTTAGTCGTACCTAGAGTTAATGGTAGAGTAATTATTTATTTTATAAATTTCACTAAAAGGCAAGAATGGCCGGGAAATCGGAGATCATTTTACATTAAATTTATATGCGAAACTGATCCCCCACTCTAAATTCTAAATTATTTTTTGTTTTGTTTTTTCTTTTTTTTCGCCAAGACTTTAAGTGTGTTTACACGTAATCGCCTAAAAAAGTAGAATCTTAATTTTTTTTTTAAATTGGCGACTAGAAAGTCATTACTTCTAGAAGTTCGAAAGTTGAGTGAAAACCAGTATTTTTTAAAGTATTTTTTATAAAAGAACCAAATAGGATTAACTTTTTTAAGCACAAAAATATTTTTGTCTTATTTTTACAAAGCTTTACAAGACTAGTTAGCTGCTGCTGAAATTATATCAGCAATACTAGCAGCCATTGTTGACTTTCGCTCAAAAAAAGGACTATTTTTTCGGATAAGGTAATTTAAAATTACTACTATGGAAAGACAAAACAACATACAATTATAATTTTAATGCAAAAAAAAATATAAAAGATTAATTTATTTACTAGTTGGGTACGAAAAATGTAACAACATTTTTTATATTCATATTTAAAAATTTTTCAAATTCGTTCTAGAATGAAAATAAACAAAAGTAGCCTCTTGTTTATAACTGCTATTACTGCAGCTACTACAATGTTTTTCAAACTATAAATAGAAAACGCTTTTTTTCCGGATAGGGTCATGAAATATCAGGACTACCAAAAGAGAACACATATATACAATATAATTTTAATGCATAAAAAAGTAAAATGATTGATTTACTTACTAATTGAGCGACGGAAATGTATTTTGCAAAAATGTTCCACCGACGGCGAGTTGAAGTCTTATTTTTAAAATTTCAAAAAAATGAATGAGCCGAATTACTTCGTACACCGACAAACATTAAAAGTGATACTTTCTCTGATTAGTCTCCAAATTTCAAGACGAAATTCCACACACAGCAATGGTACAAGACTTTTAAACGAAAGGGGGGGGGGGGGTAAAAAAAAAAGTGACGTAAATTGCTGAAAATAGCATTAAGATTTTTTTGCCTTTATTTGCTCAAAACTCTTAAAAATATATAATGTATATTATTATTCATGAATGCACCTGAAAGGATATTCATTTCCTAACAAAATGATGGTATTTTCAGCACTTAAAGTGCTTTAGTTTTTAAGATATGACTATTTTAATAGAACTACCCTCAAATCTGCGATTATCCAAACAGTTTTCTGGTCGATGTGTATTGCTAGTTGTATTGCAGAAAAGATTGTGAATTTTATTAACGATACCATGGGTGGCATTTTTTGTACTCATTCTGTACTACAAAGCTTTTATATTTACTTAAAATGATATTTGTTTCTATTGTTATTTTCTTTATAATTTACAGAATATGTAAGACCTGAAAACATATCTATCAAACTATTTCACCATTTTGGACCCGTCCTTATGTAGCTAATCTCCTTCACAGAGACCTCCATGATAATAGTTTTTTATCAACTATTTTACCTGATATGATCAGGACATATTAGTTCATATCACTTCAAAGTGGCAAGGGCATCTAAAAATTCTCAATCTTACATTTTCTATATTCTTTGATATTGTAGTCAAGGAAACTGTTCAACATTTCTTATCCTAAGCTTTACAGCTGGAGTTAAAATTCTACACCTTCCAAAGTTAACTTAATTTCTCCCACTGCTACCATCTATTTGAACTCAAAATTTATCTTTTCATAAGTGGCTTTTTGGGCTTAATTCCTCCTACTGCTACTTTACATCACAAACGGACTAAACTTTTTCAAATATTTGTAATTGTGTTATTTATTCAAACCAATCATCACGAGGAAGTCTTGAAATAAAAGACGAAACGCTGATGAATACATAAATAATATTTTTGGTTTTCTTTCTTTCATTACGTTGGAATATTATTTCCATTTTCTAACACACACACACACACATATATATATATATATATATATATATATAGATAGATATATATATACATACACATAAACCTATTTAAGTTTTCTTTATAATATCTATCAACTAGCTTGTCAGACAGTAAAATATTTAAGATATACAAGTCTTTTTTTTTATAAGTTAGCAGAAAATTGGATTACTAAATAAAGATTCACACAGCATTCTTCATCTTCTGTAGGTTTTCACCTCCAAAGTAGGATAGTCAATTCCAATTGAAATTCATAACAATGCGCCAAGAACAAGCAAGGCTTCATTTCCTCAGATAAGAAAAAGACAATTTTCTTTCTGCTTCACTACACGTTTACGATGACGTTCTTTCATTCCATACAAATCAAAAACTTTGAACAATGAAACAGAAGCTACAAACAACATCTATTATAGAATTTACGCCAACAATACAAAGATAACTTTCTCCGTAAATTACTCTATTCTTCACAGTAATCTTATTCACAAAAGATAAAATCCTCAATTATTTGAATCCCTACACATTTGCCTGATCGATGCATAATCTGAAATAATTATCTATTACAGACATACTTTGAAAAGCGATTTCAACTTGCATTTGAACACTTTTTTTTTAAAAAACTTTTGTGGCACGGTAAGTATTGGGGGGGGGGGGTCTTACACATACAGGATTCCAGAATTCCCATTTCACTACTGCCCATATATCTCTATTTATATCAAGTTAGGTATGTGTATATCCCTATAATAAAGTCAAGTCGATTTTTCCCTTATTATAGATTTTGAACCAAAGGCTTCATATGCTAATCTGTTCCACAATCCACATGCATGTTTCCAAAAATTATGCATTTATTTCTTCTTTCAATATTTATAATATTTTTTTGGATACTTGACTCTCCCCCAAAAAAATTTCCAAAAAGAAGATAGCTGCCATTTGTACTCACTTCTTAAAATCAACTATGACTGCCACTGAAACACTGGGTTCTTTCTTAATAGAAGGGAATTTTGATTAAATCACCTAAACTATTTCATTTTGTCCTACTTAATATTGTCTACATAATACACTAGCTTTTAAATCTAAATAATGATTGCTCCTTTCTGTAGAATAAAGGAATACTGAACTTCATTAATTTGGTCGTTCTGAATGAATGATTCTTTTACGTTCTGTAAATATTCCGGTTTAACAAGATAAGAATAAACGAAAACATGGTCACTTGCTAATGCCGTCACAAGTAAGTACATTTATGACGTTCGAACAATGACACATTTTCTAAATTGTGTTTTGAATTGGCTTCATGATAAAATTTACCTCAGTCTAGAAGGATTTCTTCAATGACCGAGGACAGAACAGATGGAGATCTTTTTTTCTTGCTTTTGAAATTCGATAAATAACATAATAGAGTCTGCTGATTTCATGGCTTCCAAACAATGGTCGCTTATTAGTGTGAAGAAAAAAACATCACCCTACAAACGGGGCACAGGATTGGTAAAAAAAAAAAATGACTTGTCTAAAAGGATTTTTCCTTCGAGACAAGTCATTTAAAAAAAAAAAAAACTTGTTCCAGTGTTTATTTTGTCTTGCTTTTGAAATTCAATAAATAACATAATAGATCGCTTTTTAGTGTGGGAAAATCACATCTCTCCAAAAAAGGGCACTGGATTGGTACCCCCTTCCCCCAAAATACCTCAGTCTAGAAGGATTTATATCACCAAAACATAGCAAAATCCTATCTTAATCACCTTAATTACTTATGCTTAAAGTGATATGGGTTCTTTCCTGATTTTTTTTTTTTTATTATTATTGTTACTCTAATATATATATTTTTTTCAATTAAATACTTATTTTATATTTCTCCCTGGCAGCGTCAGGACACGGCTCTTGCTAGTGCTTGTATATTTCTATGTAGATGATTCCTTCCTTAACTTAACCGATCATTATGAATTTTGGAACACGGCTTCTAGGCGTGAGGGTGGGTAATGTGGATTATATTTAATTTAATTTAGTTTTATGCAAAAGGGGGTAAATAGAATGTGGAAGCCATTTATCAAAATTCAGATACCTTCGATTTTGTGAAATTTTAACAATAGATATTAGACATCAATTACTAAATATTCCCTAAATTTCAGTTTCTTTGGTTTTTAGAGACTATAATATGGGCATGACCTTCCATTTGAAAATTCAAATATTTCAGATTTGCATTAAATTTTGTCCATAGTCATTAGACATCAATTAAGCAAGATTCCCTGAATTTCAATTTCTTCTTAAGACCCCTTATATAGCCTTACATTTTAGACATTTTCTAGAATTAAAATCATGTAATGGATTTTGATCAAAATTGGAATAAGGATTCTTGACATAAGGTTTAGTAACATTATATGTTGATTTTAATAAGGTAAAATAAAATTGGTGTAACTATGGATTTGGGATTGGCTAGCCATGTCATGTGACCTACCTCAGGATCAGTGAAGGAGGAAGTCGGCTCAACCTGACCAGTGTGATAACCGTTACAGGTAACAAAAAAAAAAATGTACAATCCTGTTGGCACTCCCTCAAAAATCAAAAGAACCCAAAAAAAATCAAGCAGTAGAAAAAATAGACGATTTAATAAATTATTTGAAATTTCTATATAATAAAAAAGAAAATAGATTTTGAAAAAAAAAAAAAAATCATAAAATTAAGATGTTTCATCTCATATCTTACATAACTGAAAACGGCATCAGTTTTTTGTGTTTTGCTAGAATCATGTCATGGTCGAAAACTTATGTTTTCGTTTGGTTTAAGAACAAAATAACACAGAAATTACTTTTGAAATGACAGTTTAAAGGCTCCAATTGACATCACTTTTGATTTTTGCATTTTTATCCATGATAATGGGAATAATATTGTTTACAGAAATCTCGCTGCCCAGAGAGAGAATTCATTTGTGATGTAATACTCCCTACCTCTCTTCTTGGGCGATGCAAGCGCATCGGTGGACAGTTGAGGCAATGACCATCAAGGAGGATTTGGCCGAGCTCTCAGCTCCACAGATGGTCAGCCTTCTATGATTAGCCATCTTGTGTGACTTTTCTCAGGACCACCATGCATGGGCTGCCATGGTTCAGGATGTGGTGCAGGCCAGAGAAAAAGCCAGCCTCACCCAACCAGGGTAAATGCTGTTGCAACAACAACAAATGATGTTTACGTTATAGTCTTCAGCATACAAAAGTGATTTTAAGCCTTTAAATTGACAGATAAAAAGTAATTTCTCCCTAAAATTAAAGTTCATGTGTCAAAGTCAAGTATTATGGTTGGTTTGTGCTTTGTAAACTAGAGAAACACAGTATTTTCCGCCAATTTTACTATTCTATCAATGAACCAGCATTCATTAAAAGATGCTGACTTAACATTTAAACCGTAATAGCCTTTTCTCACACGCTATTAGAAATATAAACAAAGAAAGATGGAAACCGATCATGTAGAATATTCCCTCAGCTATGAGAAACAAAATGAATCGCTCATTACAAACGATAAAGGCACACAGTGATGAGATTAAATAGTCTGATAATAATGGAATAACAAGCAGTTCATACGACTCCCATAGGACATTCATGTAAAAATAAAAGGACGCCATCATTTTCTTGAACGGCAAAAATTAAAGCACATTTGTAACAAAATTCTAACTGAAAACAGAAAACAACGAAAACAAGTGAAAGATTCTAATTTTCTAAAAGCCGAGATTATCATGTTTGAGAATTGTCGACACAATGACAATTGGGGGTTGACTAAAATTATCAGCTTTTCGTGTTTATCCTTTAGGATAAAGCGTATACATATGTTATAGTGTCTCCTGGTCAATATCTATTGTAACTTTGTGAGAGTTTTGCCTTGTTAGAAGAATACTTGTGTATATTGACATCGTCACCAACATTCATGTTGTCAGTTGAAAAGAGAAATAAGATTTTACCAGCAAAATTGAAAGTTGACTTTGATGAAATTTCTCTTATATTATTATTATCTAATATATAAAGTTATCTTGTCGGATTTTCCATGTTAGACCTAAAGAGCAATAGATCTGACAAATCGATATTTGATTCTGACTAGCGGTTTCTTCCATTTTATTCTTGCATACAAAAAAAAAATGTAATTTACTTTAGTTTCTTTCCGAAAATAATTATCCTGGCAAAAAAAAAAAAAAAAAAATATTACAATGGAGACAATTTTAAATAATGACCTAAAAAAAGCTGAAAATGTAAAGGAGATCATTCCTATTTTAACTTAAAGTCAAGAGTATAAGTTATCTTCCTTAAATTTTGAGGTTTTTTTTCCATCTCTTCATGGCTTACACATTATTTTAAAACTAAAATTACATTAATGAATCCTGGGCAACGTCGGCTAAGTAGTATTATATACGTGGTAGTTTTCTGTATGTGTGGGTTAGGCTAAAACTAAAAAATATCAAAGATATATCCACACACCATATATAGTCTGCTTCAGTACAACTCAGAGCAGGTTTTGTTAAAAATATCACCCTAAAATTTATATAAGCAAAGATTTTTGCAAATTAAAAAAAATTGACATGATAATAAAATATGAACAACATTTTACTGTGATTCATAAGTTATTGGTAGACAAAAACGGAAATATTTACTGATGTTATCTTCCTGAACGTGTATATTGCTGATGCTACTTTTAATATAATGCATATGCTAACTATAGTTCTTTTTCTTCATTCAGTTTTAATATTTAAGTGGCTGCAAGTGTCCTGGACACCATGCATCATCTCACGCCTGCTATCCATGCAGTCTGGTCAGGGAAAAGGTTAAAGTTACACTTTTGGCAATAACTTCGGTTCTGTTCATCATAGAGTCACTACTTGGCCCATATTATAGCCAATGAAGTCCTGCATCTTATATGATCATGACCTTTGATTGTGACAATGAAAAATTCGGTTAATAATATAATCCTCCTAACCTAGTAAAATATTTGCCAGTTTATAAAAGAAAATAATTTGTTAAAAAAAAAGAAAAAAAAAAAATTGAAGTAATGTCTTCCGAGACAGTAATAAATAAACTGACCTAAACACTAAAAAAATATATTAAATAACCAAGTAAATATCTGAAATGTATGTAAAGCAAATATTAGTTGTTTTTTTTTTCATCAAAAAATAAAAAGTTTGAGGTGCAAAGTGATTGCAGGTTTTGTTTATCATTGAGTACTTAACCTAGAAAACCTGACACATGGGTGAAGCAAGTTATTGAGGTTCTGAAAAGACATTTATTGGTAGGCAACAAAATTTATACTTTTGTGCTAAGGGTCAGCACTCAACATACAAACAAAGGAATGGCCAGATTAAATGTAGCTTTTCAATTAAAAGATAATATTTGTTCAATGATAACGAATAGAAATACTTCCACTCTGTAACTGACACAAAAATATATATCTATATAATCAAGTAAAGTCGATTTTCCCCTGTTTTATCAGACATTATAGCTCTGTAAATACAAGCGATATATAGAATTCTGCTATGGTCACGCTTTATGCCAAATATTGATGCATGTTTTCAGAAAATATGCGCTTTTTTCGTTTGATTTCAGTAATTTCTACATATTTTCCAGTTTGCCTGCCGCTCCTGAAATAGTAATACATACAGGAAGTTGGAGTAATTTTCACTCACACACTTGCATCCCCTGTTACTGCCACCACTTTACATGGGAAAATAGTCTTCAAAGGATATTTTCACCGTCATTATTTCATTTTTCTAGTTCTTGCTATTGTCTTTTACCCATTATACTTTTACTAACTAAATACGGGTCGCTTGCTTCAACCTACACTTTCTGATTTTAGGGAGTTTTTATTGGCAATTTCAAAGACTTTCTTTTACATTCTAGCTTGACTGAAAAGCAGATTGCTAGATGCCCTGGTCGTCCATCACTGGTCACTTTCATTATTCTAACATGTTACTGTTTTTATTTATTTATTATTCTGATGCATTTTCTTACTGCATTTCACTTTCGTTTTTTTTTTTTTGATCATACGATTCATTTGACCACAATACCTTTCTTCCCGGGTTCTTGCCAGATATATTCACCTACTTATTTACGTGTGTTTTACCAGTCGTCATTTCTTCATTACAGAATTTTATGGTCACACATCTAATCCTATTCTCGAATAAATGAATACGCTTTCCGAACAGTAAAGCAAACAACCATTAAACTTTAAACATGGCGGCTCATACTGATATAGCGTTCACCTAACACTTTATTAGTTTCTTTTTTATACTTTTTAAGCAAACATTATCTTTTTTTTTCTTTTGACAAAACATCCCATGACATGCTTCCTTTCTCGCTTTCTTTTTTCACTTTCCTACATTGACACATTTAATTTTGTTTTTCGTCTTTATTTTGATTGCATCACTTTTTTTCCAGTGTCACTTTCTTTTTAGGGGGGGGGGGGGGGGTACCACCACATTTAAACGTAGTTACGAAAAGAGTGAGATTATTCGTCATTTTTTAGATGAAGACTGATACTTTATTATTATCATTATTATTATTATTATTATTAGTAGTAGTAGTAATAATAATAGTAGTATTCATATCGCCACACAGAGGCAATTGTTGTTATTAGTAGTAATAGTAGTATTAATAGTATTTATATTGCCACACGGAGGCAATTATTATTAGTAGTAGTAGTAATAATAGTAGTATTCATATCGCCACACAGAGGCAATTGTTGTTATTAGTAGTAATAGTAGTATTAATAGTATTTATATTGCCACACGGAGGCAATTATTATTATTAGTAGTAATAATAATAGTAGTATTCATATCGCCACACATAGGCAATTGTTGTTATTAGTAGTAATAGTAGTATTAATAGTATTTATATTGCCACACGGAGGCAATTATTATTAGTAGTAGTTTACAAAAAAGAAATGGGATATTTCTTTTTTTTTTTTACTGTTATGGATATTTTTATTATTGATATTTATATTGTTAGTGCTGTTGTCATGATTTTTATTATTATTAGTTGTAGTAGTACTAATATTACCACGCGGAGACACTATTGTAACAGTTTACAAAAAAAATGGGATCTTACGAAATTTCTTAGATGAGGATTGATACTTTGTTATTCTTAGTGTTATTGTTGTTTTTATTACAATCATTATTATTATTATTATTAGTAGTAGTAGTAGTTTTAGTAATAGTATTAATACTGCGACACGGAAACAATTGTTAGATGAAGATTAATAATTCGGATAATTAAGGCTACTATTCTCATCTTAGTTGTTATTTTCAGTTTTGGAAGATGTATCTGAACTTGGGAACCTTTATTCTTAGTTATTATCGCCTGCAGTGAAGATTGAATCTTAAACCCCCGGAAGACTGTCACTTTTGCACCATTTGTCCATATTTTAATTTTGGCAATATTTTATAATGTCCCCAGGCACCGCCGGGACACAGGCCCTGCTACTATATATATTGTGTGTATTTAGGCAGCATATTTTCATTTAGGCAAACATTAAATTACACTGAGTGTTTTTGCTTGATAAGACTTTTTTTTATTTTTTCAATTTTCCGAATGGTCCATTTAATGCTTCAGTCAAATTGCTGTATGTAAGTTCCATGGGTTTCTTGTTCCATTTTCTTTCCTTTTTTGCACGTACTTTTGATTTGATTCGTCAAATCATCTTCAGACGGTGTTAGTTTTAGTTTCTTAAAAAATATGTTTTTACTGTTGAGTTTTTTATTATAACAGCCAGTAATTTACAATATATACTATATAAAATTATGTCAGTTGGATTTGGGAATTTAAACCTAGTGCATCTAACACATCGATATTTTATTCTGCCTAGCAAATTTGTCTTCTTTCCCCTTCCAGCATGTTATTTAAAATACCAATATGTCTTCGTTTCATTTTATTTGAAAAACAAATTATTCCACCTCATAAGATTTTTTTTATTATGGTGACTATTTTTGATATAGACAAAAATAATGCAAGGGAGATAACTAATGACTCAAATTATACAAATATAAAAACAAATATTTTAACTGGCAAAAATTTATCTCCCCAAAATTTTATTGTGAAAATTATTGACATAATATTAAAAACTAACATTTCAGTTCTTTTCCTGTACAATTTAAAAAATGTGCAACTAACTAAATTTTACACTAAATTCACAATCAATCCTGGGTAATGCCGGGCTAAGTTTGTTCCTGTTGGCCCCCAAAAGAATGAATATTACAAAAAATGTGTCCATATTCTGTTAGAGACAATGCTGAAAAAAATATATCAGCTTTGTTGGTGTGTCTTGTGTAGTTTCTGACTTAATGGACAAACAAACAACTGTCCTTTATATAATAGATTATTATTATTAAAGTGCTAGTCATAAAGAAATGGAAAAAAAAAAGCTCAAAATGTATGAGAGATAACTAATTTTTACCTTTAAGTTAAAATAGGAATTATCTCCTTTACATTTTGTGTTTTAGGTCATTATTTAAAATTGTCTCCATTGTAATAATCTTCCATTATTTTCAGAAAGAAACCGGAGCAAATTACACTTTTTTAGTGTAAAGAACATGTTGCAAGAATAAAAAGGAAAAATCGCTAGTCAGAATCAAATATAAAGTTGTCATGTCTATTGCTATTTATGTCTAACCTGGAAAATCTGACAAGATAACTTTATATATTAGATGAAGATAATATGTAAGTATATATTATCACTGTGACTATAATACAATAATCATGCCTACTCTCAGTTATGGACTCTACTTTTATGGCATTCTTGGACAGTTACATACTGGGCATCTGAGTCCCGAACAATTGCATCCTCGGACATTTGCATCTTTAGACAAATGCAACCATGGATAATTGCGTACCTTTGATAATTTTTTTGAATCTGTTAAATGTAATTACCATACTCTTTGAAAAAAAGCATAGGTAGTAATAATAAATAAAAAAACGAATTAAACAAACGAAAAATTAAAAGTTAATTTTTTGTTTAAAATGCAAGGAAACTCTAAGACTAATCTTAAGAAAAATTATGGTAATTTCAAAAATCATTACCCATTAATATGCTATTTAGTGGCAAATTGGTCGGTTTTCCGCACTATTTTTTTTTACCTAAGGGAGAAAAACCTTTTTGGTTGTTCCATCATCATTATCATCATCCAGTTTTGGTATTTAAGGTTCTGCAAATGTTCCGGACTCCAGGGTAGGCAACGTCTTACACCTGCTTTCCATGTAATCCGCTCCAAATGGTCAATATCAGTCATGCTGCACACAGTCAACTGACTTCTTATGCACTCAAGCCATGTCTTCCTTGGTCTACAATTCTTCTTGGTGCCTGAGGTATCCAAGTGTGTTATGAAGTTGATGCAAGAAGTGACACGCTGTACATGGCTAAACCACCTGCGATGCTGAACGCATAAAGCATACAAAATCTCATCAATACCAAGTTTCTGATGAAGCACGGTTGAAGGGATCCTTTCCTCCAGTTTGTTGCTGCACATCCACCTGCACATCATGGCATGTCAAAGCTGTTGCAGATCAGAAGCATTTGAAATAATTAAAAGTTGGTTTCAAAATAACTCTCCGTTCACCCTTCAATGGATGCCAGGCCTGTTATATGTATCGCCTTGTAGACATCATAATAGTTTTCTATGTAAAATCGTGCATGCAAGATTACAATGAAAATTTGGCATATATTTTCATTCTAAAGAACTGTCTGCTAAGAATGTTGGCAAACTGAAAGAATTAGTTCAAGATAATTTGAGGCATTCATCTCTTGTTTAGGTTTTACTTTTGTCTTTTACCATTTGCTATTGTTAGAGTTCTTCAGTTGAGTAGACGATCAGGTTTATCAGTACTGAGGAGGTGGAGTGCATTGGTGCACAACAAACAATATTGCACATAAAATAGACTCATTTAAGTAGGCGTTTTTTTAAAAAGATGATTCCATGCGCTTTTAGTTTCCATTCCTTCAGTGTAAACAGACAATGAAATTGAGTGATTGCTTAAAAGCATTTTATGCTTATACTAGCTGTACCGACCCGGTGTTGCCTGGGATCCATTATATTAAACATTTGTTGTAAATATTTTAATGTTCTATAATCACGCTTTTTTATGCTTAAAGTGAACCTGGTTTAGATTTAATAAAAATGAAGCCAGATTTAAGTGAGAAAATAAAAAATTAAAAAATAAAAAAACACGATAACTCTTTTTTTTAAAATGGAAATTGCTCCAGACAAGGTATGAAGCCACTTGATGTAAGGAGCTAAAACAATAAATACTACTTCAAGGTAAAAAATATCCAACGACAAGTGCTAGATTGATAGATTCCGACCCAGACAACAGCGATTCTTTCCCCTTTGCCAGATACATCGCACATAGAATATGAGGATTAAAAGACAAAATAAGGGTAGCGAGAGTTACGAGGCTGCCAAAAGTAAATCCAAGGTCCATTTTCTACTCTGACTAAAAGAATATGAAATATTTTCCATAGCTGATTATTCTCATAAGGTGACAATTCTACATATTAGAAAACTGCTGGATCGGATTAAATATTTTAAAAAGTGAATTGTAATGAAATATGCTAGTCTATCACAAATAACATGGTACAACAATAACAACTGAAAGTTGGCTAGTCAAAATCAAAGTTTGATTTGTCAGTTTAAATGTTATTTAGGTCCAACTTTTAAAATTCGGCCAATATTATTTTATATATAAAAAGATAATTTTATTTGGGTTATATTCATAACTAGAACACAGAATCAAAAGTTAATAGGTACTGATTATAACTAGGATCATCTTAAATGCATGCGCCCCACAAGCATAGGCGCCCCATGCTAATCTATGTATGTTGGGACTTTCTATCAATATATAATTACTATGAATAATTGTTATTAGAAAATGTACATTTAGTATGTGTTTTACTAAAGATATTGAACAATTGTTCAAACATCTGGGTTAATTAAGCTGGTTAGCAGCTGAAGACCTGGATGGCGACAGTCAGAGATGACCTAGCAGCACTATCAGAACCACAAGTAGTTAGTCTTCGACTATGGAATCGGGATTGGCTAGTCATATCATATAACCTAGCTCAGGATTGGTGAAAGTGGGCTGCGATGGTCAGAGATGCTGTACTTGTTCAGGAGAAAGCCGGCTCAACTTGACTTGAGCCGTCACAAGTAAAATTCAGTTTACCATTGCTGTATGTAATGACAACTGAGAACAGAAGACATCAGAAAGTTTTATTCTGCATAAAATAACTGATACACATGTAGAGAGATTTTATAGTTTCATACTTAAGTAAAGAGTTCGCCAAAGGAGAGGTAATCATAAAATAAGGGAGGCTACTCACGATTACTTTTTATTTATCTTCCTCCCACAGGGTAAGATGTGACACAAGGTCGGAAAAGTGGGATTTGAAAAGCCAGCACCAGAGAAGGTGAGCACTCTGGCCTACAAAAAATGCCTGGGCAGCCCCATCAGCATTCCCTGGTAGGGGCGCCTCAGGCAGTAAGCAATAAACTTACTCCTCCCCAAAAAGGGGAGGCAAAACCTGGGAGAGTAGACCTCCTAGAACTGCACAGGACAAACCCACAGACCAGCGGAATCAAGACCCGAAGGCCAAGACGACACCGGTCTATAGGGTGTAGTATCCATCGGAACAGATACTACACTTTGATCCTTGATCTCACGATTACTTAATAGCATGCATTTTAATTTTTTAAACACTGATTTTGTTGGAAGTAACTATATAAATGTTTAACTTAATCAACCATTTACATTTTGTAGGTAAAACGTATGTATGCAAATCTCCTGTCGCCGTAATGAGGTTACAATGACAGTCCAAACCCCAGAAGGAACTCTTCTTCAACAACATGTAATAAACATGGACAAATTTCCTACACCAACGCTTTCTTTCAGCTGTTCATAATTCGATTCACCATCTGCTTTTAATCCGTCTTTTTTTAAAAGTCATTTAATCTCTACACATGCAAATTGTTCGCGCATGCAAATTAGTTTCACGTATAAAAATCTGCAATTATAAACAAGTTCTTTTCTCACTGGAAAATGAGTGCCCGACATGCGAAACATCTCATGTGCTTCGAAGTTGGTAAGTTTTCCTTTTTGTCTCTATTGTTACACATTTTTATACCTGTGAGATCTTGTGATTGCAAGAATTAGGAGTGGATGGAGTAAGTTCAGGGAACTCCTGCCATTACTAACTGGCAGAACATTACCACTGTTGACTAAGGGAAGAGTCTATTAGGCATGTGTACGCAGTGTGATAATGTATGGAAGTTAAACCTGGTCAGTGAGGGTTGAGGACATGATATAATGGATGTGTAATGTGAGTCAGGCTTAGTTCTGATGATCTCAGAAAAAAATTAAATCTGGACAATAAAGTGAGACGTGTGCAGAAGAGTAGATTCTGATAGTATGGCCACGTTGAAATAATGGACGAAAGTTCTTGGCTTAGTAGATGTAGAGCAGTTGAGGTAGCAGGTTCAATGCACAGGGGACGGCCAAGGAAAACATGGGCGGAAGTGATAAAAATTGACCCGAGGGAAAGAAGTATAAATAAAAACCTAGTCAGAGATAGGTTACTTTGGAAATCAATTTCTTAAAGCCATCCAATGCTTGCCAGCATGTAAAACGGACGTTAAACTGAATATGATGATGATGATGATGATGACATTATCATTTCTGATGACCTAAAGAAAAAAAAGCACCTACTGTTGACTTTTTATTTAAAGTGGAGAATTACTTTCAGAATTAATTTCAGACAATTGAAAGGATGGATGAGAGTTCTTGGGTTAGTAGATGTAGAACAGTTGAGGTAGCAGGTTCAGTTCACAGGGTTGGGACAAGGAAAACATGGGAGGAAGTGATAAAAATGAACTTGAGAAAGAAGGATCAATAAAAACCTGTCCAGAGATAAGTTTGTTTGGAAGTCAATTTCTCAAAGCCGTCCAACACATGCTAGCATGTAAAAAATGGACATTAAACCGAATATAATGATGATGATGATGAGTGATTGCATGAGGTAGGAGTCCGAGTTTACTACTTTGTCCGGAGGGGGGGGGGATAATCCTGTGAAGATTGCATCGATTATAATTGGCACAAGGAAATAAATAAAAATAAACATTTTAGTATTTTATTTGTATAACGATGACCATCAAACGTTGCAGAATACGGTCATTAAAAAAAATATGTAGAAGAGAAAGAGGCCAACAAGATTCATTGGGGTGAAATTTGCATAACAATGATGGTTCTTGGTTGCTGGCGAATCCTAATCAATCTGTGGTGAAGGCCATAGCTATAAAACATTGATGTTTGTGTCTTGAAGAGCAGATGGTCAAAGACAATTCTACGTGGTGACCCAGTGCCCGGGATTCAGAAGAGCCCACCTGTAGTGCTTATTTGTTTCTTCAATAAGAAAAAAACAAAACAAAATACAACACTAAACATTTTTTAGAAAATCTTACTGAAACACGATTCTGAGAATGTCTTTGTTTTAAAAGAGCAAAAAAGTATGGAAACCAGAAAAGTATGAAAACCACTTTTGTTATAAAACAAAAACACTTAATCCCAAACCTTTATTTTATCAATGCATCTTTTTTGAAAATTATTTTAAGCTTCCATACACTAAAAACAAGTAAATTCGTTTGTATAAATCAGCATGGTACAACTTTTTTGACTGGCTCGATTCTGTTATTGGCATTGGTTTCCCTGATTCTTGAAAGAATCAGGTATTTACTTGAGAGGCCATGTGAAAGTTGTCAACATCCAAAAGTGAAAGTGGTGCTGTGGAATCGTCTGGATTCGAACTTTGCACACACAGGTTGTCAGTCTGTGCCGTTATCCACTTCAACACCATCACCGGTTTTTATACACTTAGACACCAAAGAGAAGTAGGTACAAGGTTCACCTATGAATGCATTATACATCCATTTGAAATTTAAATCTCTGAAAAAAAAAAAACTTGTTTAATATACAAGTTATTTTACTTACATTGACATTCAGAGACATATGATTTGGAAATCCTTCGTCTCTAAAGACTAATCAGGTCAAAACCGTAGCATATCGATGCAAGACAAATAACTCAAATATAATTGCTCTAGTAATAACAATGTTAGTTTTGAGCACTATCGGAATGAGTATATGCCAATTTTATTACTGAGTAATCTTTATAATAAAAGTGAACGTACGTGTGTTCGGCTCACTTCAATAATCATGTATGCAAATTTAATTTTATGAGCAAAGAAGGGGATGCTTGATCTTAATAATAACTGGTAATAACGAAAAAGGAAGGATAGAATAATCACGTATGCAAAATTAATTTATGAGCAAAGATGAGGAGGCTTAATTTTGATAACTGATAATCTATATAATAAAAGTGAACGCTTCATGGTACTGAGAGAGCGAGGGAGAGAGAGAGCTTAAGTTTGAGGTAGTAATAGCATTAATTTTGTTTTACTTATCGAATAGTTTCGTTTCAATGATTTCAAGTAGTGAATATAAATTAAATTGCAAAGCGATAACGAGTGGGCAAAGCCAGGTAGTAATTATATATATAGTGTGGAATGTTTGATATTCACCAAGTCACAAGATAAAACAATTAAAAAGTTTTAATCAATAAATTTCTCAAATGTAACTCACTTCAAACATATTTCTCTACAGTTTTGTATAACTTAATTCTATCAGAAAGAATATTTACCCTTTTTAATATCAATATGGAATCATCTTACCGTCATAACTACTTTAAATCCAAATCGTTACCTGATCAGATAGTTCAGCAAATCTATGTATATTTGTTGTAAACAAAATATTTATTAGAATAATATTTTCTCTCAACTGGATAATGATTTATTGATATGCGCACATATTTTACATACGTTTTATGCAATTTTCTGACAAGAATACATTTATTTTTTTCAATTTTGTAAGTAGCGTTTGTTATTCAAATACTTTTTCACTGTTGACATGATTCAGTCAATGTCAACATATTGAATCACAATGTTTGATCAATGATTTTCAAAAAATTCAATAGACATTTATTTTAATATCGACATATTGACACTAGTTCGTCTCTCTTGTTCAACAGTTTGCACACACAATAGTTATATACTAAAATGATTGTTAATTATTGTATAATAATGAGTCTGAATTGGAAATAGTCTATATAGCGGCTTTTAGCCTTGTGTTTTAATTGATATATGAGTCCAATTGATAATTCACAATTTTTTAAGAGGATACGTTCTTCTCTTTTTATTAATATTTATAGTTGCCCCAGAAGCACATAATCTGATCGACTATAATTTTATAAGCAGCTGAGGTTTGTAAGACTTTAGATAATTTATTTAAGTAAATACTTTCTATCAAGAAAGTGGATAAACAATTAAAAAAAACCTATGCTATTGAAAAGCCACATTCACACAATTTGTGTGTGCCTGAAAGATGTGACATGAAACCTGTCTCTGCTTGTTTGTAATACAGTGTGACCGCAAACAATAAAGTCATGATACACTGTTTATTCTCAATCTTGATTTGATGTTTCCACAAGGCAAACATTAAGAGGAAACATTATCTTTATTCATTCATTCCTCAACAACACCTTAAAACAAACATTACATTTTATCTATGCAGGAGAAACCGTTTCAGAATTAGGTGTTATGACAATCTCATTTGTATAAACAAATTACAATGTGTCTTATGAATGGAAATAAATAAACAAAATAAAATAAAAATGATTAATATATAAACCCACTTATGTCAAAGTATATTTTAAAAAAAATGTTTTTCGTTACACTATAACTTCGCCAACGGATAGATCAGCTCAAAATGATATTATCATTAACAGTGGAGAGCGGATTTACACCATGGCTTTAAAAAGAGTTTGCTATTTATTTGTTATACATTTTTTAATTGTTGGTTTCAGATCCATGTATGGAATTTTGATGCTAGTTTTCATGCTGTCTAGTGATTTTTTCGCAACTTTATCCACCTTTTCGTTTCCACAACTACCAATATTACTCAGTATCTAACAGAAGAGGATTGTTTTTCTGTTGCAGAGGTTATTGATTTTGTTACAAAGTTGAATAATTAGTAGATTGTTCAAGTGAGGATCTGGAGTCGTTTACCTTTTAGGAATTTGAACTGAACCCATTATTTAATCTACTGGGATAAATTGCTCTAATTCTGCTTTCAATACTTTTTAGATATTTAATATCAGTTAATTTTTTTTTTCTTAAGTTCTTTCATCAGGGATTGAACCCACAATCTCTGAGTAGAATTTACTTTAGAGTATCTCTGAATCATGTTTTTATCCACTTGGTCTTGTGTCCAGTAAGAATATGGAATGAGAGCAATCTACCCCAATAGATTAACTAAAGATTTCAGTTCAAGACTTTCTGGAAGGTTACAGGCTATGAGAGAGTAGAGAGTGGAGAGTGGACCTTGGGTTTACTTATGGCGGCCTCGTAACTCTCGTTTCCTTCCTATTTTATCCTTTAGTCCTCACATTCCATGAACAAAGTTTCTGACAAAGGGGGAAGAATTGTTGTTTCTGGGTCGGATGTTTTTTGAGTGGGTAGTTATGGCGATTTTCAATCCTCTCATAGTAGTCCTCATCCAGCTGTCATTCTATCCATCTCATTAATTCTTATTCTCAAGTTGCTTTTGGCCTTGATAAGCTGTGACTTTTTGCTAAAAAAGAACAGGGGAGGGGCACATGAAGGACAATTAGACATTGTGAAAATGACAATAACTAAGATGAGGAAAAGAGCCTGAACGATGTAAATAACTTTACCAGTGTTGTACTATAATAGTAAGTTTTATATACGAGTGTAGACCCTCCATCAAAGATGACGGGTAAAAATAAATGCTTTGCTAGTGTTCGCACTAAAATATTCATATAAAATAATGTCGCAGTCGGAGCTAAAAAAAAAGAAAGGAGAAAACATTTCAAACTGAAAAGTTTATGAAAAGAAAAAAGAAAAATAAGCATCAATCAGCATAGAAAGAAGGAAAAAAAAAAAAAAGAAAACGTCTCATTATAGAAATAGAGTGAAGGTTTTCTCTCCGAATTCATTTCAGACGGCAGGAAGAGGGGTTATTGGACTTATTATTTGCTTTCTTCATTCTCCTAAACACTTGAAATGGTTTTGTCCATCAGTTTAAAAAAAAAAATTTTTTACTCACTAAATTTCATATGATGAGTCAGAATTAAATAAATTCCAATGTAATAAACAGAGCAAGAATAAAATAAAATAAAGTAACACGAAATTACATAATCATCGATGCAATAATTTATTTCAACCTTGTGGTATTGCCAAGCATCCAAAAATGTAATCATCTCACTTGGATGCTTGACAATACCACAAGGTTGAAATAAATTATTGCATCGATGATTATGTAATTTTATATTACTATATTTTATTCCATGATAAAGGCCAGTATACTGAAATCATATGCCCTTAATAGGGTTAAGATGAAAATTCATATACACTAAATGTACAAAAGCAAGGAAATTCCCAAATTTTTACACTTTTATTGTCATTAAGGGTATGACTACATATCAACCAAACCATTTAATTATCACATCACTACAGTATAAATCTCTATGTATGAGTGGATGAAGAAAAATTCCTACCAGTAAAATACATAGCTCTGTTGTGCTCGCATACCCTTAATGACAATAAAAGTGTATAAATTTGGAAATTTCCTTGCTTTTGTACATTTAGTGTATATGAATTTTCATCTTAACCCTATTAAGGGCATACGATTTCAGTATATTGGCATTTATCATGGAATGTCACTACTTTTGTAAAGGCTATGCCTCAATACAATAGTCATTTTAAAGTTTTTTGGGAATTTTCTGGAAAACTAAGGTATATGGTAAACTGAAATTAAAATGCCATCAACTAGACCCTAAAACCTCTATCTCTGCCAAAAATCAGCTGAATCCATCAAATAGTTGATGAGATACAGGGTGGCACATACGTACGTATGTACACACAGATAACATGATTTCATGATTGAACTTTCTGGATCTCTGGGTTGCCTTGACTAATGATGCTGAAATTCTACACACTTATAGAACCTATCAAAAAAGAATTTTGTGCAAAGTTTTAACTAATTTGGTTTATTGGTTTTTGAGTTATGATTGATGAAAGAAATGAGATTTCTAGCATAGGCTGTTTTTGAAGTCTATTAAGGGATAGAGCACTCGCGCCTCCCTTGATTTTATATATATATATGTATATATATATATATATATATACATATGTAAGGTTAGTGGGAGAGAATCTCAGCAGAATACTCTATTAAGAAAAATAAAAAATAAGAGCGTAACATTCATTTATTAATGTTTTACAAAAGGTCTGAAAAACATTGGTACCGTCGGTTTCAAATCCCAACAAAGGGGACCTATAAAGGCATCTCTATCGAAACTCTCTTCAGCCTTTATTTACCAAACACAGAGACTGAAGAGAGTTTCGATGAAGAGGCCTTTATAGGTCCCCTTTGTTGGGATTTAAAACCGACGGTGCCGATGTTTTTCTGACATTCTGTAAAACATAAATATATATATATATATATATATATATATATATATACAAACAAGTACACATTGATCTTTATTACAGAGTGGATGATATATGTTTGTAGATAAGTGATTATCAAAATGATATTACATTTCATAAATACAGTAAGACGGAATAGATTTAATTAGTTTGCTTATTGAAGCAAATATTCTTCACGAAGTTAAATTTTGGCAGGAAAGTTGTGTCGAATTCTGGAAGGTTTAACGATACCTGATCTGGTAAAAATCATCTGAAGGTTACTAAACGATTCCTAAACTTTTATACATGTGAGGAATGCTAAGTACAATCAATAGCAACTTTGTGCATGTTTCTAGAAGTAATTTGTCTGATAAGAAGAGCAAAAGATTCAAGGCAGTAACAGCAGCAAATGGCGGGCCGGGGGAGGGGGGCAGATGGTTGGTGTAGATGGAGGTTTGGTTGGCCGAGTTTTCAAGCATAAGCAAATTAACAATCTTGCCAAAGTGAAAAAAAAAATTCATCTGAAATTGTCTGTAGTTGCACAAGTTCTGCCTCTGGTGAATCTACAGGTTTTATTTGCAATGAACAAGAAAAGCAATAAAACCAACAACTTTGGTATAGGTAGTTGTAATGACGATGACAATGACGATGATGGTGGGGGGAAAAAAAAAGATGAGCGAGAGAGCAGCAGCAATCATTTTGGTGCAGTGGGAGATGGATGCATCTTGCTTTCAGCCAACTGACAACAGAAGAAAAATAACAAAATTTTACCATCGAGGAAATTTAATAAGAAGTGGCTTGTGGCTACTTAGGTGTAATTACTAACAACTCAAGAAAATATTTCAGCAAGGAAGCATTTAGGCACACAAAAAAAAAAAAAAACGAATAAAATGAAAGG
This sequence comes from Sepiola atlantica, assembly GCA_963556195.1. Lineage (NCBI taxonomy): Eukaryota > Metazoa > Mollusca > Cephalopoda > Sepiida > Sepiolidae > Sepiola > Sepiola atlantica. The sequence goes on from OY744530.1 coordinate 69,321,964, forward strand.
AAACAAACATTGCCAAAATAAAATTACATTTCAAGAGAAGCTTCGATAAGAAATAAAAAATAAAATAAAAGGATAAAGAAAACCAAATCAGAGTGTAGATATTTAATGATTCAAATTTCTTTATCTTATTTGTTTCCCTATAATTACATGCTAACAGTGACAGACTTTATAGTTTCATGACATTTGCATATAGATAAAAAAAATAATTTCAGATGAGGATCAGAATAAAAGAAATCTAAAATAAGTAACAGAATATTATTTGACTTGGTAGACCCGTGTAAATTACACGGTATTATTAATGTTTTTTTTTGTTTTTGTTTTTTTAAAATTTTTTTTACTAATGCGTCATCAGTTACTTAGGCTAAAAAAACTACTTGAGTATAAGGATTAATGAGATAGATTGACAGTTTAATGATGATGGATACTATGATGAGAGGATTGAAAATCTTCACATACCACCCACTCAGAACAGTCGCCTCAGAAAACAGCAATTCTTCCCCTTCTGTCAGAACTATCGTTCATGGAATGTGAGGAATAAAGGATAAAATAGGGAGAAAGCGAGAGTTACGAGGTTACGGAAAGGTAAACCCAAAGTCCACTTTCTACTCTTATTGTTAATAGGCTTTATTTTTGTGTAAAGCAATTAAGGAAAAAGAGCTCCAGTTGGCAATAAATAGGAGAAGTTACTTTCTCTTGGAAAAGATGGCTGCCATTAACTGGAGAAATAAACAATATTTTTTATTTTATTTATGGACAAAACAGAAGTATGAGCATGAACGTTTTTTCCTTTCGATCTCAGTTAGCTTTTTATTGTTCATTAAGTTCATATCTGCTGTCATAGCTATATTTTATGGAAGAGAAATCAAAGATATTTTTTCTTAATATTTAAAATTCGTACTGCTATCGATCCCGGACCGGATGTCGTGACGTGCGACTCGGAATCGTTCGGCTGGCCTACGCAAACGGCTGAGTGTTGACGAGTCGAGCAGCGAGCAGCCGATAACTTTGTTACAAATTGAAAATAAGTGCTTTCGAAGACGGATTTTTTGTCAGGAAGTTTTTTTGAAGAAAATAAACCCAAAATGAATTACGAACAGCTTTGCATTGCAGTATCATCGCGAGCAAGTAAGAATAAATAATAAAATTAAAAAATATGTTGTGATAAAAGTAATTTTGGTACGTTTTCTTCAAAAAAATTCCTTGTAAATATAAATACAGCATTCATTTTATAACAATAACCTCGCTATGTTTTTTTTCCTCTTTCTTTCAAAAAAATTAATGTAAATATGTTTAATTTTCTTTGTTTCTTTAAAAAAATTCCTTACCCTAACCCTACACCTAACCCTAAACCCTAACAAAAAAAAACAAGCAAAGCATTATTATCATAGGACGCAGCACCGTATCAAAAATGTCGTCTGGAACAAATCGGCTCGGCAACTCTCGTGCGTTTGCGTAGAACAGTCGAAGGCTTCCGAGTCGAACGTCACGAACGCCGGTCTGAGATCGATAGCAACACCTTAAAATTTCCCAATGTATATTAGCTTATTTTGATGCTGTGACATAACAATTAAAAACAAACTTTTTTTTTAACAAACAAATATTAACTTACGAAAATATGGTTTGAAAATTAAACTAAAGAAAAACTCTAACAAAATCAGATAAATATTAAAGTACTTTGCATCTGGACGAGTCTATGATTCCAAATAGGGAGTAACAAGTGATAATGCTCGCATTAACATAGGAACAGAGCTAGTATCATATAGATTGTAAAAGAAAGAAAATATAAATAAAAAAGATACCGAACGACTGATGAGGAATGAGAATAATTCATAAATAATTTAAAAAAAATGCATGTGCACATACACGAACCCATTTAAGTGGAAAGTGTATTGTGAAGAACAGGACTCATTCTCTCCACCAGGTAAGTCATGACTATACAGGTGCACAAAGAGTGCCACGTAACAGACCTACAAGGTCACAGGTGTTATTTCAAAGTTTTATTTCTTTTTCTAGACTATATGCCTTCCAAAGGCTTTAGAGTCTAGCATACCTTCCCCAAGGGTATTAGTGAAAATGATGCAATAGTCATGATAGAACTTGAACCACACACACAGTTGCAACAGAAAGGTTGAATAATTTCTTGCAGTTATGAAGCATCATTAAGCAATAATTGAAAGTATCTCTTTGCAAGACATTTGTTTTTTTTTTAGTGAGAGGGAGAGAGAGAGAGAGAGAGAGAGGGGGGGGAAATGTCTTTTGTGCAAAATAAGGCAACAAATATTCAGGAAAAAACAATACATAGCTGAAAAATCAAGTACGAGTTCACCTAATTGTGAAGTGTTATATAAATGAATCCAGGGAGAGAATATATCTATTTAGAAAAATTATCTGATCAGATATATGTGTGTAAATACGAATAAGTGTGTTTTGTCAAATTAAAAAAAAAATCGATTGATTTATTAATAATTTATCTAAAATGTAATGAATAAATTTAACTGTTTGCCTTTGGAATTTCCTCCCTTCTCCCCCCAACTGTATCAGCATGCAGAAATGTAAAGAAACTTCTTGCTGAACAACTCCCCACTTAGGATGCCCCTATAATCTGACCCTAATTCGTCTCAGTGACAATATATGCCTTGTTTGGGGTGAAAATGAAAAAAAAAAAAGAAAAGTTTGAAAATCCTACTTAAAAAAATAATTGGTATTGAAATAGCCGACATGCACCTCTGATTAAAACAAAAAGCGGAATTCACTACAAAAAAAAAAAAAAAGGAGAAACAAAAACGAAAGGAAAAAGACTCCAGGGCAACACCGACGGATAGGTACAGTTAGTAGAAAAAATATGTCAATTTCTCTTTCATATGTGTATTACATTAAAAAAAAATAGTAATAAGGATTAAATAAAAGTTACATTGGTATATTTTTATTTTCAAAGTCAAAACTTAGTATTCATATGAAAAAAGAAACAAAACAGTCATAACACTAATAAAAACTTAGTATTCATATGAAAAAAGAAACAAAACAGTCATAACACTAATAAAAACTTAGTATTCATATGAAAAAAGAAACAAAACAGTCATAACACTAATAAAAACTTAGTATTCACATGAAAAAAGAAACAAAACAGTGATAACACTAATAAAAATCTGCATCCAGTTAGAAAATGAAATGAATGGTCTCTTTTTTTAGAGTCATAATTGAATTTTACTTTTAAAGCATTTCTCTTTTTCTTTTTATTTCATACGTCACAAATGGAATATTTTCAGAGCTACAGAAATTAGTGTTAGCATAGAGTCATCCCTAAGCTGCCATTTACTCTCAGGAGGAGTGGTAGCACCTGTCAGAATTTCATCTCTGGGTTGAATAAGATCTATCATTTACAGACTACAAAATATCCGCCCAGAAAACAAATTAATCTACAAACCATTTCTATGCAAAATATACATGTAATTTCAGCATAAAATGATCATATAGGGATTGACAGGTTATTAAATACAACAGTCAGTCAATTAATTGGTGAATCAAACTGCTTACCAAACTATTTGTTTGTATATTGAGAACTAAAAAATCCACCCCCAACACAATCTCAAGAAAGCAGGTTTACAGTAAACACATTAAAACATTTTTTTTTAACATAGTTCACCCAAAACAAGGCAAGCTACAATTGTAGACGTAAAGGGCTACTGAGAGGTAGGGTGAAAGTTTTGGGGTCATCCTAAATTGGAAGCTGTGCAGCAAGATGCTTGTTTACATTTGTTATAAATTAAGACTGGAATCTTTCTACAAGATCTGTAGAATCAAAATGACACTGCTCACAGAAATGAACAGAGCAAAACAACTGCTCATAGCAAAAGCATCGGCGCTTGTTCGTAATTGTCCACAATCCGTTTTTCCAACTTTTTTTTCTTTTATCGGTGTACAATTACCTATCAGGTCGCTAGAGAATTCCGTATTTTTTGGAGATTTTTTCAAATATTTCAGAAGGGGGGATCAGTTTTCCATATAAATTTAATGTAAATTGATTAGTCACTTTTTGACCATCAAATTTAAAAAAAAAATTGTTTACAATTACCTATCATGTCGCTAGAGTTTTTTCGCTGTTTTTTAGAATTTCTTTTCAAATATTTTAGATTTTAGAAAGGGGGATCAGTTTCCTATATAAATTTAACGTAAACTGACCACCCACTTTTTGATCACAAATTTTCCATAAAATTTCCAAACAACCCGGAATTCTCTAGCGGCATGATTTACACAGAAAAAGAAAAAAATTAATGGGTGAATAAACAACAAAATGCAACATGGTCAAAAAATGGGTGATCAGTTTACGTTAAATTTATATAGGAAACTGATACTCCCTCCTAAAATCTAAAATATTTGAAAAAAAAAATCCAAAATACACGGAATTCTCTAGTGACATGATAGGTAATTGTCCACCCCCAAAAAAATTTGGTTAGTAAAAAAGTTGAGAAAAACGGGTGATGGAGTATTACGAACAAGCGCTAAAGCACCAAACTAGAGGTAAATTATTACAACCTCTTTAGTAGTTCCCTTTATTAATTCCATGAAAAATAGTCTCTGAAATTGGTGGATGACAAAATTTTGATAAAGACCACCAACACACATTTTAACAGTCTCATCAAAAGGCACATTAGCGAATTCACTACTGATATCAAAAGGAACATAAAAAGCATTTAGACACATAAATATCAAATGTTTGAATTAATTTTTTAATTGTTGGTTTTAAATCCATATGACATTTTGATATTAGTTTTCATATTTTGTAATCGTTATTTTGTAACTTTCTCCACTTTTTTATTTCTCAAAATACCAATATCGTTTGGTATCCAACAGAAGAGGATTACTTTTGTATAGCAGAGGTTATTGATTCCATTGATGCAATTCTCAGAATACATTTAAAGGACTGCTTTTAAAGGTTCAAACAGTCATCCTACAAATTTATGCTATGCCAAACCAACCATTGATAGAATAAGTTACAATACATGAGTTTTAGGAATTTTGGATACTCCGATGGGTTTTATTCTGTCATACACAAGGAAATCACTTTTGACTAATTTCAGTAGACGTTTTTGAATATTGATCTAATCGAGCGATTTTGTCAAATGTTTGATATCATTTAGAATATTATACATTTTGTGCATAGTAAAAAGATAATAATAAAACTCCAGAACCGATATTAGGCTTAGTTATCATCATCTGTTTATTGCGGTACTAGTTGTATCTACCCGATGTAGACTGGGATTCATTAATGACATTTTAGTTTAAATTTTAAAATAAATAAATAAAAAAAAACGTCTAAGTTATGAAGAGACAGAAAACAACTCAAAATCTAAGAAGGATAAGAGTAAAAATTATGAGTTATCTTTCTTAGATTCTGAGACTTAAGTCGTTATTTAAAATTCCCTCCATTGCTATAATCTTCCTTGCCGGAATAATTATTTTCGGAAAGAAACTAGAACAAATTATAGTTTTTTAGTGTAAAATGAAATCGCTAGTCAGATCAAATATCGATTTGTCAGATGCATTACTATCTAACATGGAAAATCCGACCAACTTGAATTTATATATTAGATAAGGCTGAATGTTTTAATATGCTCTCTTTGCATAAGGAAATCAGAGATCAGTTCGTGTACCGTGAGGCATGAGCCAATTCATCAACGAATGCTTTAAGAGAGGTATGCTTATCATTGGATACTTCTTGATGCGTATTTAATTGGGGAAATGGAATTTCAAATTTCGCAAAAAGTTCCTCATGTTTGACAAGGTGTGAAAGAATACAGAAATCCAACCCCTGAGATGGAGCAAATTGTCCCGTCACAGTTGGTGAGTAATTAGACACGTTGTGAATACACATGGTGTCAGGTGTGGGCTAAGTACCAAAACGTTTATGAAATAGAGAAAGTTGATATTCTTTAAATGTTTCTTTTTGGTTAAGGCATCAACAAGGTCAATAACAGTAAATTAACAATATAAAGAAAAATCCTGTTGAAGTAGGAAAGGAATTTTCTTATCATAGTCCATGGGTAAAAGTATATTTTCTATGATTTGGTCAAATGAATTTTTGTATTTAGGCCAGACAATTAAAGTAGTTTAGCTGGCGTCTATCCATTTCTTGTTTTTGGCCAGATCAAAACAATCTATTGATCCGGTTTATGTAAATAGTTCTCTCAAAGATAAAGATGGTGTTTGATTTATAGTTTTAAAATTAAGTCTCTACCTTATCAAGATGCATCCGGAAAGCGGGGTGGTTGGTATGTGCCCCCCCCCCCCCCCCCCCAACACACACGGAAAATTTCCTATTTTTTTTTTCGATAATAAATTTTTCACCAGTAAGGGAAAAACTTTTTAAAAACCGTAATGTGGAAGTGCGGAGGCATCGTACAGACTGAGATTAGCTGCAGATCATCATCATCATCCTCCTCCTCATCATCATCCTCCTCCTCATCATCATCATCATCCTCATCCTCATCATCATCATCATCATCATATTCGGTTTAACATGCTGGCAGAGTCTGCCTGTCTCATAATAAAATGTCAACAGATTTCACCAGTCAACCATTTCTAAGGATGTAAGACTGATTTTAGTCTAGTAAATTGTTCATTTTATATTTGATCTTTGATCAAATATGAAATGAAACGACAAATATCCATTCAGAATTTTGTGAACAAAAAAGCGAAAAACCGAAAATTAGCTTCTAAATAAAACAATAAGGTATGTACCTTTCTCTCTGTAGGCTACAGTTTTTGTGAAATTATACTGTCTAGCCGAACTCGTGTAAATTACACAGGATTATTGTCGCAAATACTGCCCCCCCCTCCAATTATATTTCTTAATTTTTATTAACAAAATAACTTTAATTTAACTGATGTTTTTATTTTAATAATTTGTTAATTTAATTAATAAAATCTAAATTTAATCCAATAGATATTTTTTACACTTGGATCCACCCTTGCTCTATATAACAATATTACAATAATAAATTCTGGGTTCAATTTTTTTAGCAACTGAAATTTATTTAGTCTTTTTAATGTAAGAATTAATTAATATTGAAAAAATAAAGACATTAAAAGTCCAAGAATATCATTTAAGAAATGAACAAAGATGCCAAAAAATGAACATTATAAGTCTGCAAATTTCACAAGTCAACCATTTCTGTTTTATTGCTGCTCAATGCAGAGACACTTTGACGATCCATCTTATTAGTAGGTGTGGTACTGAATAGGCTTCACACTCACCGGACCATGACCCCCTCCTCCCACGATTTTTATCTATGTCTATCAAAACAATCCCCAGATTATTACTAAAGTGAAGAGAGCCATCACAGCCAAAAGCAGTTGTGTCCAGGTATGATTGCAACACAGAGGTTCACATTTGGAGCATATTGTTGCATGACAATAAAACAAAGACCGTTGAACATTCATGACTGAAACTTGGTGGACAAGTCAGGTATAGACTGCAGACTATGGTTGGATTGCAGAAAGGATTGTGAATTTTATTAACGATTTCATGGGTGCTATTTAATTTGTGTCATCCTGTGCATTAAAGAAATTAGCAAAGACTTCTTTATGAATTAATGCCATGTCAAATGAAGGTTAGATATACTACTAAGTTGGCACATCTATGAACATCGTTTTCAGAAATATTGATTGGAATGATGACAATTAGTATAGCATTTTGGTTATTGATAAAGATGAGATTTGTCTGGAAACCATCCAGCTATTTTGAATATCTCCAGAAGAGATTGTTTGACCTTGTTGCAATTTGGCAACAAAATCAAAAAGTGGTCTAATTGCATAAACAATATTGTTTAAACTTAGAACATTTTTCTTTAAGGAAACTAAAGCAAAAGTAAGTAAAAAAAAAATTAAAATACTAAAAAAAAACGATAACATTTTGGTACCAACACTTGTCCAGGAATTGGTAAAAAGTAATTCACTTTTTTTTGAATACTGACTTTACTTGAAAGCAAAAGAATCACTTGAATTCAGTTTTACGAAAACAAGTCTTTTTCTTGTGTTCACGTCTACCTTTATTGGTCTATGTTCGATTTAAGCATAACTGGGAGAACAAAGATTTTGACACCCAATTTGTCTGGTGACCAAAGAAAAAAAGGGGCAGATTCTAAATCTGTTAAATCCATTAGTTATTTTGCTTGAGGTTACTCTGATAGTACTCTGATGTTCTTAGCCTTTTGGCTAAGATCAAAGTGTAGTATCTGTTACGATGGATACTGCACCCCATAGACTGGTATTGTCTTGGCCTTCGGGGCTTGATTTACCCTGGTCTATGGGTCTGTCCTGTGCAGTTCTAGGAGGTCCACCCTCCCAGGCTTCGCCTCCCCTCTTTGGGGAGGAGTAAGTTTATTGCTTACTGTCTGAGGCGCTCCTACCGGGGAATGCCGACGGGCTGCCCAGGCAATTTTTAATGGCCAGAGTGCTCACCTCTCCGGCGCTGGCTTTTCAAACCCCACTTTCCCGACCCGACCTTGGGTCACCTCTTACTTGTGGGAGTAAGATAAAAACTGGCCTTGTGCCTAGCTCCTGGAGAGGAGTAAATCAATAGTCTGTGACGTTTACATTTTAACGGTCAATTTCATATTGTTTTATTTTTCGATTGTACCTGCACCAGGCATAGGCTCTCCCCTGTGCATGCATTATGTAACACATTCTGTAAGGCTTTTGGAACAGGAGAAACTTTTGAAAATGTTTGAATGAAAAAGGGCTACCAAGAAAACTAGTAATTGACAGTGCAATGTGACTACATGTTTCACACCTCATGTATATTGTCTTTGGCAAAAAAGCATCACTCAGGTTACATAGTTCTACAATTGAGGCCACAGGTGTTGGCTGGTTTCACTCTTGTAAACTGGGATTAACTGCAGTCTCTGCCAGTAGCTGAGACTCAATCACATACTGAAGAAAAAAGATAATTATATAATCATCATCATCGGTTTAATGTCCGTTTTACATGCTGCCATGTGTTGGATGATAAACTATAAATTTTATTTGACTTAACTATTAGATTTATTTCTCTAACTATAAGTTGTGCCTCAGAAGACAATAGCCATGAGAGACCTAAGCATCTCTATCTATTCTGACTCTGCATAATGATCTTCTCCCTCGAACTTCTAAATAGCAACCAATTTAAATCTTTAATCTTAAAATGTACCATCACATGGTTTCATCAATCAGCCAATGAAATATCTACTTTTCCTTGTGAGTTTCATTGGCAATCATTGAAATTCATAATAATTTAAGCACTCAATTCCGAAAAAATTACAGCTAACTTAATGTTACAGTCTGTTATTATTAAAGATAGTCAATTCCTGACTTTCTGTGTCTTCTGTTTTTTCTTCCAAATTAAAATCGTGACTGAAACTAGTTAAATTTTATACTAAAGGTGAATCTAAGGGAAAATGAGATAAAGCAGCTGATAGCAATCCAATAAAAGGAGTTTCATACCAGATCAAGTCAATCAATCAGCAACATCATTTTAATGTAATTAGCTGACCCTGTCAATCAGCATCTATATAAATAAATAAAGTAAAGTCAGTCTCTTCATAGCTTTCTTCCTACATAATCAATATTTGATTCTGCTCTGTCAGTTTTTCTTGTGGACCGTTGCAGCATGTTGTTAAGAAGAATAAAATTTAATTTGATTTAATCCCTTCTAGAAAATACTTTGTCCTGGTCTGAATTATTTTCAAATAGTTACCATCTTTAAAAAAAAAAAAAGGAATGTTACTCTATATTCTTCCATGCATAGATACTTCTCTTTGATTGAGATGAAAAAATATTTGTAACCCCCCCCCCCCCCGACATAGTTAAAAAACAAAAACAAAAAAACAAATTGCAAGTAAATACGCTACCATGCAATATCCGGTTAGTACAAATAGTACTGTATAAAACTTTACAGCTGGGACTATCCCCCACATCATTCCAAAAACACCTCATCAAGGAATATGCAGTAACTTGCTAATTAAGTTATTTTTTGTTTTCATAGGCATATTTACAGAGACCTATAGGTCATCATTCCAGCACAATTCAACAAATGTCTGTTTTGGAGGTTCTCTATTTGTTTTAAAATTTTCACTACCTTTGCAGATCTATAAGTTAGACAATTCCTGAAAATTTAAGTTCAATTGGTTTACCCAAACATATTTTATGGGCATTTGAAGAAATGCCCAATTTTGAAAATTTGGAATTTTCTTGATTTGAGAGCACCAACAGTACAGAAAAGATTTTATGTTATGCACTTGGACTTCTACTTTCTTAGTACACCATCTGAATGTACTGAAACATTAAAATCATTTTATTTTGATTTCACTAAATTAAAAAAAAAATGTGATAATTCAAGTCTTGGTAAAAAAATAAGAAAAATCAGGATATCTGTTAATTGAAAGCACTGTCTCCTTGCCATTCATATTTCTATAAGTTGGTGAAGATATTTTGCAGAAAAGTCAATTTAGTTGTTTAAAGTAATAATTTCAGTGTTTTTTGAATAACTAAAATAAAAAAAGTGAAAAAATCGTAAAATTCTGAGTTTTTTTTCTTCCATTTTTTAACCTCTATAACTGTTACGAACTTAGAATAATATAAACTATAGATATTATGACAGAACACAAAGAGGTAATTTGAATAAGGAAGAAATAACAGGATTCAAATTTGCATATAAGTATATTTATGTTATCTAATAATCAAATATTCTTAAGGTTTGTACTCATGTACCTGAAAACTTTAAAATCCATAAAACCTTTAAGAACACACTCTTTAGTCATTCAAAAACATCAGTGAAATTTTTTTTTTAAGGTTTTTAACTTCTTCATTGTGCCAGGGATTTCAGGTTGGCTGCTGCTAATCTATAATATACTAAACATTTGTGGACATGTGTGTTTGTTTGAAAACAGCAGCAGCCATAACTGCTGGCTTTGGTTGATCTATATAATACTAACAGTCTGTGGACACGTATGTTTGTTTAAAAACAGCAGTAACCATAACTTGGAATTTTCAAATATCTATGAAAACATTTTGAAATTTCCAAATATTTAATAATATATATAACAAATATTGACCAAACGGGTCACAAGTGGTCTTATATAGACTAAAGATTATAGTGTTTCAATGTAACATCTTTAGACATGGGCATTATGGTTTTTATTGCTAAGTGTTCCAGTTTTTATCCCTGGCAGACATAATCATGCATACAAAGTCTTTCATATACATGACTATAATTTCAAAGAATTTGACAGACTGACAGAAATGGTTTGTTTCTTGGAAGAGAATTATGGTTTTCGCTTCACTAAAGATAGCGCTCACAATATTGACTCTTTTTCAACTTTTTCGCAATCTTTTCTTTCCCACATGATCTCAGAGTAATTTATTTTGGCTCGCATCCACATTCTTTCGACTTGTTTTTCTTCTTGTTGCTTTCTTGCTTTCATCATCTTACAAGTTTTCACTAACCTGTTTAATGACTCATGTGAGTGTTTGTGCGCCAATGTTTGTTAACAAATTAAATAGTTTGCAATACTAGACGCTGGAATTTAATACGTTCATTTTTTCCTCCCCCAAATATGAATATTTCTTTAATATGAATGTTGCTTGGGAAGGGTCAGGAAGTTGCGGCCAATCCTTACATCTAGGCACATTTCCTTCAAAATTTGAAACAAAGTCTTTTCAGCCTGGTCGTGTTATGCCCATTTCTTTACTTCTTTACTTGTCTCAAAATGCGAAAGCTGTTGCAACAAAAATTAAGAGTCGAAACAAGAAAGGTTTTACATGGCTTACAATTTACTGTAGTAGAATGCCGACATTTTCTTGGACAGTCTGCTTTACATGTACAGTCAGCTCCCCGGCTCCCGCTGGAAGGAGCAAAAGGCGGAACGTCCACTCACTTCGATCTCAAGTCTGGCTTTTGTTGTTACCCCCCCCTCTCCCTTTCCAATTCTCTCTCGATCAGTGACTGCAAACAATGTTTATATTTTCATTTTTATCCTAACCTTGCAATTATCAAACCAATCACAGCCGCATTAAAAAATGTGACCTACATCTTGTTACCATCTAGATTATAATTCTTATTCACTACCCTGCTTTTCCTATCTTGTTATATGTGTTTGCTCTGCCATCTTGCATGACAGTGAGAAATGCGCCCCAAGCACTTCTGATCTGCAATGGCTTTGGATGTGTGACAAGAAACTGGAGAAAAGAATCCCTTCAACTGTGCTTCATCAACAATTTGGTATGGTGGAATTATTGATGCCTTACACGCTCATCGTCTCAGATAGTTGGACCATGTACAGCGTGCCACCTCTTGCATCGACTCCATAACACGCCTGGATATCCAAAGCACTAGGGAGTGTAGTAGACTGAGCAAGACCTGCCTCGAGTGCATAAAAAGTGATATGATTGCCTGACTGATGTCAACCCTTTGGATTGGACCACATGGAGAGCAGACGTGAGACGTTGTCTAGTGTTGTTCACCCCAGAGTCCAAAACACTTGCAACACTCTAAGTACCAAAAGTAGTAGTAGTAGTGGTGGTGGTGGTGGTGGTGGTGGTGATGGCTATTTCTTTAATATGACTATTCATGCATAATGACAGTTCATAGCCATTCCTATAATGACGTAAATTATGCACCAAAAAATGAAATTGATATTTATTACTTCTAGGTAAGGTTTTCATATCTTCTTTCTTTTTCTATTCATCTTATGTCACTTTTCCCTTATTCAGAAGTCAGACATTTTCTGATATTACACAAGCTCACTCTCCACGTCTCATGGTTTAGCGGGTTAGCTGTCTCCAAATTAGACTCTGTGTAGTCTTGTCTAATACCTTGCTTCTAAGTTTTCCTTGTCCGGCAAACCTTCCTGCGATGTAGGACATCCATGCTTCTTCAATGATTTATCCAGGATGATAAACGTCCCACATGACCATACCAGCGTAATCGATTCATCCTTGGGATAACCTCCATGCTGGGCAAGTGTAGTGCTTTCAGCAAATCGTCTGACCTGATGTGTTGGGTTTGGTCAGATTTCACATTGTACATCCATCTGAATATGGATCTGTCATTGCACTACAAATGAGCAAGCATTCACTGCCATATATCATGACGCTACTAACACAGCTGCTATGCAACTTAGAGAGAGGGACAGCTCACGATGTTATCTACTACTAAAATTGTCTGATTCTCGCTTAGTAAATAGATATTTGAAGAGATCTCTGAAAATAAATGAAGAAAATTGGTGAAAAATTGCGTTTTGTAAAAAGAGTTACAAAGACTGTGTCGGCATGGATTGACACAATGTTAGGAAGTCACCGGTTGCGTATCTGCTTCACACAGTATAAAGCGGTTTTTCAAATCCATTTTCCGCAATTAACAAAAATAACCTTTTGTGCAGATATATCAACTTTCCACAGCAAAAGGATTAAGATATAAGATCAAAAATGGAATCTAATAGTTTCACTTTATTAAAGCGTTGATATATTGGTAAGAATAAAGAGTAATAGAACATTCTTATGCTGTTCTTTAGTTTACTAAAACTAGTAGGCAGACACAAAGCTTGGAAATTGAACTTGGATAAAAATTCAGAATAAAATCAGAATAACTATTGTACACAATATTATATTTCCATCTTGCACTGTATAAAATATTATATTCAACTTGTTATAAATATATTTAAAGAATGCAAATAAAATCTGTACTCTGGGGAGACACACTGAAATAGAAAAGACATTTGTAGGTGAAGGTTAATTTTTTTTATTGGTCGTTTATTAAATTTGGTTTTTAAACCTATAACCACATAATAAAAATTTCTTCATGTGTAAACATTAATGGAATCTGATTTTGCTGGAGAAAGTGGAGGCTATGAGAGAGAGAGAGAGAGAGAGGTGGTGGGGATGTGAATGAGAGAGGGATGAGCATGTGAATGAGAGAAGGGTTGGAACGTGAGAGAGAGGGGGTGTAGAAAGAGAGAGGGCATGAGAGAGAGAGAGTGGGGGCTGAGAGAGAAAGAGGGACTGTGGTCGAGAGGGGAGGGAGAGAGCTGAGATGAAGACAGAGACAGAGAGGAGGCTGTGAGATAGAATGTGTTGGATAATACAGAGAGAATTTGAAAAAAAGTAATTCTTAACAGATCAATTACTTTAATGAAAGACTAGTGATAAAATATTTATTACATAGCACCCAAAACACTGATATTTAATCTAATCAGAATGTAAGAAACTTTGTAAATGTTTAGTGACACAAGTGAAAGATTTATTACTATAAATTATTACTGCTGAATAGTTGTTTATGCATTGGGTAAAATAAGTTTAACTCAATGTTAGTAAAATAACTATGTTTTTATTCAGGCCCTCAAGTTTTTTTGTTGGCTTGTTCAAGCTAGGGCAAAACCAAAGAGCATTGTGTTTTTAAAATTTCTTATGTGTCAGATAAAAAATAGTTTGGTTTAGTGTTTTTTCCAGCATATCAACCTCAGTCGAGCATTTAATACAATTTAAAAAAAAAGAGACAATAATCATTCTGTTTGGTAGAAAGATTTGAAGAAAAGAAAGAACATCGATTTTGGTATTCTCTTTTTTATTCTCTTGTTCCCACGTGTTATTTCAACTTTTGAATATTCTCTGTATGAGTTTCACACTCTATGGACTGCATATTTGCATCCTATTTTAAAAGGTCAGCCACATCTTCTTTAACTTCTCGTTTCTTACCTGAGTCAACCTTGAGCAGAATCAGGTCAAGAATTCTTGTTTGAGTCTCTCTACTCATTCTCTGTAAGACATCATTGTTGGCAGGTCATCCAGAGTCTTCTACAAGTTAGTCAATGTAGGTATGACAAGGTCTTACAACTAATATTTTGCCGTGTAATGGATTCCATAGAAGGGTGTCACTCACAAATTCTGACCTATTTCCCCAGGAGTGACCAGCAAACCGAAGCTTTCTTTCTTAGCGAACCTGAGATAAAATGAAGGTGTCCATATAGGTGTCTTTTGGTCGGGTGTTTCCTTCAGTTGATGATAACATCCTTGTGTATGTTCTGTTAAATGATGTTTCTTGTTTTGTCAGTGTCCAAGCTGTTGAGACAGAGAGCAAGACAGATTCGACCGTTGTCCTAAAAAACGCCCCTCTTAAGATTGTCAGAGGACTTCCAGATGGTGCGTAGTCCATCAAGAACACCCCAGGCCTTGCTTTTGCAGATTTTGATATCTCTTCCCACTGACCGGATGTTGCTGCAGAAGTATACAAATTCCTGGACAAACCTGATGTTGCCGTTTTTCTGCAGAATTTCTTATCCTTAGCTGATAAATTCTGATTTGCCAGTATTGATATAGAGGCCAATCGCACTAGCCGCTACTTCCATGAGATGGAGATGTTTGCTAGTTACATGTATGAAATATTTCTCTGTATCTTTGCCTAGAGGGTTTTCATAAGATAACATTGGGCTATTATATGCAATAGCTTACCTGTTTTCGTCAGTGTATCATTTCAGTATTCGTCAGTAAATATCTATGTTAGTTCATAGTTAAAAACTATAATCTAGATAATTGAATCTCTTACATCTCTTTATAGAGCTTTATTAAACAGTATTAATCTGTATTCCCATGAGCTGCATTACACATACCAGGATGGATTCATAATGCCTAGAGCCTCTTTTAATGGAGTCCGAGCTCAACTGCTTCAAAGCATACTGCTTTCGTACAAACTGTGAAAATAGAGATTACATGACTGAAGTTATGGGTTTAGAAAATATTTAATTTACTTCCCCATTATGAGATCTAAAATGATTGAAATGTGTTCAGTTTTTTTTTTGGGGGGGGGGAGGAGGATTTAGAATTTTATTAAATTGAGGATAAACATTTTTTGTTAGATGATTTAGACTTCCATAGGAAACCCTGCTTATATAAAAAATAAATAAATGTACAATTCGTTTTGCAGCGATACACAAAATATTTGTTCCGAATCTCATGGGAATCGATCCAATGATTCTGCAGTTATAGTATGGGTGTGTGTGTGTATATATATATATATATATATATATATGTTTTAGAGAACAGTATACATTATTTTGGTTACACATCGATACCTTCGGTTTAACAGAAACACTAGAAACTCAGCCTGCAGGGCCAAAGATACCAAGTGTATCAGTTCTTCAGTGACAGGGTCTGACTGAAAAACTGGTACACTTGGTATCTTTGGCCCCGCAAGCTGAGTTTCCAGTGTTTCCATGAAACTGAAAGTATCAATGGATGATCACACTAAAATATAATGTTCACCGAAACAAAAATATATGCTCTTATATATGTAATTAAGCACTCTGGTAATTTTCCTTTACTAAAAACAAGAAAGTATACAATACACACATTATATATATATATATATATATATATATATATATATATATATATATATATATATATATATAGCATAGAGTTATGTAAACACAATTACATAATTTTAATGATTATGGTTTCAACTCAGTAAGATGGTACTAATTATCATTAATAATAAAAAAAGCACACTAATATAAGATGTGTGTGTATCCCCCCCCCTCACTTCTAATACTTCAAAGCAATCAAAAACACTGCTCTGCTATAGTAAAAATATAGCTGGCATGATTGAAGTTATGTGCTCATAAAAGTGTTCATTTTGTGGAGTTAAGCCGTGGCCACCGAGAGTTACTACAGGCCAAGCAACTAACTTCCTGCCCCCCTCTGACGTCACTGACTTCCGTGTCAAAACAAGGACCGTAGTAATAACAATAAGAAGGCATTTCGACTTCTCCATTTACTAAATAATCCATCAAAATTCAGGAAATCAACCAATTTTAATGAAATTTTCAGGATTTATTAATTAATGATCACGGAATATAATAAATCCATTACTTTATTATAAAGCTTGGTGCAAATGTATTATTTCTTGTAAACAAAAAACACCTTTACTAAAGTTATTCAAAATATCAAAACATGTTGACCATACGATATTGTAAATATTTAAAACAAAGCATTAGACAACTTTAAAAATTGCATGTAAAAAAGAAAAGAAAAGAACACGATTCGATTCATCTTGAAATTGATCTTTATTCAATATAAATTTAAAGAAAATAATAATTCACGATCAAATACTGCAAAAAACTGAATTATGAATTACCATTATTTAAACTTCTAACCCAATCAACCGTAAGTAATTCAGACTTTGAAATTTGTTTAAAAATTATACAAAAAAATTTTTCAATGTTAAGTGTTTGTTTAATAATGGAATCAAAATTCAGGAAATCAACCAATTTTAAAATAATTTCGCGCTTTTTAAAATTTCATTTCATAATTCACAAAGTTAAAATGCCTACTGCATATGTTTGGATTTCCAAAAGAGAAATAATTACTGCAGATATGGATACACGTAATAATGTTTACACCGACTAAATATAGTGTAGTAAGTTTGAATTTTGTTTTAATTATATAAAAAATCAAGTCTGAATTACTTATTCATTATTTGATAAAAAAGTAGTGTTCCATTTTTTTTATTACTTTTTTTCGATGTCTTAAGTGTAGCATAGTTTATCTTTTCTCTACTTTTGTAGATTAAATAAATGAAATAATAACATCATATTTAATCAAAATTGTCACAAAAAATATTAATTAAACAATGCTTTATTCAATGATAATATCGTTAATTCTTCGAGTTATACTGATTTTATTAACGAGAGTGTAGGGGCATTTTCCGTAATATATACGAAATAGTTTTTTTAAAAAAATATTTAAAACATATACAGATCTTATTTTCATTTTAAAAAAATCATGGATTTTTTTTATATATATATAAAAATATACGTTTAGTAAAGGTGTATTTTATTTTTAAAAAAATAATATATTTTCACTAAGATTTTAAAAAAATGTTTCACTATATTTCCTGTGCTTGTTTATTAATAAATATTGAAAATTTCATTAAAATTGGTTGATTTCCTGAATTTTGGTGAATTTTTAAGTGAAGGGAGGGTCAAAATGTTTTTACATTTTGGGGATCGGCCTTTGATTTTGCACGTACCTATCTCTTAATAGCAAGATAGGAGTTGGTGATTCCATTATTAAACAGACAGTTAACATTGAACTTTTTTTTGTATAATTTTTAAACAAATTTCAAAGTCTGAATTACTTACGGTTGATTGGGTTAGAAGTTTAAATAATGGTAATTCATAATTCAGTTTTTTGAAGTATTTGATCGTGAATTATTATTTTCTTTAAATTTATATTGGATAAAGATCAGTTTCAAGATGAATCGAATCGGGTTCTTTTCTTTTCTTTTTTTTACATGCAATTTTTAAAGTTTTCTAATGCTTTGTTTTAAATATTTACAATATCGTATGGTCAACATGTTTTGATATTTTGAATAACTTTAGTAAAGGTGTTTTTTGTTTACAAGAAATAATACATTTGCACCAAGCTTTATAATAAAGTAATGGATTTATTATATTCCGTGATCATTAATTAATAAATCCTGAAAATTTCATTAAAATTGGTTGATTTCCTGAATTTTGATGGATTATTTAGTGAATGGAGAAGTCGAAATGCCTTCTTATTGTTATTACTACGGTCCTTGTTTTGACACGGAAGTCAGTGACGTCATTTTCTAGCCAACCGGCCTGTAGTAACTCTCGGTGGCCACGGTTAAGCCCTCATAGAATGTCTTGGTGTTTACTTGCTTCCCCCCTCCCCCACTGCTGCAATATGTGGCACAAGGTGGAAAGGTGGGGAAAACGGCTGCCCCAGCCGGGCACTCTAGTTGGCTATAAAAATAGCCATAAACTGATCCATAAGCATTCCTCCTGTATGGGCGCCTCAGGCGATCGACAATAAACCAACCCCCACTCCCGAAAAAGGGGGTAATACGTGAGGACCAAGCTGAACAATACTGCATCCCAACAAAGAAGGGTCTGGTGTTTCAAGTCAGCTCCTGGTTTGTCAGATTGATTGCCGAGGATGGATCCTTGGCTGGTATGAAACGACAAACCGGTAATACCTGGTATACTATTAACACTGAGTGGACTAAGCCGGCTTCTTCCAAAGGAGGAAGTTTACAGGGAATATCCAATTCACAAGCGGCCCCCAGTCGCATCTATATTCCGGTCATGGGAAGAGGACATATAACTCCTGGTATTCCTAAAGTATCACCCATCTGGTACTGGCCAGGCTCCACATTGCTTAACTTCAGTGATCTAATGAGAACTGGGGTGTCAATGTGATTATGCCGTATATGGTACGAAAACAGCCACAGAATGTCTTAAAAGAATTGAAATTTGCTCTAACCTTGACAATCAGCATGACTCTAACTGAACTATGATTTAACTCATATAGAAAAAAACTTAAATAAAAAAAAAAAACAATTTTCAGTGTGTGTGTGTGTGTGTGTGTGTGTGTGTGTGAGGTCGTGCTCCTCCTTGGGACACCTTAAGAAATAAAAGATAACTATGACTCTCTTATAGCAAGTGATCGTTACCTTCACACTTTCAAGTCTTTATGCGTTATCGTTGTTAACAGACACACAGACATCTCACTAATATATAAATCTATCAATTTTGAGCATGTCTATTCATAGAGTGAAGGCTAATAATGTTTTTTTCATGCAAAAAATTGACTATTAATACATTCAATGTTATAAATTACTCAATGTCATATGGAACAGCACTTCAGGAATTCTTGACAGTCACAAGTTTTTGTTTTCCCTTGTTAATGCTTTAATAAAAAGACAACTGCACTTTGAATTCTATCAACATAGAAATAGAAGATATTGTAATAAATCATTCGGGCTCAAGGGAAATCAACTCATAACATTGCTGACATATGCATTCTTTGTGTCTGTCATATTTTCGCAGATATATCTAGGTCACCAAAAAAACAATGAAGAACGTCGTTTTTTTTGCGATCGGAAATATCTAAGTAATTTCGTGCTTGCATTATATCATTTGTTTGTTATGACTGTTTGGACATCTGCCTTTTTAACCATCCTTTTGATTTAACCTTTAAAAAATAAACCAAAATCACTGCACAAAACGTATATACAGTATTTATATACATACAACATTCTGTTGAATATTAAATCCGATATTAAATGCTCATTTAATACATTTTTACCATTATTTCTGAATTTATCCCATCCGAAATTTTTCTCATCTGGCAAAAATATATTACTTTATTAGTGTTGTGGGCCTGTAAAAGGACCGGAAGGAGAACATGTACTCTGAGTTTAGAGAAAACAAGTATATTGAAAAAAGTATAATACAACAGAGAAACAAGAGTTGTTGTACGAAAGTCTTGACTGCTAGTATAGACTGGTGTGGTTTCAGGTATTTACTTCCTTCCCACCGCAGGAAGATGTGGCACAAGGCCGGAAGGTGAGAAGAGTCAAGCCAACGCTCCTAAAAAAGGAGCACTCTGGTCTCTAAGAAATTGCCTGCGCAGCTCTGTCAGCATTCCTCGGTTAGGGCGCCTCAGGCAGTAAGCAATAAACTTACTCCACCCCAAAGAAGGGAGACAAGGCTTGGGAGGGTGAACCTCCTAGGACTACCCAGAACCAATACCTCAGCCCGACAGATAAAAGGCCACCGAAATAGTCCAGTTCAAGTCCGACTGGGGTGAATCCAACCCTGAGAAGCAAGTGTTCCCAGTATTTATGGTGAGTAGAAGAGTTCAAGTAGTCCCTATAGGTAAAGTACCAGAACAATTAGCAAAAAAACAAAAACAATTTGTTAATCGATTTTTGACAATAAGTTTCCAGATCGAGATGAAATATTAAAAAAATGTCCACCATAGTTAGAAATCCATTAATATTTCTGAAGGGTTCAATTAAATCACATCTCGTTCTTTTCTAATAAAGTAGTTAATCTTAATTTTTTATAATATCTCCCTGTAACTGTAAGTTTTTACTTAAAAAAATAATAGTTTTGCCACCATTCGGTGTATGCCTTCTACTCTTGATATTAGATTCCAATTTCCATGTTTAGACTCTTGCATCCAAACCTGAGTGCAATATTCTATATAGGGTATTATTAGAGCTTTATATCTGTGAAAGTAGTGTGATATAATGGTTACAGGCACAGACTGTGGGCTTGGTGCGCCAGATTTGAGTTCTGTCGGGAAATACTGCATCACTTTCACTAATACCCTTGGGAAATATATGAATCTATATATCCTCCCTTTACCTATAGATAAAATAGTAGGGTAAAAAAACAACAACACATACTTTATATCAAACGCATTAGAATGAAATTCTGTACCTAACTAGCCAAGCTTTAACATTTATAATACTTTTTCTTTTATAAAATCTGTCTTCTCGACACTCAACATTCAATGGTGGCCGCACCATGCCTACTCATCTTGGCAGCCATTAAATACAAAGTGTCTAGAAGACAGATTTTATAGAAGAAAAAGTGTTATAAACGTTAAAACTTGACTAGTTAAGTAGAGAATTTCATTCTAATACGTTTGATACAAATTATGTGTTGTTTTCTTTGGTTTATGAGTTATTGAGTGTAAACTATTCAGAAATTTTACCGATTAATGCAGTGTCTTTTAAAATTATTTTTAAACGATGAAAATATTGGCCTTTCTATAGTCTGTTCCACCCGATACTGGAAAATTTATTTTATCTTATGACATCAGAATGTTATTACATGTTGTTTGAACCGTGAATTGAATGTAAAACATTTTAAGAAACATTTTTTGTAGATTAAGGAAAATCATTCCTCAGGAGGCCAAATAGTGACGTTTGCTTGCAGGGGAAAGAGGGTGGGGAGTAGGACTGATTAAAATCTCTTTCTGGTCTGCATATTGCTCAATCTTTGGTTTAAAGTAACAAAAAATAAAATAAAATAATCCATAAATCTTTTTGATTTTTCACTTTTATATAAGAATACTATTTAAAATATTTACGCTATGTAAGTGACACTTGTTCATCTCGTAAAATATTGGATGCTGAACAGATTTAACAGAAATGATGAATGCTACCTTTTAAGTTAAGATCTGAGAAATATATCTGAAAGGGGAAAAAGGAAGAAGTACTTTGTGTTAATGTCTACTCAGAGTATTGGATAAATTGCATGTCAATATATACAGTTGACTTGGTTAATGTAGTAGGGGGAGTCAAAAGTTTTGCTATATTCAGCAGCTCCTGATGCTTTTCCAGAGGTTGTGATTGCGACGAGCCATACTGGACTCTAGAATTGCCTCTATGGATGGGGAGCATGGGCCCGGAATCTACAATTTTAGGCTTACCCTGACCTTGCCTGAACATAGAAATTCTTTAAACCTGAACACAGTGTGAAAAAAAACCCCTACATTTTTCAACTTTTGCAATTTGATTTAATGCTTAATTTTTTATCTAGTCGATTAAATTTCTGATTAAACAAACAAACAAAAAAAAATAGTTCAAGAGCTTAAGCTTCTTGTCCATCTCTCTGGGATCAGTTGAAATATGCAGCTGATCTAGAAGTTGATCTGGGTTGTAGATTGGTGGTATGAAATGGCTTATTTCGTTTAATCCTGTTAAGACTCAGCTCCTGTCTTTCAATTGTAGGTGTGCCCCTTTTCTTCCTGAGATTCTCATGGATTGCTCTGCTCTTGAGAAATCGACTCTGAAACTTCTTGGTCTTTCTCCCTCATCAAATCTTTCTTGGAATTCATACATTAGATCCATTGCTCTTTCTGCTTCTTGTAAAATCGGTTCTCTCTATCGCTCTAAACACTTTCTCACACCAAAGGCTATTCTCTATCTCTACAAATCTACTATCAGATCATGTATAGAGTACTGTTGTCATATTTGGGCTGGTGAATCTTTGTTCCATTTGAAGGTTCTTGATAAGGTGCAAAAACGTATCTGTAATTTGATTGACTCTACCCATTCTTCTTCTCTCTCACAGACATGATGTTGATAGCCTTTTCTCTAAGTACTATTATGGCATGTGGTCTTCAGAATTGTCTAATCTATTCCCGGCTTCCTTTGTTCCAGTTCGTTTGACTCGTTGGTCTAGTGGTCTCCATCAATTCGCTGTTTTGATACCTCATTATAATACAGCTTTCCAAGAACTGCAGGCTTGTGGAACTCTCTTCCTGCTGACTGTTTTCCTCCTACCTATAGCCTTGGTCTTTTCAAGACTAAGGCCAATAGGCATCTTCTGTCTTTGCGATAATCATCTTTCATTCTTGTTAGCTTTTTCATCAAATGGCTTCATGCCTTGTCTGGAGCGATTTTCATTAAAAAAAAGTGGAAGTAATTTTATAGCTATTTAAAGTTCGCTAAAATTGTGAAAACTATAAGATTTTGCAAAAGTTAATCATAAATTTAGAAAAATTCATAAATCTGGTCAAATTAAGTAATTTTCTAATGAGGATAACTTCGAAATTACAGCTCCTCATAAGGCAAGTGAGCACTCAAATGAAAGCTTATCATAGACAATTCAAGGAACTTAAAAACAAGCTGAGGACTTAGATTTGATAGCCTCAGATTTGGTAAAAGGGTTAGTGTGTTGAAATCTATAACTGAAGTGAGAAATTCCACTAGTTCAAAACAAAATTTAAAGTTTGAGTTAGAAAATCTTTGTTTGCCATAAAATAAATATTTATGGGTCTTCACTTTGTGGCTCAAATGGACTCGATGGAGAAAAACATTAATTCATTCCAAAGATTCACAATTACATATAGCAAAATTCAATAAATTATTTCTCTTCATTTAGAACTGATTGATAATTTTTAGGGTATGATGTAACAGTATGTCTATACTTTTGTTAAACGGCTGTTGAGATAACGCACTAAGTTAAAAAATTTGATATTACATTTTAAAAATTAATTAAAAATTGAACTCATGGTGTACACTTGTAAGATCAACATTTCAACCAAGTGGCTATTCAGCGAAAATGGCAGATAATTAACAGTCAAATCTAATCTAACATAATATCATAAACACTGAAACATGAAAAGAATACATAATAGTTATCCCTCTTTCATTATTTGAGTCATACTTAGGAATGAAGACTGTTTATGAATGGTGTGTCATGTGACCTTTTTCGACATCAAAATTTTAAAGATTTCAGTTATTACCTATTTCTTTCCATGGCAGTTTCTGAACGAAAGAATGAATTTTTTTAACAGTTATTTAGTATTAATAAATGAAAGAATATATCTGTATTACTATTCTGTAATCGTAGCAAAATTTGTTGTTGATAGAAAAAAATGGTTTCTATCACTAATTGACATTTGCTGCAGAAAAGATGTCTTCCCCATGAAAAATATTCTGAGAAGGAATAATTACATATACAAAGAAATTAAAGTGAATTACAATTTGTTTTTAACAACATGAAACAATGCTAAAGAAAAGGAAATTGCAATTCAGAATAAACTAAACAATTGACATTTTAGGATAGAAGCGATTTAGGTCTTAAGATATCTGTCCGACTTAATTTTATATATTAGAAGATTTAGATTTATAACTCAATTGGAATCTAAACTAAATAAATAACTTTAATAAAAATTAGTATGTAAATTTCTTTAAAATTCGATTTTCCGCTAAACTTCTCAGTAAAAAATAAAATTAAATAAAAATGGAAATGAATTTTAACATTAATCAATGCAAACTTTTAAAATACATGTTCGTTTCATTTGTGTAGTATAAAAACTAAAATATGCACTTAGAAAGGAATTTCATTTTTTTTTTACAAATAACAATTTGTTTATATATATTTATAATAGTGAAACGCTTTAATCAAGCAAATCATACATCAGATAATATCAAATAGAAACTAAATCCACATCCACATATACAGAAATAATAAAAATGGATAAAAATGAATAAAAATGAATAAAAATGGATAAGAAAACTGAACATACACATCAGGTCTGAACACTGATTCTGGTATTTTAAAGACATATATATATACACGCTGTGAAAGACCTTGTTTTCAACTATAAATAAATTCTTCACATTGACTAGACATAAGAATCTAACATATGCATACACATGAATACAAAAGAATGTTACAAAAAACATTAATGTATGTTTTGATTATAGTTAACGAAAGAAGAACGAAACAAAAATAAAATTTAAAGATATTTTATGTGCAATTGTTTATAAATATTGTCTACTTTTTATCAAGAAAAAAAATAACCCAACATTTTTGATAAAAGGACAGAGGATTGTTGAAAACATGAAAATTATAATAACATTTATAATTTATATGATTTTATATTTTTATATTTTCCATAAGGTTACACTTCTCTTTTTAGAATATAAAGAAAAAAAAATACAAGTCTAGCCTCAATCACTGCCAATAATTTCCCTTTCTCCCTCTGTGTACCGAGAACTAAGCAAAACTTTCATGGGCAAAGTTTCTTTCCTAGAACTGCCCGTCTGTGAAACACAGTACCACGGTGCTGCTTCCCGGCTGACTATAACATTGCCGTTTCCAAGTCCAATGTAAACAAATTCTTGTTGAGCAGTCCTCTCAAATAATCAATTTCTGACCAGTTACAACCATCGCTGTTTCACCGTCTACCTGTCAAACTCAATAACCTTATTCTTGAGTTGCGTTTGGGCCTTGATAAGTGGTGACTCGTTTGTAATAAAAAAAAAAAATTAAAAATTAAAAATAAAAAAAAACAACAAACAAAACATCCATAATTTTTAGCTAAGGAACATATATATCTAATATATTAAGTATAGACGATTTTTCCCCTGTACCTTCTCGGAGTATAGGAAAATAACCACATGCATCACAGGCTACTAAACTCACCTCCATATCACACTTATTCACTCGAGCGTGTTTTAGTAAATTTCTTCTTATTTTTTTCCAGCTAACACTAAATATTACATTTGGCCTGCCATCTCCGACTCGCCGACACACCAACTCCATATAGGTGGTAGCAAAAACTTTCCTTCCTAACAATTATGTACTGTCACTCCACTCATCGACAACGGGACCTAATACCCACAGTTTAATTTTCACAAAACAGTCCATCCTTATTTATTATTTGCCTGGTATTAACTTACTACCTAATATAAAGCAATACGCAAAGACTTAATGACCGCTCCCGTTCACTCCGATGATATTCCGCGAATATCAGATTACGTTATTTCTAATTCTACCTATGACTTCTATATTAAAATTCATTCCGGATTTCAGCGAATGAAATTAACGAACACAGTTCTTGCAACATTTAAGCATTCAACATGGCGGCTACAATTTCTTGATCTAATCGACTTGCTATTTAATTCAATAAGCGCCCAGATACTGGTAGACCCCGATACATATACATTTTAAAATCATACACCTTTAACACGCATATTATAGAAAACTTGCTCAAATAAATGACCTAAACCGTGTCATTTTTTAACTTTATATTTGTCGGCAGAAGCTGCCAATAAACAAGCTTAGCTTAATTCGCCTATTTTCACATTCATTCTTATCTCGAAACCGTGGCGCAGTCGTTAAGAAGGGAGGTTTCATGATCGCCAGTTTCAGCGTTCGATCCCATTCTACTCTACCACTTTTTATTTCTATTTTTTTAAATTTAAAACATTCACCAACACGGTAGAGGGGGGGGGGGAGAACAATAGGCCGTTTCTTTTTTATGCAATAGGTAGTACTTTCTCCCGTGCAACGGGTTCCGCTAGTAACATATAAAGTTATCTTGTGAGATTTTAAGTTGGATCTAAAATGCATTCAAACTGACATATCAAGCTTTGATTCTGATTAGCGAATTTTTAGTTGTTATTGTTATTGGCATTGGCACTAGAATAACATACTTCACTTTAGTTTATTTTTTAAAATTATGTAGTCCCACCGAGATAACTGATGATATGCAAACATTTTTCAATGATGACCGAAAATCTAAATTAATGAGGTGAATAATTCTATATTTTTAATTGAAGAATATAAAAAGAATTGTCTCCCTTAAAACAAAAATTTTATTTATTTTTCTGTGTAAGTTTCAAAAATGTTCAAACAAATAAAAATTAAAAACTAAAATGACTTCACTACATCCCGGGCAACGCCAGGTAGGTATAACTTATATATATATATAAATATATATATATATAAATATATATATATATATATATATATATTTGTGACGTTTTTATTTTATGGAAGTATGAAATTGAAACAGTGATAAAAACGAGGGAAAAAGTATAATTATATAAATTTACTAAGCCGGTTTTCGTCACACTCATACAAATGTCTATATTCCTTGCCGTAATAAAATGTTGTACCATGAAAAATGTATTATATATATATATATATATATATATATATATATATACTTAGCCTAATGATTTCCTATAGGGATGAAACATAGACGCCTCTGTGTAGCTTAATTGCCATAGATATTTACATACTACTAAGTTCTACTCACTTATTGAGCACTGTTGAAGTAAATACTGAAAATCTATACACAATATATTACATCACCTTATATTATAGGAAGAGGCTATTTTGCCGGTCCCGGCAGAATAACGAGGGTTTGTTATTCTGCTGGCTTATGTTTTTTTAACCTAACTGTTATCGTCTTGTGAAAGAACGGGTAATTAAATAAATAAAGACAAATATTTAATAACAATTTATTTTCATCGTCATCATCAGTTGTTATTCTGTCGGTTATTTTAATTTTTTGAATATAAAAGAAATATCTGCTTTTAATACAAAAAACATTAAAAGTAAAAATTAATTAAATGAACGAAAATATTACACACAATTAGATTCTTTAGTCGGATTTAGAAGTAATTTGTGTCGGATAAAAAATGTTTTAGTTATTCAAGAAAAAAAAATAGTTTTCATTCATTGATATAAAAGATAAATAACTCTTGTTAAGAAATCTGATTATTAAAATAATTACAGATAAGTCCCTAAAGAAATTAAATTGAATATAATTTTTTTAATTTCAGTTTTATAAACAGTATAAACAGCAATTTTAAAACTGATTTTTCACTATCTTTTAAGATAAATGTTTGAACTATTTCTCATCATTTCCCTAAATTAACCATTAAATTGAATGTTTTTCTTGCGATAAAATAACAACAGTAGTAATTGTCAATAATTTTAACTGCTACATGTAACGACGAATTTTAATGCAAAGTTGAATTGTTTTACAAACAAACATCGTGAGGTTATCCGGTAGTTATATTAAAAAAAAGTAGACAAAAACGGGTTTCAAAGCGAATTATTTGTACTTAAAAACATAATTTATATTTTTTTACAATAAAAACAATACGTAAATACATTTAAATGGACATAGAAATTCATCGTAGTTACTTACGCCGAGTAGATAGAAACAAAAACATAAGTATTAAAGATTTGTCTATTTTTTCAGTTTCATTATCTTTGTTTAATTATTTCTTTTTTATTGGAAAAATGATGAAATAAAACTTTAAAATGTTGACTCGTGAAATCTTCGCTGTAACTGTAACAGTAAGGTTAACTAAACATGAGCCGGCAAAATGACGACCCCCTCGTTTTTCTGCCGGGACCGGCAAAATAACGAGGGGGTCGTTATTCTGCCGGTCCCGACAGACTAGCCTATTCGTATATTATATGTGTATACATGAAATAATATATATATATATATATATATATATATATATATATTGCATCTACACACAAAATCATTCATTATTTTTGCCAAATCATTTTTGTTTAATGTTTTCACCTCCAAGCATAAACTTATGTTTTTAGTCCTTATCAAAAATGCTTAAAAAAAGTACATAAATACGTTTTACTTGTTTCAAATTATTCATTATGTATTTCAATAGGTAAATCACAATAAAGAATATTAAGAAATATGTTTTGAAGGCTGCAAATTGAAAACAAGCGAAAATCGGTGTGCGAGTGCATTGTCAATTGGCATTATGTTAATATCTGATTGCACAATAGAAATCTTCTAACAGAGAATTCATTCAAAAATACATTAGATATATAATAAAAAGAAGCTAATCAGTGGAATTGTATTGGAAATTTGTTTGTATATACTTAAAATAATGGATAGTATTTATTGAGAAATTTAAAAGATGTCTATTATCAATGTTAAGGAATAATTCAAATAACAAAAGGTAAGAATAGAAAATAGATTTAAAGACGGTATATTTATAAAAGAAAACTCATGTAAAATGACTAAATCATATTTAACAAATGACTTGAGAGAGAAGGTCTATAACAACAAGTAAATATTTTCACATTCATCAAGATTATTTGTCAAATGCATCAATAAGTTTATTTAGTACGTTTCACTATTGCCTCGAAATAACTGCATATACAAATAGGAACATGAGTCAGTCGTGAGACTGCATAACCTCTGCTTGACAACGTAAGGATGGACCAAAGTCTTATCTGGGCCTTACTTCCTCGTATGAAGTATTCCTGAACTTATGCCATGGAAACGTTGATAACTCAAAACTATTTACATGATAAGGCTGAGATTTTCCATGGTGTTTGTTATTATCAAAGAGCATCAGATCCATACATCAAATTCGGAAAAATTGAGTCTCTACAATAAACAGAACAGAAGTTATCGCCGAAAGTGTGACTTTCATCTTTTCCATGACCGTAACCTTTGACCTAGATATCTCAAAATTAAATCAATTCTAAGTTAGACCATGACCGATATTTCGACCAAGTTTGGTGATGATTGGTTAAGCGATGTGGACACTAGACTGTACACAAACAAACTTGACTGCAAACAAACTTCTGCCTTGGCGGGGATTAATTATATATAGAGAGAATGCCTAAAATGAGATGGGGGAGTCATCCGGAAAAAAAAAGAAAACAGACTCGAAAAGGGGCACTCTAAATAGGACTAAAAATTACCCCAATCGAGAAAGATCTCTTACATGAACGAGAACAGAACAGATACTAAACTTTCATCCCAGGCAGGAAAGTTGACATTGGCTAATAGTGAGAGGGTGGCTCAGGTGAACTGCAATAACCCTTCTCTCCTGAAGGAAGCGTTTAGATAAAACATTTGACAGGGAAAACAACGGGCAATTTCTTAGTTTACAGCTGTCCGGATATGTTACTGACATTGGATATTACTTCAAAACAGTTTTTTTTTAATGTGTGTG
Source organism: Sepiola atlantica (assembly GCA_963556195.1). NCBI lineage: Eukaryota > Metazoa > Mollusca > Cephalopoda > Sepiida > Sepiolidae > Sepiola > Sepiola atlantica. Next base: position 69,352,073 of record OY744530.1, read on the forward strand.
TGTGTGTGTGTGTGTGTGTGTGTGTGTGTGTGTGTGTATACATTGTATTAAGAGTGAAACTATTTAACTTGTTCCACCATTATATGTCTTATTTGCTCCAACTTGTGTCTATCCATCACACCTCTGCATTGTATTGCCTTCTAAGTATCACATTTCTATATACTAATAAACAATGCTTCAAGCAAACTACATACACCTCTTAAAAAAAAAAAGGTGCTGGACTTCCTTTACACTTTTTTTCCCTGAAATATCAGATTTTTTTTTTTTTTAATTTTTTTTTTTTACTAATGAGTCACCACTTATCAAGGCTAACAACAACTGAGGATAAGGGTTAATGAGATGGAATAGATTAACAGTTAAGTGATGATAAATACTATGAGAGGATTGAAAATCTTCACATACGACCCACTCAAAACAAAAGCCGACCCAGAATACAGCTATTCTTCCCCCTTTTTCGGAAATATCATTAATGGAATGTGAGGACTAAAAGTATAATATTGTAGAAGCAAGAGCTATGAGGCTGCCGAAAGTAAATCCAAGGTCCATTTTCTACTGTCCATCAGTATGGATGGCCATTGGCTCCCATTGAGCTCATCCGCCATTTGACAGCTCTTTTAGTGTTACTGGGTGCCCACTCATCAGACAAGCCAATGTCTGCCCGGTGGGCATGTCAGTTTAGTTGCCAACAGCCCGACCATGAAACAGGTAGTACTAGTTTACATGGTATTAGTAGCAGGTAAGAAAACTGACCTGACCTGACCTGACCTGACACCTAAATGTTAGAACTTAGTCACCACATTTTTTTAAAGACTTAGATTACTTTATTTGAATGCTTATAATTTATTTGTTGGTTAGTTGTTGGTTTTAGGGCATGTCAACTTTTGTAAGGTCATTTGTGTTTTGCATGCATATCGTTTGTAGATTAATTCATTTTGTAGGCGTATAATTTGTATATAGTCTGTCAATGATAAGTAGATGTGACCCTGGCAGGTACTACTATTTTTGGATAGTGTGGACCTGGTAACAATGGCAGGTCAAGGGTGACCCTATGCTCCACAAAATGCAGCTTAAAATCATAAACATTATTTGTTAACAAAGGTTTTATCATCAACAGCCATCACACACGCAGGTTTCATAAGCATCTTTTGATTTGGAGGAAAAAGATGTAGAGAAGATAGTTTAGACATTTTCAAACACTTTAAGAATGACTCTATCAAGAGGTTTCTGTAAACTATAAGAAAAAAGTTAAATTTTGACGAATATACAAAAAGAATTTTGTGTTCATTAGTCTAAAATCTTCAAAATTATTTTCGAATTTCAAAGGGTTACAATTTCAACACATATCAGCCATTTCTTTTACATCTATTAATTAGATTAAAATGACTGACAAGATATTTAGCATCATGACCTTTTTAAATTAGAAATTCTGAAGTCTTTAAACTGCCAAACAGAGATTAATTTCAAAAGTCAAGTATCATGGTTTATTTATTCTCCTAAAACACAAAAAGGAAACACATTAATTTTCTCATGTACTCCTGTCATATAAAAAAAAAGAAAGAGTTTTGTTCCCCCCGATTTCAAACAGTACGTAGAAGGTTTAACAGCTCATGACAGTCTACTGGCATTTTGATTGGTAGCAATTAAATGTGCCACCCGTCAAATTATTTCTCCAAACACAAACATTTTCAAAAGATTTTACAGTTTGGCTTATTTAGTTACTTGATCGCTAGATCTAGGGGTTTTTTTCCTGCACCATCTTATAATCTCGTAGGATATAAATGTTTGTTTTTTTCCTCACCAGTCACTATTCTATCCATCAGTAGTGGGACGTATCCATGAGAGTGCAAAAAAGTGAAAATTCCCACTCTAGCTTTGCAGTTGGTTTATCAGAAATCTTGAGAAATCTATTTTCAAAGTTTTAACCTTTTCAACTAATTACAATGATGGCTAACAATTGAACAAATAGTTTGAATATAGTTTTCCCACTTGTTTTTTTTTTCTACAATTATAATATTGTTATCTAGACGGAGTTGATATTTACCAACTGCTCAATGCAGGTAGAATGCGAACGCAAAGTCAGTTAAAAAAAATTCTGTCTTTTTAGCACCCCTTCCCCATTTTTGGAGGTGCCACAAGAGATGGGACAAAATATGGGAATCGATACTCACTTTAATCGGAGTTAAAAATCAGATTATTGTCAAACTCAACAGGATTCATCTTTTAAACCGAAGTTATATATTTTTCTAAAGTTTTCAAAATATTTTTACTACTCGTTTTAGAAGTTATCAAAAGAAAAGAAACAAAACTTGTAAAGGGACTCTCTCTCTCTCTCTCTCTCTCTCTCTCTCTCTCTCTCTCTCATATATATATATATATATATAATCTTTCTCTTTGTTCCCCCTTTATCTATCTCTCCCCCTCTCTCTCTCTTTTTTCCTATCTTTCTGAATGACACATCCTGTCTTCAGTCCCAGAGACGAACAATCCCTCAACCAAAACTCACATCTTTTATACCTTCTCAACTGAGAAACGAGAATCTCGTGCTTGAATCAGCCTTGTTTTGGCTGATGATGCATGCACTGTGTCATTAATTTTAGTTTTGTAGACGTTCACCTAGCTACTTGGCCATGTCCCCAAGCACAAGTACAAACAATTCGTCTCCCCTTGTATCGGCAAAGTAAGTTTCCACCACACTTTCATATTAATATTTTTATTTGTACAGGTGAAATACCTATTTTCCAAAATCTGATGGTCCGGCATATATTTTAATCCGGACAAAATCACGAGAGGAAACTTGATAATCTCGCTGGCACCACACTAGTTTACTGGTCAGCCAACAGATCGTGTTGTGTGTAGCAGACCATCAGTTTGTTTACACTTCATCTTCGAGTCGTAGTCTCCGTTTATTTTGAGATTTTATCTTATTTTGCTTACATTTAGCCTTAGTTAAGGCTACAACAGCTAAATTCAAGTGACAACCATAGTATTAAACATAAACACCAGTTGATTTCCATCAAAGAAAAGTCTAAGTTTCTAGTAATCCATAGTGGTAGGTGTATAATTAATGGGTTGGGGGGTGATGAATTATTAAGGTGAAATTGGATGGTTCGGCAAAACGGTTAATCCGGCAAGTCTTTGGAATCAAGGGTGCCACTAAATCCGTGTTTTACCTGTATTAACAATATTATTTCATTACCATAATTTATAGAGCAGTAAACATGTTACATGCTTTATAGATAGGGCTGTGGAGTTGAAGAGTCAAAATAATTACATTTTTTTTTTCTTACATCTCATTAATAAAAAACAACGTGTGAATTGCTTGTTTGCACACTGAATGTTTAAGGCGGTGTGAGGAAGGGCGAAGAAGACAAGTGATGGGAATAGAGGGGAGGAAGAAGTGGTGGGAGGAGCAGCATAAAGAAAAGAAAAACTTGAAAATCACAGAACATCATACAAATTTTAGTATAGGGTTCAGGGCTGGGAGTAGGAGTACACAGTGGTCCTCGTTCATTACAAGGCAACGCCAGGTAGACCTTCTAGTTTAATTATAAAAGCAAAACAGGTTTCTGAATAAACCCATCATTCTGATATCATGGATTTGTACTTATTACTAATATCAGATTTCTCGAATCGAATGCTTAGATTAAAATCAAAGATGTTTCCTTCATTAGTGAAATCTACATTGACAACAAATAAGAAAAAAATAATTGGAATCGATTTTCTATGATTGATAATTCAATCGAACAAATACAGCCAAACATTTATATTACAAAGAATAAAACATTTCTTTTAAAAAGAAATAAAACTATTCATAATCAATAAAATTTCTATAAAATCATTGTTACAAAAAGCAAAGAAGAAAAGCATTATTTTGATATTACAGATTGCAACTTCTTCTTCTTCGTCGTTGTCGTCGTCGTCGTCGTCATCAAAGTCTGTGGGAGGCATTGGACTCAGATTTCCCATTAACCTATGTCAATCAGTCTTAACAATTCATGCTTGTTAATCCTCTTAAACGTTTTATCTATAAATAGGCTAATTTGACCTATGCATGAGTCAGAATTGGTCAAGCCACATCTCATGTTTTAGCATTCATTTCATGATTTTTACTTTTTGAAAAATATGCACAGGACAGAACATGGCTGTGGAGTCGGTACACTAAGTGTTTGATTCAGACTCCAATCTCTGAAATTTTAAAAGGTACGACTACGTTGACTTCTCTTCGGCCTTTTTCATCATGTAAAACTTTAGTTTTAGTTGAAGTTGGTAAATCTTCACCGACATCGACTCCTAAGATCAAAGTGTAATTAATATATGTTCTGATACTACACTTCATCTTTTCTGTCCTCGGTCAGTGAAGGAGAAATCCTTCTAGACTGAGGCAATTTAAATTTTTGTCCCAATCCAGACTGCCCCTTTTTGGAGAGCTGGATTTTCTCAAGATTAAAAACCTCGTGGGGAGGCAAGTAAACAGGAACTCCCAAAGCAATGAATTTGCCCTAACTGTGACTCCCTAGCCCTTATTTTGAGTTCATAGTCTTATGATTGCATTTAATGCTAGAATAGTGGTAAACTTCATTATAAATTAACAAACTAGTTATGACTACGTTGCAGGATATGACATCATGGAAGGAAGTACATGGGAGAGAAGCGAAATTGATTCTACCTTTTGGGTGTACGATGTCAAAGTGACCAGACGTCTTTTTTCAAGGCTCACCACCCCTACAGGGATGGGTCGAGAAATTGCAGCAAATCTAGATATATTGCTGTAAATTGCTAAAAAAAAGTCAACTAAACCCCAGAAGCCAATATTTTTTTTTTTTTTTTTTTTTACATTCTTCTCATTATTACAACTACCAGAAAAAAAAACAAAAAAACTAAGACATAAATATCCACAGAACAACTTACGACGTGTCAACAGAACAAGACTTCAGGTCTGGGATCGAAGATCACCCCCACACTGTATTACATCACAGGTACAGAGTTTTACGTGGCCCTAATTGACAAATTGATAGGTTTAAACAAATAATGAAAATCATAAAAACCATAACAGAGAAAAAACAAGGACAAAAAGCAACAAAAACGCAACAACACATTAAAGATGAAAGAAACAAATAAATTTTAAATATGAGATTTTCTGAGATTAATATTTGCACAGTAGAATAGTTTCACATTCTATTGAAAAATCGGTTCTTTTGATACACGAGGGACGCATGTAAAAAATAATATCTTGCTTTGGTTTAAGAGCATAAATGGAGGATAATATTTTACTTTGGGCGTTAATCTTTTAATTTTAGTCAAAAATTAATTATTTAATATCCGCTAGTTGAAATACTCCAAAATTACTTTTGAATGTTGAAGGGTTACAACTTAAAAAAACCCAAATAAACTTGCTGATATCTGTTTATCTAATAATCTCTATATTAATAAAATTGTGTAACCACCTCTCGTGTGTGTGTGTGTGTGTGTGTTTCTTGGCTATTTGATTTACACATTTTTTTAATTCAATTATTTATTTGAAATAAAAATTTGACAGCGTAAAGTACTAAAAATAACTTTTTAAAAGCCTATTAAAAATAAATTAATTACGAAATTAAATCCAACACAATGCATTTTGGTTTATTCGTAAACACGTCAGCTATTTAAATCTTTAGTTGATAGTTGAAAAAAAATAAGAATGAATTACTTTGTGATCCTTCAAAATTATTGGGTCACAACTTATCAAGGCCAAGAACAGTGCACACACACGCCATGACCTACTTTTGTGAGTCCTGTCTAGACAGAGCAAGGTTAATGCAGAATAACCGCCACTGTGTAACACATTGCAGAATGGCCACAGCTATCTGTGTGAGACAGAAATGTAAGGGAAACGATCTGCTTATGCAAATACTCAATTCTGTGAATGGATTCCATCCTCTTGAGTACGAATAAAAAGTCTTTTTTTTTTTTTTTTTACTACAATCTTTTTTTAACGGATAGCGGGAGGGGTATTTTTTGGCGGGCTCTTTTACAAAAAAAAAAAAAATATATAGGTATTTGGCTTTACTACGAAATTGGCAATGTAGCTAAAATGACAAAGGAAGTAGTGTCATTACGAATAGCGAAATGAATCCAGGTGAGAGTGAATGAAAGAAAGAAACACCCAACATAGAGAAGCAATTACGAACCACTAGTAGAAACATAAGATTGAACAATAACGCAGAAATACGAAGATATTGGCATCTTAAGATGATTAAGTTTGCTGTTGGTTTTGCAACTCATTAATTCTTTTCATAATAGTCCTTATTAGCAAAAGCACATTAAAGAAAACAGCAATTGAAGAAAAAAAGAAAGATAAATCTTTGTTCTTTTCCTTTGATACAAACTCAATGAATGAATGAAAAACGCCGTAATTATTGGTGAATTCAATCGACTATTAGAGAATAAACAAACGAAACAAGGAAGCAATCAATAGAATGTACAATTCTTCTAGCAGAAAGACATTCTTCACATGCTGATTATTTCTTTTACCAAAGATACCAACGAATATCTTTCAGTGATGCCGGCAGAGTTCCTTCATGTAATTAAAAAAAACAAAAAAACTAAAATTGCTTTTAGAATTCCAATTTTGTCATGACTGAATATTTTTGTTTTGTAGAAATATATCTTAGTTTACTACTATGGACTACTAGTACCCCCCCCCCTCCCTCCGGGTGATACCGTTATTTATCTCTATACTAGTGTACCCCCCTCTGTCAAAAATAATAGGGGGAAAAAAATTATGCTTTGCTAGTGTTCGCACTAATATTCATATAAAATGAGAATTACACCAGTAATTTAATTTTTAACATATAAATAATAAGGGTACACAAGAGGTGCAGTGGAATTACTGGTCAGTTGAGATAGGATAACCAATTTGTGTGCAAGAAGTGTAAATGGAGATGGATAGAACTCAGATGTGTAGAAAATATATCTGGATGGCAAAGCTACTGAGATTGCCAAGAAGTTTTGTTACCTTGGTGATATCATTAGAGAACAGGGTGGAGAAGGTGCTAGTGTGATTGCAAATGCAATAGTGAGGAGTGGATGGAGTAAGTTCTGGAAAATTCTGCCATTACTAACCAGCAGAGCGTTACCAATGTTGACTAAGGAAAGAGTCTATCAGGCATGTGTTCGCAGTGTGATGATGTATGGAAGTGAAACCTGGCCAATAAGGGTTGCGGACATGCGTTGCATGGAGAGAAATTACATGAGAATGATATGATGGATGTGCAATGTGCGACTTTAAGAGAAACTTAGTTCTGTTGACCTCAGAGGAAAATGAAATCTGGATAGTATAGGATGTGTGCAGAAGAGTAGACTTAATGGCATGGTCACGTTGAAAGGATGGATGAAAGTTCTTGGGTTAGTAGATGTAGAGCAGTTGAGGTAGCAGGTTCAATGCACAGGGGACGCCAAGGAAAACATGGGCGGAAGTGATAAAAATGGACCTGAAGGAAAGAAGTATAAATAAAAACCTAGTCAGAGATAGGTTACTTTGGAAATCAATTTCTTAAAGCCATCCAATACTTGCCAGCATGTAAAACGGACGTTAAACTGAATATGATGATGATGATGATATTATCATTTCTGATGACCTAAAGAAAAAAAAGCACCTACTGTTGACTTTTTATTTAAAGTGTAGGATTACTTTCAGAATTAATTTCAGACAATTGTCTGACTTGCTGTTCACTTTCTCGCTTCCCCTCACCACTTGAAATAGTTTCATCTGAAAGCTTTAAAAGGGCACATATTTTACTCGCTAACTTTTGGATGATATGATGGATATATTATATTTACTTAAAAATATACAAATACAAATTGTTTTCTATCATAGAGTTGAGGATTAATAAAATTGTGTGATCACTTCTCGTGTGTGTGTGTTTCTCATGAACACGTGACTTACACATTATTTTTTTCTATTTAATTGCTTATTTAATGAAATCAAAAATGCAATAGAATGAAGTTCTAAAACAAGCTTTTTAAACATCCTATTTAAAAAAAATATAATTTAATGCAGTGAAATGTTGCGAGGTAAAATGTTCACTACTACATAAAGTGAGAGAGTGAATGTCTATCACTCTCTTCTCACATTCTCTCACACCAGACAAATATGGGGCCAGTTTCCTCTTCCATGCATACGTCACATAATCTACCCTCACCCTATCGGCTTGCTGACTTATTTGGCAACTGTGGCTATTAGCTTCTAATTATTTATAAATTCACGAATTAAAGAAGAAATTGAAAGTATTTATGCATATTAAAAAGAAGAAAAAAAAGTGAAACAAAAAAGAAAAGTAGAAAGACTCCCGGACAACACCGCACCGGTTAGGTACAGCTAGTTATAAATATATGGATTTGAAGTCTGAAATAAAAGTTTATTTTGTTATTATCAATTCAAATTTAGTTAAGTTTCTAAATTAGTTGCATCTTCCCACACACACATACATAGTCTTTCATGTTGCATGGTGTCTGTAGAAACCGATATAACATGAATAGTTTTTGACTCATCAAAACAAACGCGAGCGACTTGATTCACTAGAAACCATGTTTGCTGATATATTACATAGACATTTTACTCTTAACATACAATTTACAAAAGAGCTGCATTTAACTTACAATAACAGTTGATGAAAATGTAGAAACCTACATTCGTGTACTATACGATCCAGCTGAAAACACAGAATTTCCAAATAAGGAATGTTCAATTTGAGAGAGACTAATAGTGGGATTGAGAGACAAGGAGTTGTCTGAAAAACTGTAACTCAGACCTCACCTAATGTTGAAGGTCGCAATAGAAATTGTTAACCAGCATGTGCTACATTTTGGATTGGCTGGTCACAACTCTTCCATTTTATTTGGTCACACAACCTGCTTCTCTTTGGGCCATTTCTCTCAGGGGTTGATACATAATATACGAGGATTGTCTGTTTTTACATCTTTTATTTAGCTGGATTCATGAATGCTGAACGTGGGCTAAGATGATCTGCCTGGACATTTTATACACACATTTCATCCATAAGTGGGTTCGATATATTACAGAGTCTTCATTTCTCCTACATTTGCTGACCAAATGAAGACCTCTCCCCTCATTCTCGTGAGACATCACAGTCACAGGTGTTCCTGTTAAAGTCTCAGGCCTCTCATTACCCCAAATTTCTATGTAACAAAATGAATAAGTAAAACGGACATGACAGAAGAACAATTGGCTCTTCATGTGATGCAAAGCAATTTCAAAATAAAACCAGCGAGCAACTGAAAAACCTGCTGCAAAACCAGATCATAGACAAACTCCAGTTTCAAAGCAGAGCAGACACCAGAGAATTTGCCCATCAATGTCCTGTAGTAGAAGAAAAGAAAAAGTATTTTTATTGAAAGTGAAATAAAGAATTGCAGAGATAAACAACAGACTGTCCTGAGAGAGGGGAAGAATGTGATATGATAACTGAAGTAAGCAGAACCATTTTTCAATTGTTTGGTGTCAGAGGAAAATAGACATTGTAAAACATACAGAACAGGAGGGAATACATTTCCTTGTTGGTTTAATTCTTTTAAGAAACAACTATGATACACTGAATTGACAATCTGAGGGGCCACCTATTAATTTGAAATTGATGCACACTCTTGCTACAATCACACCTTTCAGACAATACTATAAACTTACTCCCAGATTCTTACTTAATCCAACTAATGCTAAACTCGGATTATCTGCTGGTGCTACGAAGTGTTTACCCATTCTCAAGCCAGTCGACCTAGACAGAGACGATGGTTACCTATTCAACAACATGACACTCTTTGCTTTTTTATGGGACACCACTTGCTCCAACCGTTTCACGCCGTCAAGAATTGCAGAATCTGCCATCAACCCTGGCACTGCAGCTCAGTTCTCCAAAACCAGAAAAACAAAATGACAAATACAGCTCCTTAACCAACCGTTTCATTTTTCTGCCTACCTCAGTTGAAATGTCAGTTGTGCTCGTTCCCGATACTTCAGGATTCATGAGACATTGGACAGATTATATCCATTTGTAAGAACGAGCTCCGATAGATTGCTTGGATGTTCTAACACATCATCCGAAGCAATGCCATGTTTATTATAACATTATTCCCCCAACGTCTAAGTCTTGATAAAGAAAACTAAAAACTTTGCCCTCGTGTGGAGGCAAGTAAATAGCAACTTATTGAAATAAACTATTGCATTTAATAATAATAATAATAATAATAATAATAATAATAATAATAATTTTTAAAAGTTTACCATTGTCAGCCAAAAATTGTGCTAATGAAATAATTTTTATTAAAATGAGGTTGAAATACAGCTTGCAGTTTGTGGCTAGCTTAAGTAGAGAAGACGCTTGAACAATGTTTTTTTTTTCTGAGGGGAGGAGTCCTTAAGAAACGTGTTAAATGCAAAAGCTAGTCAAAATTGTGTCCCAGTAGTAGTGATGTGCAGAGAGGAGGGGGGGGGGCATCCAATCATATTTAGACTATTACCCTTTTCTCATAATAATTATCAGAACTAGGAGTTGGCCCCGATTATTGCCAGACTTCTGTACGCCAATGCCTAGCAGATAGATGTCAATAAGATTTGCGTAGAAGGTAATAAGATTTACATATGAGTGTAATTAGATGAACTGATAAACCAGCAGATTCACGTGCATCATGCACGACCATGGTGCCGGTCTTGAAGAAAAATGGACAAATTAGGAATTTTCAAACCCCTAACTGCAGCTGCAAAACAAGAATGGTATACAATTCCAGCATAAATTAAAAGGAAACCAAAATTATGAGTAAATTTGATGCCATTCTTTCGACAAATTTTACCGGAGAGAACTTTTTTAAAAAATTAGCTTTTCTTAACCCACTTTGGCTGATATTTCTACAAAAGGCTTCGTTTTGGGATATTATCAGTCCCAGAAATCTTTCACTGAAATGAAAGAAATTCTTGAAAATGAGAAAGATGTGATCTCTTTGATGCCATACTAGCCTTTAGCAAAGAAGATATCCATGGGAAACGTTTGAACAGTCTTAAATTACAGTCAGTTTTGTTAATGTTAAACTAAGAAAAACTAGAGCTGCAATAAAAAGAATTTGAATTTTTATGTATTTGTCGCAATGGCGTTTTTGATGCAACAAAAGGAATTGTTTCTGACATGTTTTATTCCAGCACTGAATAACCCAAATTTATTATTGTTAAAGAAACCAAACTAGTGGCAGTCAGTGTTACTTTGTAGCAGTTTAGAGTTTTTGAATAAACCAGAACGATGGTCAAATTAAATATGCCCGGACCTTATAGAACATCTCTGAACTGAAGTAAATGTTGAATATAATAAACTTACTTAAGATTACTATACTCGTAACTATAAACAGTAGTAACTGCTAACAAAACTTCTGCAAAATAATACTGAATTACACTGATTTGGTTTGTCTGTTTAATGGTAAATCAACCCTTTTTGGGTTGTTTTATGCTGAAACCCAATACATATCGAAAACAATTGATTGAACACAAGTTGTTACTTTTAACCATGGCTGGGAAATTGTGAGTACATACCTTTCGATGTGGACTCGGGTGCATTTTGTTGTAGTCAATAATCTGGAAATTTTAAATGGACCCTTCATTTAATTCCCGAGATAGACTTCTCTTGTTACACATTTAGTATCAGTTAAATAATCTTAAGTTGCTTCACATGAGGTTGATCTTAATTGAAATCGCCTGAAGATCAGAGAGTACAAGAATGGGTGAAATATTGTGATCTAGCTGTCCCTGCCTAGCATTGTCCGAGAGTGTATTTACTTGCAATTTGTTTGGCTTTTCTTTTTTTAAACCATGTTGTACTTTCTTCCCAAATTTTTTGTTCCAATCAAAGGGAAGTAACTATGGACAAATACAGTTACGTCCCTTTTTTAAGATGGTGACCATTTGAAAATAATTCTGACAAGAATAAATTATTTTTTTGGGAAGGAATTAAATTGAGTTACATTTTATTCTATTTAGCAACATGCTGCAACAATCTGTAAGAAAAACTGACGAATCAGAATCAAATATTGATTTTATAAGAAAGCTCTTGATAACAAAGAAGCAATAAATAGACTGACTTTACTTTATATATTAGAAGACAATGGTTAAAAAAGATATAAAGAATCCTTCCATTAACATTCCTTTTTTAGTTTGGTTATAAAGATAGAGACCCAGATAACCTCCATGTGCCATCACTACCTGACACCAATTACTTTACTGAATTTTCCTATTTCAAACATGCCTTCTCTCCTACAAGGTGATCTAGATCAACCAATCAGAGTCGGGTATCTCTCAATCCCTCCTTCTTTATGTATAACATAGGCGAACCGACTTTACAGATAAAATAAAGACATTTGATAGAGCATGTTCTAGTGTAATCCATCATGATGAAAGGTTTTCTCCGCATTCTGCAGAATACACCCAGTGCTTATCTCAAGTTTTGTAGCGATTAGCAGAGCAGATGGTTTGAATCATCTCTATGATAGGGCGCTAATCTGTCACCGGTTTTATTCTCAGCAAGGCTGATACCCACTTATACATCTGGGTGGAATGTTTTACATACAGTAATTAGTATTCCCAAATAGTCACCCATCTAAATAGTGACCAGTCTTAACTTTGATGATCTTACAGGAACTTATATGTCAACGTGATTATAACATACAAGTACTTTATACAAATGATTACATCAGTTATGATCGGAATGTATTCTATTAACAGGTCAAATATGAAGAGATGTCAACTAGATTATAGTCTTGTTCAGACGGGGATGTGTTCAGTTCTGTTCCAGTCCTACTAGCTATTCTAAATTGTTGAGCAGTCTTCTTCAAAATGCCTCTGGAACAATAGGGCTACTTAATGTTACCCAGTGCGACATTATCCCCAAGGTTGACTAGGGGCCCACCAAACCTTTTTTTTTCTTTCAGTGTTAAATGTTAACACTATGGATATGGCAAGCACCTTGTACATCGCAAATTCATTTGTAGAAATTCTCTCTTTGATACGAGAGACGCTGAGGGCATGTTCTATTCTCATTAATAAACTTAGTCAAAGGATAATTTTAATAAATGAAATATAAAGAAATCTACCAAAATTCAATCTATGCGATTGGGGTGTGTCAATGGAATCAAAGAAGTGTGAAGCTTAGGAACCCCGCTGTGCGTAAATTAATACGGCACTGGTGGTACCCATTTCTTCTCAAGTAAACTATAGGGTGAGTCCCTAAAAATGCCACCCATGAAACTGTTAATAAAATTCAATCCTTTCTGCAATCCAACCGTATTTGGTACAAATAAATTTCAGTCTATGTTTAACTTCACCACCAAATTTCAGTCATGAATGTTCAACTGTTTCTGTTTCATCGGCGTTCAATGATAAGCACACCTGGATACAAACTTGCAAAATTGTCAATAACTGGCACACTCCTCTCTTGCCACTACTCTGATTTTGGCTGCGACGGACCTCTTCAGTTCAAGAATAGTCTGAGGATCGTTTTGATAAGCATTATCTTTGAGATAACTCATCAGGTAAAAATCTGATGTAGGGGGTTAAGGTCCGGTGAGTGTAAAGCCGATTCAGGATCACACCTCCTACTGATGAGATGATCACCAAAGTGTCCCACCCCCATATCATTGAATGGTGATAAAACAAAGACTGTTGGATATTTATGGCTGAAATATGGTGAAGAAATCAGACATAGACTGAAGTTTATTTGTACCAAATATGGTTTGATTACAGAAACGATTGTGAATTTTATTAATAATTCCATGGGTGGAATTTGAGGCGGAAGGGCCACCTTGTACTATATGATTGTCTACCTTAATTACAAGAAAGAATAATATGTTTTTAAAGTAACAAATCACCACTGCGTTTGGACTATTCCAAATATCAGGTATAGGAGTGATCACATAAATGAGCCTTCTCTACTACTTCTTGTATAATTGTCTTTGGCCCTCATATTTTCAATGGTCACAAGAAAAGCAAACTGATTTACTACACTGGCAAACATCAATCTTATGTAGCCGTGGCCTTCACCACATATCGATTAGGATTGGCAAGCAACCAAGTAGCATTGGTGTGCAAATTTCAACTCAATGAATCTTGTTGACCTCTTTCTCTTCTCTACATGTTTTTTTTTGTTTTTGTTTTTTTTTTTACATCAAAATCAAGAAAATTAAACTTCTTTAGTTTTTGAGAAATATTACCTAGCAATAGTGCATGAAAGAAATACCAAAGATGGAACAGATCTTGTTGGGCAAATATACAAAATAATGAAGAAAAATACAAAAAGGAAAAATAATGTTAACAAAAAAATACAACTTATTATCTGCATTTATCTTGATTGAACTCTTTTACCCAAAATGTTATTTTGACTTTCAGCAATAAATTAAATCTAGGAGATAATCTAAATGGGCGACGAGGCAAGAACGGGAGTATTTTGATTCTTTTTGATTAAACTATGATCATAATCAGAAGGACACGGATTAAAAAGATTTTTTAATCTCAGCAAGATTAATGTTTCCATATTGTCAAATATTTTAAACAAAATTATGACTGCAATATAAGCTGTTTTGAAGCTAAACACAAATGCAAAAACAAATACTATTTTTTATTAATGACTAGCCGAAGCCGTGTCGCAGCAATATCGAGGAAACGGAGAATCGCACCTCCCTGAAATAAAATGACCAGAAAAGACTGGAAAGACTCTTTTCATCCAAAATGCTAAGTTTTTATCCACAATCTAAAAAAATATGTGTAAATAAAACTATATGTTATAATAAAATTTAAAAAAATCATTCAATTAGAAAACAATAAAAATGAATAGTGAATTAATGAGATGTCCTTTTGCAAAGCAATATGCACATTAGTTGACCACATAGACATTATTAGTATATTAGAAAGCTATCGTTCTTTTATTTTGAACATGAATTTAGTATTTTAATAGAGAGAACTAAAGTGAACTTTTGACAATGCAAAACAAATGTCAGATGTGGAAAAACTCAGCAATTTTTGCAGGAGTTCGGAGTCATGTTTTTTTTAAAACAGATTTTGAAGTTATATTCTTTTTCAACCAACCGAAAGTCAGGAGTCTGCAATTTTTGCGTGAGTCCATGTTGAGTGATATTTTTTTCCCGACAATTCCCCACCTCTTAAATGAATTTAAGCCAAAAAGTAGTTTTTCGCTAGGCCCTGTCAAAATGGTTCAAGACAAACACAAAGAAAAAGACAATGATCATGAAAGAAAGAAATTATAGAAATTTGTGATTAAAATTATTTTTATTTTGTTAAGAAAAATTAAGAAATTTTGAAGGAAAATAATATTTTTTTTATTAATAATGTTTTTAATTAAACGTTATTAATAAAAAAAAAATAATTTCTTGAAGTAAAAGCATACCTGTCAAATTAAAATGTTACTAATGATATTTAAGAAATCATTAAAGTCAAGAAAACAGGAAAAACAGAGAGCAAAGAAGGAGAAACATTGTTTTGGGGAATGTGTTCAAGGTTTGAAATAACTATACCATGCAATTGAATTGGGTTCAACTAGTCAAAACGTTAATATCAGATTTTTCAATCAACTTTCTAACTGGACACATCTTTATTAGTATTATGGCTTTGTTGCTTTATTTCTACATTTTGTTAAACTTGTTGGATTGCTTTGATCTTTGTAATCTCCTCGATGTCTATGAGACATGACAATTGAGGTCGATCGGCAAAAGTTGAAAGACTTTAACAATGACTGCCTCCACCACATCCCACGTTGCCTGTGTCTCAACTGCTGCTCTCTGCCATCTGTTTTGTTGCAGCAACGTCTTTGATGGTTTCAGTGAGCAGCTGGGTGACAACCATCAGAGAGAACTTGGCGGAGCTCGCGGGTTCGACAGTGGAATCATGATTAGTCAACCATTTTGTGTGACCTTGCTCACGACTGCCCATCATGGTTCAGGAAGTGGTATAAGTAAGGGAAGAAGCCAGATGAACCTGACCAAGGTGAACGCTGTTGCAACACCAACAACAATGTCAACTATTCCACTATTTACATCAACAATATTTGTCTATTCTCGAATTACCACTATAGCATTTGTTCCCAGACTAGAACGGCACTGAATGCTGACAAGACATCCCACCGCTACCTTCACCCTAAATTTGTTGTTTATATCTGCATAACATTGGGTTGACAAATTAAATAGAGTCGGCAACGAATGTGTGAATAAATCAATATTAAATGTAAATAACAAATATTCTAATGTTTGAAATGACAATTTCGAAAAATATCGACAACGTTAAAATGCTCAGATCTTGAAGCAACCACACAACAACGTGATTCTCACAAAGAAACTATTAAGTTTTACAAAAGACAAGAACCGACTGTCCCTATTTACTTGCCTCCCAACGAGGCCAAAGTTAAACACAAGGTTGATTTTTAATGTGGGATAACCAGCTCCTCAAAAAGGAGCACTTTAAATGGGACAAAATAAAAATTGCCCCAGTCAAGAAGAATTTCACTTGTGACTTACGACAGAACAGATAATACACTCTGGTCGTAGCTCTAAGGTGAGACAAAGTGATTATCCCTTTCATTTTATCAAATATTATCCTTGCAATTAAGATTAATCCCAGCTTCTGTAGTGGTTGACCGTAAGCAACGTTTTATTCTACACAAAACCAAAAATAGAGAAACAAAACATAACAACTAGCTATATAATAAGAATGCAACAACAAGGCACGCAATAACCAAATGCATACAGCAACACATTTTCCTCCCTTTTTAAAAAGGAAAACTTTTGGGGCATCATTTTTACTACAAATTCGCCATAGGGGATCAATTTAGATTTAAAAAGACCCCCAACCACCCCATCAAACTTAAATATTAAATTAAGATGTTTAGCTTTTTTCTTTTTTTTGAAAGCAATTGCAGACAAGGTTGTTAAAATTACTATTTAAAAAAAGGAAAAAAAAAAATCCATCGATTTCTACATGTTATAAAGATGGGTTTAATAATCAAAATTGACCAATTTAAAACAGAGTGAAATGCATTGGGATTCCATCATTTAAGTAAAGCCAAACTCCAAGAAGATAAGATTTAAAATAGGCCACCAGACAATGTAGAGTAATTGCTTGCAGAGTTAGACAAAATGTGATGAGAAAAGAAAAAAATATACATAAGTGGCCATTGTTTTTTTTTTTCAACCAATCAGCCTGTAGGTCAAGTAGGATGTAGATAACAATTGTCAATTTAAGAGAAAAAGGCCACACAACATCACTCGAAAATCAGTTCCTAAAGCACTTATTGTCTAAACGTCAAAGAAATAAAGCAATTAACCAAATTGAGACGAGAGAATAAATATCAAAGAGGAAACTGATTTTAAACTTAAAACATTCAAAGTGTTGTTTTGCAACAAAATAAAATGCAAGTTTAGTATCAATGTACTTTTCTGAGATGAAGAATTTTTATTATTTACGCTATTTACTTGTTTTGAACTGTTCTCATCATCTTGATTGTCATATTCACATGGCTTTGGCTGATAGGTTCTACAGCCTTCTTCACACATGGCTATGTGGATTAAACTGTTTGATCGAAAAGGAATTCTGAATGAAGAGATTGCTAGTTCAATCCCTGGACACTGTTTCAGCGACAATTCAACTGATACGAGATGTCCAAAAGCATGGAAAGCAAAATGAGAATAATCCAACCGGGTGAAATGAATACAGAGGCTAGTTTAAAATTCTGACTCTGACAAATGACACTGAAGACGAGAACAGTCTGAGATATGCAGTGTAACTAGATAAGTTTAGGTTGGGCAGGACTGAATTTAGTCACCAGTGCCCAGCCGTCGACCAGTTCAGCTAGAACTTAATAGATAGAGATCAGAAGCCAGAAAGTTGGCATATAAGCAGGCTGGGATGCTCTATTATGCTTAAATGAGCAAGTCCATTCTCTGGGTTCTGATTGGTTGATAGCCCATGAGCCGATATTTTAGTATATAAATATTGCTTCATTCAAGCAAGTTAAAGCCTTTACATCAGTAAATGTCACTGTAAACAATTCCGAGTTCTTAGATGAATTTAGTTTATAGAAGAATAGTTTAATAATGAAAAAAAAAAAAAAAAACGCATTAAAATCAACAATGTAACACTTGAGTTTGAATAGTGAAAATGAAAAATGGGAACTAAAGGCATCGAAAACACGAAAAAGAGATTTGTTGTGTTTTCAGTTGGCAATCAAGAATTATTAAACTATGTATTTCAAATATATTTTTCTACATCTTGTTGTAAAAAAAAGACACAAAGCATATAAACCATACTCAGGTTTTATTCAGCGGAGGTGAAGTCAGTTAAAAAGCAGGATTATTTATAATCAAGAGCAGTCCATTATTAAATGGGAAGCAGGGGAGGGTAAGATTGTTCACCACACATCTATTATGTAAATAATAATATTTTACAAAATAAGTTATAAATAATAAATGATGTGTTATATTGAATTCTTTTAAATTAGAGGTACTGTGAAACTACAATTTTTTTATCATGAAATAAATACAGGATGTACATGCAGACATTTCCTTTAAGGCACTAATATATATATATATATATATATATATATATATATATACACATACTAGCAGAGTTACTCGACATTGCCTGAGTTTGTGGTAAGGTTAAAAGTGTATGCCTTGTGATTGTATCTATATTTAGATTAAAATGATACATAATATATTATATCCACCATGCCCTGTAGTCTTTGAATCCATGGATAAATTTATTTTCGGGTAGGAGAGAGAGCGTCTTCTTCCTTCGCTCCTCTCAAAAATAAATCAAACATGGCTGATTGACTCAGTTCTATGTCTACTGTCTAGATTCGAAACCCCGAAACAAATCATGTTTATAACTCAAATTCCGATGTCTTAACCATCACAGCCATCATGAACAACTACATAAAAGGTGAGAGTTTTAAACCCATTTAAAGGCAGCCGCTGTCAAAGTGTTCGACTACTGAAAAATCCATTGAAGCCACGATAACGGCTGTGTTAATACTACTCACTATCGAGCCCAGCCAAGATTTGGAGGCAACAAATAATTATAAATATTTGTTTATCTACATACGTATACGTTTCATCCTTCCAGAATCGTCAGTGTAGAGATAACTATTCAAGCCGGTCGCTATATATATTGAAGCCGGTCGCTATATATATATATATATATATATATATATATATATATATATATATATATATATATATATATATTGCTGTAACAACAATTTTGATATTTTTTGTTTGGGGTATTTTTTATTATGTACCCCCCCCCCCCCCCCCCATCAAGTTGGAGTCAGCCAATTTTCATCAACTCCTAAAGCGATGAACTTGTCTTGACTCCAATTCCACAATCCTGACTCCTATTTGGATGTTTTGTTCAGCTGGGAAGAAAATGTAAGCATATGAGCTGTGGAAAACAGAATCCACTTTTCTTACAGATTGTACACGGCTAGAAAAAAAATTAGATTGGCTGAAATGTACTTTTAATAACAAATGCAATATAAAGAACAAGTTAAATTTAGTCTGATAAATACCATGTTCAAAATCTGTGTGTGAGAAATGCGAAAATAGAAGAAATGTGTCGTCTTGAAAACTTTTGAATGAAACACATTCACATATTTTAGATGGCTTTGCTCATCTTGGTTGCTGACACTTTCACGGCATCTGAGTTTATTTTTACTCTCTAACCCTCATCAGATGCAGAGTTCATTCTCTGGTTCAACATTAACTGATACTGGATATCTAATAAGGATGGGACATTGAATGAGAACAATTTACGAAGAAGGCAGGAAAGTACAATGGCCGAAACGTTGTGAAAATGGCAACAAACGAAGGAAATAGTCACAAAACATGTAAATAACAATATATCATCTCAGAAACATCATCAAAATACTATCCTCCATTCTATGACGTGTATTTGTATTTTTTTCTATGAATAAATATATATCCGTCCAGTCACACAAAAGTTAGCAGGTAAAAAACGTGCCCTTTTTTAGCCTTTAGATGAAACCGTTTCAAATGTTGATGGGAAACGAGAAAACAAATAGCAAGTACGATAACCCCCACTGCATGTATTGAATTTACAAATAAATCTTTTACTCTAAATTTAACGATAGGTGTTTTTTTCTCTTGAAGTTATTAGAAATTTATATATGAAAAATTAAATTACTAACATAATTTTATATGAAGTAATTAGTGCGAACACTGGCAAAGCATAACTTTTTTCGATCATTTTTGATGAAGGGTGTACAATTGTGCATAATAAAACTCTAATAATGAAACACTGAATATGTAGGTAATTTAGTAAAAACCGATTTTATAACTGATAAAAACGATATTGAATTTGACCGTTATTCTGACATATCTATAGACGGCAAAATTTAATAAGATTTAATAAGAACAGGTCAAGAAGAATTGTATCAACAGTATATTACTATCAGCAGGTGAGCTGATATTCTTAGACGACAGCAGGTGTCAAGAAGTTTGTGGAACATGAAACTCTTTAAAAAGGTAAGAAATTGTAATTACGTCTCTGGCAATAAATTAC
Organism: Sepiola atlantica; assembly: GCA_963556195.1. Lineage (NCBI taxonomy): Eukaryota > Metazoa > Mollusca > Cephalopoda > Sepiida > Sepiolidae > Sepiola > Sepiola atlantica. The sequence continues at coordinate 69,372,687 of OY744530.1, forward strand.
CTTTATTGTCAAGTAATATTTGGTCATGAGGAAAAGAAAATCACATATTTTATCAAATTATATTTATGTTTTGAACACTGAGATTACATATGATACTATCTGTACTTATTCGGCATTGCCCGGTAGTGTATTTACTTATACAATTTTACAATTTGTTTTGTTTTGCTTTTTTTAAACCATGCTGTTTTTTTTTACTAAATTTTATATTTTTGTTTCAAAGAAAGGGAAGTAAGACGAATATAGAGTTACCTTTCTTTAAAAAAAAAGGCAGCTATACAAAAATAAATCTGATTGGATAAATAATTTTCTGGAACAACCTCAAATTACTTTTGATTGTTCTAACAATATGGACCAACGTTAAACAAAATAAAAATAGAATGAAACATTGATTTTGCAGGAAGAAACATATCAATAACAAAAATTCGAGAATCTGATTGACTTTACTTTATTATATAGATATGTAGAGAGAGAGAGAGAGAGAGAGAGAGAAAGAGAAAAAATGGATCTACAAAAGACATTCTCTGCAAAAGATTTCAATTCGAAGATTTAATTATGTTTTTATTGCTTACAAAGTAAGATGCTTAGAAAAATAGTCCATTAACATATTGTTGCCAGAAGTGATAAATGAGTGGAATTGTTATTCCAAAACTAAAAAAAAAAAAAATTAAACCGATGAAAACATTTAAATAAGAAAACAGTTATATAGGTATATATAATCCTCATGTTAAAATGGGTAGATTACTAGGAAAGAAAAAGAAAATCGAAATTAAAAAACAAAAAAAGCCCATACAACAAACAACCCGTTGGGTCAAGATTGGTACATTGTACATTAGTGCATACACTTGTGCCTTGGACCAATTGTGAAGGTAAATAAATATTTTAAAAGTACATCCAGAGAGTTAGAGATTAACGTTACTGTCTGTTTTCAAATTAATGGAAATTAGCCTGGTTTAGAGATGTCAGTTAGGATAAAAAATAAACACAATGTATTTGTGTTCCAAGCGATATTCCTATTGAATAAAGCTATATTTAAATCATCCAATCAAAAACCTTTTGTTGCCATGCCGATTGACCAGACAGGTGACCGTTTACAAGTTGATCCATTATTTACATCATCCTCTTACTATTTTCTCATGCTGCTGCTGCTATTTCTTTCTCTATCCTCCTCTTCCCATCACTTCCCTTATTCCCTCAATGAACAAGCAAGCAAGATTATGAAATATGCAGAGTGACATACATTAATACAATACTAAAACTATCTGAATCTTACTTTTTTATCATTTACACTTTTCAAACTTGTTTCCTCATCGTGTCATCCGTTTTTCTCTTCAGCTTTGTTCATGTGCCTTATATTGAATCGTGGAACCATCATATAATTTTGAACGCAACCCTTTAGTGGGGCCTTGTATTGTACACTGTTCACATTTCATTCTTCAGGCCTTTGAGTTTACTTATCAAATAGTCTTGCTGCCTTTGCTCAAGATTGAAATCAGAAACTCAAGAATACCTGCAGAATTTAACCAACCCTTTAGTCATCTCGCCCAAAGCCAAAGGCCACACTAGCCTTTAACTGATTTAAACTGATGAATGAATGGATCAAGGCCTACAAGCCATCAATGAGCAGGACCTTAAATAAACACTGCGTTCACCAAATACCGGTCATCACAATGGGGATTGAGCTTACAACAGAAACCTACAGAAATAAACAGCAAGTTACTCACCAAACTAACTGAATGAATAGATGAAATATGCCTGCTTATATTAAGCCCAAAATGTCAGTGTATATAAATTCCACTACACTCCTCCCTGATCTTTTGATCACATGCATAACAACCTGGGGCCAGCCTCTTGCGACGTGTTCCTTCACCAGTATTATTAGTTATCTTCAACATATTTACTACTTAAGCAATGCAGAGTAAATTTTCTGATTATATATATATATATATATAAACTAATGTTCGTAAATGATTTCCCAGTGTCAATTAGATATTGTCTGATACAATTTTATATCACCCCTCCATTTGTAACTAATTATAAATCACATATATGGATTTGTTTTTTCATTGTATTCTTCCAGCAGAGTAACAAAAAAGTAACTTCATCACAATAGAGTGTTTTAGTAAAAAAAAATCGTGCATGAGTGAATATTTCTATTGTTTTTTTATATAAGTAAATTTCCTTTGCAGATAAAATGATAAATCATATTTGCAAGTAGATGTAGCTGCTGAATATATTTACAGCAGATTCAGAGACAATACATTCAAGGACATGACTCAAGTCCATCCATGAAAAAAAACAGGAGAAACATAATTGCAACACTTGTCAACACAGACATTAAAAGCTCTAAATGATGTAAAGCTGTCAGCTGCCATCTCTATTGTTAAGCGAGATGTGATACGGTAACTGTTTATAAATATCTATAATATTTCCTGAACAAACAACTTAAACATTATTTGACTGAAACACAGGGAATTCAGAGCAAATTAAAAACTGCATACTTCAAACTGTAAATCATAAAAAAGTAGGTTTGCTTGTCAAACGTTTTTTTAAACTTTTGTTTATTTTTACGGCATATCAACCCTTTTATTTGTTATTTGATGCCAAAACATAATACCTGTTGTAAACGATTCATTGTTTACGATTAATTGAACACAAGTTATCATTTTACTCGTAGTTGGAGAAGGGGAACTGCTGATGTCGAAGACAATTAGTATATAAATAACCACAATAGAATCGTGTGGATTTGAACTCAGCATAGCCCGATTCCATAGTTTGCAATGGTTTCCATTAAGCTAATCATGCACAACTCCAACTCCTGCCAAATCTATAAAGTTATCTTGTCGGATTTCCAAAGCCAGACCCAAATAGCCTTTAAGCTAAGAAACTACTTAAAATGCTACTTCTGTTTTTGAAATATGTAAACTTTAACAAACCTCATTTTGATCATGTACATATTTTAAACTAGTACAAAATATGTGTATTTTGCTAAAAGGCCAGAAGCTACATTCAGGTATTTTATTGTATTATGCATTTATTTAAGTGCTGCCGTTTTCAACAGCAATATTTGCTGAAAGTCTCAGGATGACCGAGTTAAAATAAAGTGCAGCTGTGTCTTTTGGCGAAACCAAAATAGTTCAAAATAACTATTATTTGTCAACCTCTATGAAGCTGACAAAAATAGATATCAATCAAACATCTTAAACCACTTTTTAGTTGCTCAAACTTAAAAAAATAATAAAATATTGGTGTCCATTACTTAAGTGATGGCTCAAAAGTTCATTCAGTGTGTTCATTATCAGTTCTGATCATAATCCTCATGGATATCTATAAGCACGTTTTACTATTTTTCTTCTACTGTATATATATATATATATATATATATATATATATATATATATATATATATATATAGACACACACATACTGTGTTGGTTTTTTTTGTAAATAAGTGTTTTAAAAAAAACAACTAAATTTGCTAGTAAATGTATTCTAAAAAGAGTAATGGGAAAAGGAATGAAAAACGAAATTAACAATACAACCAGTACATATTTTAGTTAAATTTCATAGCTGTTTAAAGAAAGCCAGCAAAAATTTATGGGACAGAATGTTTTGGTTTCCATGGCAATTGAATTGGCTTCTCAACTTATTCTAAAAAGAGGAACTGGGAACAAACGAAAAACGAAACTAACACACAAATTAATAAAAGTTTTAGTTAAATGTCATCATCGTGTCAAAAAAGCAAACAAAAATATCTAGATTAGAATGTTTAGGTCACCATTGTAATCAAATCGGCTGGAAGGCTGTGATTGTAAAAAGAGGAATAGGAAACGGAAGAAAAAGTGAAAATAATACACAAACCAATAGCTGAATTTTCACCACCACATTTAGAAATGTGTTTTTGGTTTTGTTAAATTTGGAACAAATACTTCCAGAGTTTTGACATGTGCAAAAAGAATATTATATATATATATATATATATATATATATATATATATATATGGTAAAATGAAAAAGGAAAACCAAAAACTGGATGTTTTTTATGTGTACATCAACGTTTCGTCTTTATTTATAAGACTCCATCAGGATGATGATATAGAGAAAAGATGTCATGCAAGTACAAATACATGTAGGGTAGACATGTTGGGAGGAAAAATAAAATAAAATGAAAAATAATGGCCACGTCTTGGTGGACGTCCGTACTTGTTAGAGAATAAAAATGAGTGAAGAAAATGAGTGGGAAAAAACAATTTTAAAAAATGGAAGCCTTTCTTGGAATAAGGGAAAAATGAAATCCAGGTAAACGCAGAAGACATACAAAGACACAAGTTAATGGATAAATTTACTTATTTTCAACGGATCAAAAGAAATAAGTATATGCTTTAATGTTTTGTTTCTAATTGTGTAGTTATCTTCTTCTTACAGCATAAAAGCCATTATCTTAATAATTAAATGTTATGCCAATAAATGTTAATAACAATTTTATCAAAATTAGATAATGTTAACTGAGAGCGATCTAGCAGAAATTAGGAATTCAGAATAAGAGGGCAGAATGATGGAACTTATGATATACTAGCAGGGCTAGCCGGTGTTGCTCAGGATGAGGAAAAGGAGGAATAACATGAAATAAGAGTTGTAAACATCATGTGTAACACACTTGGTTAAAATAAAACATTGATACAAGTGGATAAGAAATATCAAATTTAGGGGTCAGGGAAAATAAAAAATAATTTTTTTTAAATTAAAGGCTAGACAATTTGACACCCCCCATAATGCAAAAGTGAACTAATCACATAGAAATTTTAAAGTAAACACAGTTAAAGTTAATATTAATGTTAGATTTAAGATTAAAAATAAAAATAATTTTTCTTAAATTAAAAAAAGAAAAAGTTTAATAATACACATTAGTTTTGCAATGTTTTTCCACAATAGAAAATTTAATGTAAATAACGCCTGAAATTTAAATATACTATTTTTTAGTATAATTTGAACTATTTGGACTACTGTTCTCATCTTGAGTGTTATTCTCACAACCTTTTTTAGGTGTATCTTGTCAAACTCGGGAATCTGCACGGAATTTTGAACGGAACCCTTTATTTAATTCACGGGGGTAGCATGCTCTCGTTCCGTCAGCCATGACCGGATAGAAGTCTTCAGTAATTTAGAAGACTGCACCTAGAACTGAGTTTTGCTTAGTACTTTATCCGTTATGCCACGGGTCCTTGCGGACAATTCTAGCATAAATTTTGGGAGGCTTAAACCTATTCTTGTATGTTAGATGTGCAGTCTAAAGAAGGTCGGAGGTTACATCGGCTGAAACGTTGTGAGAATAACACTGACGATGAGAACAGTAGTCCGAATAATCCAAATTATACAAATTATCAATCCTCATCTCAAAAACTACGAAACAGAATCCTACATCTAACAATATTACATTTCATTGATGATGCTAAACAATTTGGATTATTATTATTCGGATAAATCTGTTTAGCTAAATGGGTTTCAGCAGTTTAGAAAATGCCAGAAACGGAAGTGGCAGGTGTATTACTTAGAAAGTAAGTGCTAAAATAAAAGACCCTGTCAATTCTACTAATGGACTATGGTGTCAGAATTAACCCACAAACCCTGTGAACTCAATATACATAGAAAGTAGGATTATTCCTACCAAAGTTCAGCTTTCTGTATTCAGCTGTTTTGGTGACCATTGGCTTCAGACAGACATACTCAACTTTATTAAGTAAATGAACAAATGTGAGGTGTTAAAATCTATAAAACCACATAACAATTACAAATGAGTAAATTATTTCTGAAATAAAAAGTATCAGGAAAAAGGTAAGAAAATAATCGGTTATTTTATGATAATGTCTTACCTTTTAGACAAAGAGAAAAAACCGATTGGACTCACCTGAAAAAGATTAAAAAAAAAAAGGATTGTATAAATACATTGCTTTAACGTCAATAGAAAATAAATTGGAGTATTCAGAAAACATACATACTCTAAATTAGAATGTCTAAACTCTAAATTATGTACATCTAAATAATTCAAATCACTAATTCTAAAATATTTCCTGTATTTTTACACAAATGAATCCTATTCATGCTTTAGTCAAACAAGGAATGTTTTGTTATATTATATTTAATATGATTAAATAAGATTAAAAACATCTATAAAAGTTTATAAATTACAATAATTGTAAACTTGACATTCCTAAAATAGGGTTTAAATTTATACTTTAAAATAAAATAAAAAATGCTAAAAATTTAGTGCAAACCAATAGTAGAAAAATAATATTACTACTGAGAGAGAGAGAGAGAGAGAGAGAGAGAGAGAGAGAGAGAGAGAGAGAGAGACACACACACACACACACAAATGCAAAACAAATGAGAAGCAAAACTAATGCCGATGATGTTTCATTTTTTTTCCTTTTCTATCTTTTATTGGATTCTTGATTTTTGTCAACAATACATTCCTTCCTACAAAAATCAACATTTCATTCTGAAAAGTCATTTTATTTTGTTGAACGTTGGTCCATGTTGCCAAGAATAATAAAATGCAATTCGAGTTAATTCCTTTGAGATAATAATTTATTCAGTTGGATTTATTTATATAAAGCCAAAAAGGGAGGTAACTCTGCATTTGTCCATTACAAACTTACTTCCCTTTGTTTGGAAAACGCAAATAATACCATTCAAAAAAAAAAACGAAAAAAAAAAACGAGATATAACTCTGTATTCATCTGTTACAGACTTAGTTTCGTTTCTTTAGAAAACTAAAAATAAACTACCGAGCAACAGTTAGTATATAAAAAAGACAAAATGAGATAAATAAAATCGAAGTAAGACTGAAGTAAAAAGAGGGAAATACCATTACTATTTATATACATTTAATATTAAAGTTTTGTTATGCACTAGTAGTGTTAGTAGTGTCACATCAGAGTAAAAAGTAGTCTACTAGATACCTCAAATTTACATACAAGGTCCAGGGAAATAAATTTTTGTAAATAACTTAACGAGAAAAGTGTTTTGGCATCAAATATGACTACTGTTTAACCTTATCAAGATGAAAGTATTCGAAAACACCTTCCATTTTGGTTGCCTCAGCTGGTCAGAGCACCCACATCCGCCCTCAAAAGCTGCATTAAAAATTCACGGTAGAAGAAGAATAATAAAGGCACGCCAGTGCGATTTTTAAATGCAGCTTTTTCAGGGTGCGTACAATCTGCTGAGGCAACCAAAATGCTTGTTTTTGGGCTCTCTAGTCTTGATAAGATTAAGCTAGTTTTTAACGTGCCTATTATTATTATTATCATGAATTTATCATAAATGGAAATACATTCTTATGAGCAATTACATCTTTGATATTAAATTAAAAAATTAAATTGTACTAAAATTTTAACAAATATCAACAAACAACCGAACAATCAGTTACAATTCTTGTGAATTTGAAGATGAAAAGTAAAGCTAACTTATAATGAATGCGATTTCTACATTTCTATACAGGTCATAATCATGTTGACACACCGGTTCTCGTAAGATCACTAAAGTTAAGCGATGTTGAGCCGGGCAAGTACCAGATGAGGGACTATTTGGGAATAGCAGGCACCTTTCTGCAAAATCCTACAGCACTGAAGATGCCTTTAGCAAAGTATTTCAGTATAACCTGCTAAACCACAGATGTGATTACACAATGGAACAGTTTGCCTCCCTAGACGAAAGTTCTGTTCTCAAGCATGTGACAAAGCTCTCTGAGATATACACAGATGCATTTCTACAGTGAAATATAGAATCTCATCAGTGTGTAATAAACAGATTTGTCGCAAAAAACTGCAGATATACGAGGGAATCCTAGTTTCGGCATGCACATAATATAAAACTCTTCAAATGTTACACATTTTACAAGAAAATAAAAAATAGAACAGACAGGTAAAAACAATTTTTAGTTGAACAAGATAAATCTTCTGTATCAATATATCTTTCTGAATTGAAAGAAATTTTGCATTGTAATTGAATTGTACTAGTTTATATTGGTACCGGGCTATTTAGTATAATCGTTAGTGTGTTCGCTAATGGGCCGAGATGCTGGAGTTCATTCTTTGGTAGGGTCATACCAAAAATGGTACTTGATGCTTCCTTGCTTAAACACTCATCATTATAAGGTGATGATCAAGGGTAAATGGAGTAATCTTGAGAAAGGATGGGCGTCCTCCCCTACATCTCGGTGTAGTAGTCAATGAAAACGGAGCCTTCGAGTCGCCCTCAACTATAGTCGACCACTTGGCTTTTATTTTTTTAGTTTACATTTACTTAAAGGATCTGATGAAACCACTTTGAATAAACACATTCTTTTGTAATAGCAAATACAGAATTTTAAGTTAATCAACTGAAATAGAAGAGACAAAAATGTCATTTAGCTTCCAAAATAAAGATTGTAAAATTATGTGTTTATACTCTTTAAATTTTATATTGAGCAATATAACATTAAGAGAAAAATAAAAACATAACTTTAAAATCTTAATTTTGTAAGCTAAATGCAATTTTTGTTTCTCCAGTTGATTAAATAATGTGTCGGTTTTTTTTTTGCGGGGGCTGCAAAAGCTTGACCTAGCTAGGTCAAGTTTTTGCAGATCCCCATAAAACAAACACATTATTCTATTTGAATATATTCTTTTCAGTAACTTGTTTTTATTTGAACGATAATAGCTTAAAGCTAATCCATAAAATGAATTTTATTCATTTAGAAAATATTATCCATCCATTTCTGTTTCAAGATTATTGCTGCAGACATCTTCCGGCAAAAAAATTGAAGTAACAATGTGTCCTTTTTAAAAATCCAAAGTGTCAGAGAGACCCTATTTACTTGCGTACCTACAAAATTAGACACAAGGTCAGTTTTTAATGTGGGGAAAATCGAGCTCTCCATAAAAGGACACTCTGGATTAAGATAAAAATTAAAATTGCTTTAGTCTAGAAATATTTCTTCTTGACTGAAAAAAAAAATGATGTGTAGTATCAGAACAGATACTGCACTTTGCTCTTAGCCAAAAGGCCAATGTGTCAGCAAGACATGCTTTAAAGAAATTAGTAAATGCTGTTTATTTTAGGTGAGATATTTAACACTCGTGTACGTCTAGGCTTCATATAGAATAAGAGTGGCTGGTTAGGTTTACTTTATCTGTATAACAACATATCAACATTTTGAGGATTATTTAATGCCATAGCACAATACCTATTGTAAACGATTCATTGATTGAACACAAGTTGCTATTTTACACACAGCCAGAAGTTAATTGTAGGTTCATACCTTTTCTTACAGTATTAGTTCATAAATGACAAGAGACCCGATAGGATTTGAAATCTGCATAACCGATTCAATGGTGCACAGCAGTGTCTATTACCTTCCACCTTTGCTAGTTGTTGATTAACTTTGTAAAAATATTGATGCCTTCATTCATGTTGTATATACCTTTATGGGTCCTATGGTGGGTCTTTCGAGGATGAGAAATCTATCTTGATACTTTTTTTGAGGATGCTGGTATATTCATGAAAAAAGTAGATGACTTTTGACCTTTATTGAGTTACTTAATGGAACTCCATTCCCTCAACTAGGAGTTGCTTCTGACTGGACCATCCCCATAGGAGAACGAGGCATCTTAGCACCCCTTAAAACCTTACATAGCATCTAACTAAATATCGGCAGCAACTACCTTTAATTTCAAATCTTTCCCATGGAATTCTCTCCCTGCTCTCTGGTTCTCTAATTGAACCAACATGCACATTTAAATGTAATGTGAACAAACATCTTGCTGTCCAGCTGCTCCAACAGGTTGCTCCCCCCTCCTATAAACCTGACTCCTATCATAGTAGCTCCTTACGTTTCAGTGGTAATATGTCTGGATTAAGGTAAACAAAAGCTACAAAAAATAAAATAAAGGAAGAAAAAAAGAAAAAAATGTCACATAAATGTCCAACAATCAACCATCTTTCTCTCTAGCCGACCCTTTGGTAATACACCATCAATCGTACTGTATAACAACCCACAGCTGGGGACTCATTTGTAATATGAATAAGTTATCTCTCTTTATTAGAACTCTTCACTGACGTTACTCCAGAAATAGAAACAAAACTTCACTCTTATTTTTATCATGGACAACGGTCAATTCAGATGTTTAAAACACGTTTAATAAAAGCATGAAGTGAACACCGTGTGTTTTCACTTAATTCCCAGGTTCAGCTTTATCTCAATATCAGAAGCAGAAAATCCACACTTCACTTTGAAAGTACACGTTATTTATCTACCTCCCACAGCGGTAAGATGTGACACAAGGTCGGAAAGTGGGATTTGAACAGCCAGCACTCGAGAAGATGATCACTCTGGCCTACAAAAAATGTCTGGGCAGCCCCGTCGGCATTCCCCGGTAGGGCCGCCTCAGGCAGTAAGCAATAAACTTACTCCTCCCCAAAGAGGGGAGGCAAAGCCTGGGAGGGTGGACCTCCTAGAACTGCACAGGACAAACACATAGACCGGCGTAAATGAAGACCCTAAGGCCAAGACGACACCGGTCAGTAGGGTGTAGTATCCATTGGAACAGATACTACACTTTTCTCTTAGCCAAAAGGCTGAGAAACTTTGAAAGTACACTACTGGTTTGTAATATGCCACAATTGTGTCACTCAGCTATGTGGGTGGTAGGTATTCTTTATTTCTAATATATCCGAAGTTTTATGAAGTCATTTAAAGTGAAATTAATCGGTTTTATTTTTATTTTTGGGGTCACCACTTATCAAAGCCAAAAGCCACCTAAGGATAAGGGTTTATGAGACAGAAATGATTGCCGACTGAATGATGAGGAACACTATGGGAGTACTAACATCGATCAATGGTAGGAACTGTGTTTAATGACATTTGTTGAGATTGGATTTGAAGACGACCAAGTTGTAATCAACAGGGAAGCAGACCTGCAGTAATGTGTTTCATTGTAATGAAGCCTTGTCTATGGAAATTTCATCTAACACTAGGCACATGGAGGAAGAAAGGAAAGTCTTTTTCGTTTTGATAGAAAATCAAGTTCTTGCTGTGAATATCTTACAAGGAAGAACTAAAAGTAGACTAGCAAAGTCTCTTCTGTGAGAAAAGAGATCCCCCCCACACACACTAGATTTCAAGTTCTGCTATCAAAAGAATAATGAGGACAAATGTTAAGACTGCAATATTTACGCCTTGACTGGTTCCATAGTTTAGCCATGGAGACTTTGGTAGACATCAAATGTTTCTTATCCGTAATGTGGACTCATTGTTATCTGAGCATACTATCAGTAGGGCACTAAAAAGTTAATCATGTATAATAATAGATCATAGACGGAGTAAAAAAATTGACAACCCCAGTATTTGGCGAAACATTCCTAGTCTTCTCAATATTCAAGGTAAAAACAAGGGGTTATTTTTGCAAAAACGTTTACATTAATCTGTGGACATTTTTAAAAGTAACATATCAATCAGTATTCATTTGTAAAGTTCTGTGAAAAAGCAGCAATGAGATCCTTTTCAACTGTGCCTGGAGGTTGAAGATATCACTATTCAATCTGAATCTGATTGTGAGACACCCTTTCTGCAATTTTAAAAGCATCATAGATCATTACTAGGACGATAAAAATGCAATGTGTATGCATAATAAAGTGGTGCTATCGATGAGACAACACTAATATGGAGCGCCAAGTCATCAGTCTAAGATGGTATCCACTTCACCACAATGGACTGATAGGATGATAACCATAAATATAGTCATGATGTATTCTTTTTATTTTCATATTTAATTGGAAATGCATCCGACATGTTTTCATGACCTGAAATACATTATGAGGAATAACGAGATGAGCTTGACCTTCCTTGACATGAAACCTTCCCAAGACGTGTCAGGCACAGAAATGCAAATTAATGGAATGAAACTGGTAATATTGCTTCCATGCCATTCTTTTGTGTGTTCTGGGCCAAACCTTCCCCAACTTCGCATGCAACAGCTGAGCCTTGCTATTCTCAATGATAAGAATAAAATCCTGTAATTCTGCAGGTTAACTAATAGCGACCAACGAGGACTTCATGCAGACCAGAAAATCCTGAGGCATGATCTTTGTGAGCTCTATGCAGAAGTCCGGCTTGCTTAATGATAACAACAACAAAAAAAAAGGAAGATAGATTGATGCGATTTGAAATTCAATAGCATTCCAGAGAAAGATGCATCAGCTTTTGAGCAAAAAATGAAATAAAGATAAAAAGCATGTACAACATGGAACAACAGGACATTTTGTCTTCAAACTAAACTGATAGCTCATAAAACTCATTTTTTTCCATATAATAATCGGTACTCTCAGTTTTATTAGGCCGAAGAGATTCACATTTGTAAAACGTCTTGAAAGTTCGTTTTTTGTAAGGCAGAATCAACAAAGACAAACAAGGAAAAAATTAAACTCATTGAGAAAAAAATTGCTAAAAATTTCTTAAACAAAAACATACAATACACAAGAGTCGTATTTTTCGTTTATCATCTTCATTCATAAATATTTAGCTTTCATTTATTGACATTCTCCAGTAGAACATCAATTATTCATAGTTTTTTTATTTTTATTATTTCTATACAAATGAGAAAGTCAGTAAAAGTTGACATGTGAAGGACTTTGACATTATTCTGTGATTGACTGAATCAATAAAAATACAATCAAGATTTTTAATATTTAAAAAAGAAAGAGTATTTCCATTGTAAAGTCATCATTCTCAACCTGTGCATGGGATACATTGGTCTTTTGTGAAATGAAAATAAAGATGATAGATCGTGACATAAGACCCCCCTCACCTAAAAATAAAAATAAATGTAATATTTTTTTGAATATGGGCAAATTAAAGAACATAATATAATCTATATTAACAAAATTGTGTGATCACTTCTTGTGTGTTTGTGCATGTGTGTTTCTTGGCTCTATATGACTTACACATTTTTCATTTAGTACTTAAAATGCTATAGTGGAAAACAAAATGAAATTTTAAAAGTCTATCTAAAATAAAATAATGTAATTACAAAATTAAATCCATCTGAATGCATTTCGTGTTTCATAAACAAGTTAGCCACTTTTGTTAACATTTGAAAAAAAAAAGAGAGTGAATTGTTGAATAGAAAATCATTTAAACTGGTTTTAAAATTCTCATGTATTAAAAGATTTGAAATCATTTTATAAAAAGAGATTAAAACAAAATTTGTTATTTCTGTAGAGAACAAAAAGACAAACTTCCTCTTTTAGATAATGTCTCTAAAAAAATAAGGAATTCAACAATAAATATCTACATTCAAAACAGATAAATATTTTAAAAATAAATAAATTGATGAAGTTTCTAAATATTATTTGATACACCAAAATTGATAATATAAATAAAATGTATGTTTATTCTTTAGTTCTAGTTTATTCTTATTGAATTTCACTCCTGTAGAATATTCTTATGCAAATTTAAATTAATGTTTGCCATCTTCTATACTAGTAGGGCTAACCATAATTGCCTGGATATTATACAAAAATATAACATCAGTAATGAACACTATTCTTCACATTCCTCCCTATTCATTTAAATAAATATATTGCTTACATTTCATCAAATTAACGATGGTATTTTCACGTTTCGTCCAGATCTAACACTAAATAAAACAATCAACAGATAATAAAAAAATATATGTAACACGGAGAAATGAAACATTTACTTAGCACTAGCAGGGCTACCCAACATTGCTCGGGACATGGATGACAAAATAGAACAAAACAAATGTGTATAACATCTTTCTCTCTACTTTTCCTCCGACCGTCCCTCTCTCTGGCAACTGGTTCAATATAATAGAAAGAAAGAAAAAGTTGACTGACTGCTGTTTGAGCTAATTTCAGTGATGTTTTTAAAACCACTACCAGTATGAATCAATAAAAAGTATGTACCCCCACTATGCACGTATTTGGTTTCTGGTGACCTAAAGGGAATGCATATTACATCATGGGGAGGGGGCAGTGAATCAAATAATGTAAGGCTTGTATGTGTATCTTGTGTAGTTTTTGAGTTTTAGCCAAACGCATGTACCTACTTGGCATAAAGTCGTTTCAGTTTTTATTTGTTTACACATTTTAAAATTACGGTAGACAATTTCTATTATATTCTTCAATTTAAAATAATTTATCCCCTTACTGATTCTTATTTTTAGATGATTACTGTAAAAGTGTTTCATATTAGCAGTCATCTGAGCTGGATTAAGTAATTTTAAAATTAAATTGTAGCTAAGTACAGCCCATTTTGCATAATCGCAAGAGTGTTCGCTAATGGGCTCGTAGACCAAGGTTCAATCTTGGGTCGAGTCAAACCAAAGACTTTAAAAAATGGTACTTGATGCTCCCTTGCTAAACACTCAGCATTATAAGGTGAGGATCAAGTGTAAGTGGAGTAATCCTGGAAAGGAGTGGCGCCCTCCCCTACATCTCCGGGTAGTAGCTAATGAAAAAGTAGCCTTCGGGTCATCCTTTGCTTTTTTTTTAATTACGTTATATTGTCAATAACACAGTACAACAATAACAAAATGAAAATTGGCTAGTCAGAAGCAAAGTTTGATTGGTCAGTTTAAATGGTATTTGGGTCTGACTTTGAAAATCCGACAAGATAACTTTATATGTTAGATTAATTATTGCATTCACGTTATGCCTATATCTTCTTCAGATTCATTTATAAACGGTTTAATAAAAATAAATTCAGTTTGAAAGAAACACATTAAATGGTTCTAAAGTCAGGATCCAGTGTTTAGATCTAAAAATCTTTGATGCCACCTAACAGGGAGCATATTGGTCTCAATTGCTGTTCCTCAGTGTACGGAGAGTTACGATTTGTATGAGTTTTCAGTCTGCATTGGATGGGAAGAATATGTGATAAGCGAATCGACAATTTTTGACTTCATAACGAGCCTGTTTTTAGTCTGCTTATCTTTTAGATAGAATCATATAGTTGTTAACTGGGAAACATAGCAAAAGAAAAAAGACAAACATGAAAATTACAGTCCAAAGATGAATTACATGTCAGTGCAATTGCTTACTGCTGTCATTGATAACCTTTAGTAAAATACCTTGTCTTATTATTATTGTTATTTTCCTACGAGAGATATTCAATAGCTCAGCAGGAGACAGTCTGAAATAGTTTGTCAAGCTAAACAATGCTGTTGTAGTTTGCTGCGTGTAAAACGTATAATTACGTCATATGCATCTTCTCAGATTTCTTCTACTTATTAGAAAATGTGAAGACACTACAGAAAACAAAAACAAACATGACAACCAAGATGCTTTGCTTGAAAAATATTGTTTATCACTTTATTAATAAAATTGAGACAACTTAAAGTGTGTGTGTGTTTTTTTTCTCCTCATGTTATTGTAACTTTGATAATTATACATTGAATTATTATTTTCATTATTTGCTATTAATCAACATATACAGCATAATCATGCTGACACGGTTCTCATTAGATCCCCGAAGTAATATTGAGCCTAGTCAATACCAGATGGTTGACCACTTGGGACTACTAGGCGCTGTATGTTATCTCCCCTAACTGGAATATATATATGGCTTGAGACTGCGTGTGAATTTGATATTCCCTCGGAACTTCTTTCAATGGAAGCTGGATGCCTGTCCAGGGAGAATACCATATCAGGTATTACAAAATGTATTATTATTATTATTATTAATAATAATAATAATAATTGATTATTTATTGAAATAAAAAAAATCCTATATAGTGTAGAATAAAACAAGATTTTCAAAATTCTACTTAAAAAAATAATTTAATTAAAAAGAAAACTTTGGTGGATCTAATTTTGTAAACAAGTCAGCCATTTTAATCTTTTAATAGTTGAAATAAAAAATACGAATAAATCACTTTGTGACATTTCGAAATTTGAAAGGAATGTGGAAGCATTTAAACTATTGAATAGAAAATTATTTCTGGTTTTAAAATTCTTAGCAAATCCTAATGTATTAAAAGATTGAAAGTTTTTGAAGCTATTTACATCAAATTATTGTTAAGGAGAGTCAAAAGTGAACTTTGGGTTTACTTTCGGTAGCCTTATAACTCTCACTTTCTTGATTATGTTCTTCTGTCTACACATTATATGAGCTATCTTTCTGACAAAGGGGGAAGAATTGCTGTTTTCTGGGTCGGAATCTATCCATCTAACACTTATCGTTGGCTAACTTTTGACCTTGAAGTAGTATTTTTTAAGCTCCTTATGTCAAGTGGCTTCATGCCTTGTCTGGAGAGATTTCTATATATAAAAAAAGATGAAAACATTACCTTAATAAAATTAGTTATAGTTTTATAACAATTTTGTTCAATTAGTAATTTAATGATACCGTAGCAATTAAATTTAACTTTCAAAATTTTATTAAAAAATATATAAAAATGTAATTGATAAAAAAACACGATATAAAAAAAGCAAAACGTAAATGAAAGTAAAGACTCCCGGGCAACACTGAGTAGGTACAATAAATTATACATAAATGTGTGTGCTTGTGCCGTCAAAAATAGTAGCATACTGTTTTTTGTTAATTGTTTCCCAACTTACATACAACTTTAATAATTAAATTCACTTTATTAAATAAAAAAGCTCTTTTACCATAAAAATAATAATTAAAAAAAGAGCAATTATTTCATTAAAAAAAAAGCGCAGTCTGAATTTCTCGTCAATTGCTTTCATTATGTTCTGCTGTTTAGTTGGCTCCTACAGCCAAAATAATTAAATTAAAGAATTAGAATAGAACTAAGATTTAAAGTTTTATTCTTCATAAATCTTTCATAAAATCTGTCATCATGGTCAGTGTTTTAAGGATTTAAGTGTCGAACATGAAATAAATGAATCGCAGATGGTTGTGTTTCAACAATTAACTCTTGTAATAAGAGAATGATCGATGAAATAAGAGAATGATTGACCAACTCCTTACTGTAATAATGGCATAATTCAACAATAATAACTAATCATCATCACACAAGAGAACGGATGGCATCCTTAGAAAAAAAAAAAAAAAAAAAAAAAAAGAAAAAAAAAAGAAGCGAAACCAACATGTTCATACCACCCAACTCAATAAAATGATATACAACTCACGGTTCGTACTTAAATGAACCTTTTAACTTTTCATCCTTTTGAAGTTAAAATGGTAAACATACAAAAAAGACTTTTTTAAAAAATAATAATAAAATTGTTAAAATATATTCTAATGCAATATTATGTTAGGTGAAAGCAATATATATATATACACACACATACTCACACACATGACAAAAGACATTTTAAGGAAGAATTACTTTACCTTAAACTCATTTTATTGTGAATAAATTGAAAGCCGAAAGCTTTTTAAAACTTTTCACTTATCTAACCTTGCTTATGAATACAAATGATCACATGATCTGCCGATATTACCGAACGAGTTGTGTAACAATACAAGAGAAAAATATGCGAAAGGTAAATATTCACTTTGAATAAAAATGTATATTTAAAAATTCAGCACGCATTTTAAATTATAATCTTTACAAAAACAGGACACTGAAATGTGATACTATATGAAAATATGTGTATATTTACATAGATTGTGTATGTCAACTTATAAATATAAAACAATAAATATATGTGCTTATTTTATCGCATATCAACCCTTTTGGGGTTATTTAATGCCGAACAAGGTTCTTTTGCTGAAAGTTTTTACACTTCAATTACTTAGTATCTTAAAATATTTATTCACGTAAATAATGTAAATTTATATTTATACTACTTGATGAAATTTCAGGACGAGTTCTACCTAACCCTTAGAGGTACGACTATTTCAGGTCAGAGTGGACCTGAGAGTAATGATAACTAAGGGGTGACCGCACACTCCCTCAAAGCTCCCAAATTGGAGCCTCACCACCGGATGTAATTTAAGCTCATACCCAGGAGAGTGAATATCTAAACACACATGCATAAATACATGTTAAAGAATAAATAGGAAGCTGTAAGACATGGCATCTGAAATCAGTTTATCATCTCTTCTAATCAACGTAATGTCGTTTATATTGCACAAACTGTATCTACCCGGTGTTGCCCGGGATGCAGTGAAGTCATTTTTGTTTTTGATTTTTATTTGTTTGCACATTTTATAAACTTTAAGTAGACAACTCCTATTATATTATTCAATTTAAAATGAGCTATCCCCCCTGCTGATTTTTATTTTTAGGTGATTATTTAAAAATATTTCATATTAGCAGTCGTCTGGGCTAGACTAAGTAACATTTGAAATACATTGTAGTTAAGAATGTTATTATATTGCCAATAACACGGTACAACAATAACAAATGAAACATTGCCTAGTCAGAAGCGAAGTTTGATTTGTTAGTTTAAATGCTACTTTGTCTGACTTTGAAAATCCGACAAGATAACTTTATATGTTACATTTCAAAGTTTAATGAAGGTTAATAACTTCAAAAAACCACATGTGGGTAGTATCTGCTATAGATGTATTTAAAAATATTTGTGCAATATATATGAGTGCAGTGAAGGGAACTATGGTTTAACAGGTTTAAAATGGTGAGTAGGACCTATCCAATAAGCCTAACTTTGGAAGACAATTGAATTGTATTCATGTCAAAGCACTAGAGATTTTGTGTGAATACTTAATGTGTCATGTTCACCTGTCTACGAAAATCTGCAACGATTGGAAAAATGTGTTGGAGTTGCTCATGAACTTTCACTTCAGAACCGAATACAACGTGCATCCATCTAAGCAGGAATAAGAATTAAATATCATTTGATGTGGGGTACTTCCACATCTTCCATATTGGCAAGATCTAGCTCCAACAGATTTTCATTTCATAAGTAGATGAACATTCAGAAAACGCTTTTTCATGCTTTGGGATAGTGGGGTGGGGGGGATTTCTTTGAATGTGGAATTGAACATTTGCCTCCCTGCAGTTACTGAAAATGAAGACTATTTACTGTTTTGATGTATAATATTTAAATGCATTTTACTTACATTTGTCCTTCTTGTTTTCCCAACACTTTAATATCATACATATTTATGCAGATATTGTTTTTTTTTAAAATAAATGTATGAGGGTATATTTATTGTGTATGAATAAGTCAATATAAAAGTAATACTTTTAAAAGTATGATTTCTTGTCAATGCATTGGATTTTGAAGAGAGTTTTAATTATAAGGATTGAACATTACAATACATTGAAAATGACATGAGAAATTCAGCATATATACGGACCTACTCGTCCCTCAGATGATTTATATACAAAAGTATTAACAAAAGAAACGGACCTGGCATCAAAGTAAATCTCTCATCGAAGTTGTTGCATATTTTGTGAAATAATCGCAGATCCAAAGAAAGAAATGTCTGATAATAACCAAAGTGAGGCACACTACAAGCATTTATTGATGGAAATCAAACTTTAGTTACAGAAGATTTTATTTAACATATCATTTTGTACATTTCTCCAACTTTCCAGAATATTAGCCCAGTCTAATAATACTTAATCAGCAGTGAACAATGGTATGTACAGACATGAAAGAAGTAAATGAACACCCTTATTATGATTAATAATGGAGATTACTGTCGGAGGATCCTAATCGATCTAGGCTAGATAATATTGATTATTTTCCCTTTCTAATGAATTGGACGATCACTCGGCTAAAAGTGGAAACTAGAATCCTGAGTTTTGTGATAATTTAATGCCGATTAACCCCACCTTCAGATTAATCTATAATATGGCTCCTCATACTCTAAGAATTCTAATGCTTCTTTGGTCCGTGTCATACTTAAATGGTTATATATGAAAGATATATTGACATCTGAGATACAAAAAATGTCAATTAGAATAAAATATTAATCTTTCAAATCTTTACTGCTGCTTTGTACGGCTCCAAGTGCTGGTCGTTGACGAAGGAAGCAGAAACTTTAAACATGATGAATTATTTATGTGGGAAGTCTATTAACTTCTGTCATGTCTGTATACATATACTCCCAATGTCCTATACTAATCTTTTTCATTCATTGCTTTTCAGACTGTTTTCCTCTTCTTTCGTTCTTCTGCTGGTGACTTCTTGATGCTCAGTTGTTTTTTTTTCTATCTAATATCTTTATGGATGCATTTACAGATGTATGTCTTAAGATCACCTATTTAAATGTATATTCTATGTCTGTATTCTTTTGTAACTACTGGTTTAGTACTATTAGACTTGGCTGGTATTCTGGAGAGACAGGAAAAAATTATAGGTTATTTGAACCATCTTTAACTGTAAAGGTCGTAATTTCCATAAATAAATGCTTTGTAAGGAAACTATCAATGATCAGCTAAATTGCTTTGAAGTTAGAAATAAAAAAGAAAGAAAAGTCAAATTTTATGATAGTGTTTCACATATCTGGAGTGAGGAGTCCGAGCACATCATTGCTTTAGGAGTGAGTCAGAGAAAGTGTCAGACCTAAACTCAATTAAAAAGCGATTAAAAATGCTTAGTGATGGTTATCTTTTTTTTTTTTTAAGACGACAACAACCACCACCACTTAACGATGACACAAAGATTTTGATATATTTTTTGTTTGTTTTGGTCATCTTTCATGTATCACTTTTTTAATTGAATTCTTTAGAAAAAACGTCAAATTCAGTCTTCAAAAACATTCCCATTAAAATCAAAACCCTATAAATAATATATCTATATAAAAAAAGTTGGCTGTTTGTTCACAAACCCCTCCCAGGGTTTTGTAGATAGACCACCATAACCAATAACCATATATATATATATTTTGAAACTACATTGGATAAGTATATTTCATTTTGAACAAAAAGGATACAACACTATCGTGAGATATACGTTCATGCTTAACATCTATAAAACGGAAACACATTTTACTCTATTTTATTTATAACATTAAAATTATATTAATTAAAAAAAAAAAAAAATAAACAAAATCAATAGAAATGTTAAAGGTTAAGGGCAGGGACGGGCAACCTTTTCAGAGTGAGGGCCAGATGAGACTTTTGGAAGGAGATCGCGGGCCGGAGTGAAAAACGAAACCTCAGAATTACTATATTTTGTTTATATGAATAAATTGTACAAAAATTGCATTGAACACTCGACAAATCTGATATTTTTTCTCAAGAGACTTCTGTATGTGATGTTATAAAAGGCGCTGACGAAGAGCCATTTTGGAATCATAAAAAATAATGACGGGGGGGAGGGGAGTAGCAAGTTGATCAAGCATTCGTTTTGACACACCTCACATAAGTTCTCTGATTCATGCCCTTTCCTCGTCTCTCGTTTCCTCTTTGCCTATCTCTTTCTCTTTTTCTATTTTTATCTCAGGCCAAGGATATGAAATTAATGGTTAAAGAAAAATGAAATATACATGCATCATCGCTCGCTGATATTTATACATTTTTATCCCACTGTAAATCTTAATTGAAACCTACTTTTACGTTTATGTCACAAAATGATATGAGGTTTACTGGGAAGTCCGCGGGCCAGATTGCAATAATAAAACATAACAGGGTTGCGGGCCCGGACGTTGACCGCCCCTAGTTTAGGGCTTTGGAGCAGGAGTGCACAGGGGTCTTCATTGATTCCCTGTTTCTTGACTATAAATGTACTGTACTTACACCTTTTCTCATTCAATTAACCCTGAATACATCTGTAGGCGTCACCCCCAAAATGTAATTTTATAAAATGTAAAAAGAAATTGTAGCAGCCATCATGCAGGTCCACAGGGAAAACGAGTGAGGGTTGCATCATGTATTGTCCATCGGGGATTGAACATAGAGTGTTCTGGTTGCAAAATGGAAACTTGTAACTTTTGTGATGTGACGCGAGTTCACATTGTCATAAAAAAAGTAGAGACTTTCCTCCAGGGACGAGAAGATAAAAGTTGACGTTGGGACGAGAGAGAGAGACAGAGTGAGAGGGAGTGAGAGTGAGAGAGGGAGTGAGAGTGAGAGAGGGAGTGAGAGTGAGAGAGGGAGTGAGAGTGTGAGAGAGAGAAAAGAGGAATTCAATTTTCATGACTACAAAAATAATTTTAAAAAAAGGTAATGATGTTATGGGCTGTCTGCAAAAGGACATAAGGCTTCTCATTTAACCCCGGACAATGCCTAGTCTTCCTATATATAAATTATTACTAGTGGAAGAAGATTTCTTACGGTCGGAGTCGAACCTTTTAAAATTCCAGGAGTCGAACATTTCACTGACCGACTTCACAGCCCTCCAACTGATGCTGTAGCATAACTTGACGATTTTTATTTCACTGATCAATACTCTGATCAGTATTTATCAATAATTCAACTGAAATTTCATTAGAGTTGGCAAACTTCGATTTTTCAAAGAAAGAACTTTAAAAGTAAAATAAATAAATGAAATCAGGTTGAAAAGAGAAGCAGCTGTTTTGTAGAAGATGTTCTTAAGTAGAAATCCAAATGCTCATGATGCTCGTTGACACGTTTGCCCTGCTCCTCAAACAGTTTAGAAAGCAAACAGGGGGAGGGGGGAGGTGCTGTCAATCGGAAGATAACCATTTGCCCCACAGAACATTACATCATTTGGGTTTTGGTTATTTCTCCATTTACTTGTCTCTCCATGAAGGCAAAGTTCGACACAAGGTCAGTTCTCTTATAAAAAATTATAATAGTAAATGGCTACTTATTAGACCCGACGAGAATGCTTCTCTATATATATTTTTTTACTAGCAAACATATACATCCTCCAAATAGTAATCTTCTATCTATCTTCTATATATATAAAAAAAGTCAATGTTTGTTTGTGTGTTATAGAAATCGATACGTTAACAATTAGAACATTCAAATATATAACATTTTCAAGGAATCTAAAGACATCATTGAAATTTTCCTTTGATTCCATTTGGGGTCACTAGGGGCAATTACCAGTTAGGTCAATAAAATAACTGAAAATATTAGACTGTAAAGAAATAAAATTCATTTAAAAAAGATAGATTTTCTTCATTTGATAAAACAATAAAATTAAACAAAAAATATTTCAGAGAAGAATGTATTGAAAAATAATAATCTGTATTGGTACTTTTAAGCTTTTAAATAAGTGTTTGTTTTAATAACACCATGGTGATGACAGTTGTTTTTATTATGTGACCTCATATTGGAAATGTTATTTGAACTTTTCTTTCAAGGCAAAAATTGTAAACATGACGATATTCAAATTTTTTTTTTTTCAAAAGAAACCTTACTAGCAATATATCTCAACACGGGCAACGCCAGGTGAAGACTGGTAGTATTTAATATTTTGTGAATGAATATAAAAGTAGTTTTTTCTTTTCCTTTTTTCGGTGCTTTTCTCATAAAATTTAAACCACAAAACTCTTGCTTAAACACTGAAATTAAAAATCTCTAGTGCAAGACAATTATTTATTAAAGCCTACTTTTTAGAATCATTATTTTAATTAGATAATCCATATACTCTAGTGAGCGCCATTACTTATAATAAACATTGCAAATTAATAATACATATAACTCCTAAGTATGGGTCCTCCAGTACTTACATTGTTATATTCGTAAGTACCAGTTTTTCTGTACTTAATCACATCAAACCACTATATTACTAAGTACTAAGTTTTAGACAGTTACCATATTTCTCATCACATGACGTGGGTTTTTTTTTCTCTTAAAATAAAAACAAAACAAAAAACGTCCATCTTATGACACAAAGCTAGATTTGCACAAGATGGCAGAAGTCAGAGACTTTGACTAAATTTGTGTATCACACACCTAAACATTCCCTTTTGACAAACATCTGTTGATCTCAGCGTTTTATGTCGTAAGACATATGGTATTATCCTTGGTTTGTAACAAAAATAATCTGACCAATAACAAACACAATTGCATAAGATATTTAGTTACTGAGTGACAGGCAATTCCAGACATTCATTTTAGAATGTTTCCTTGAATATTATGGCACCAAAAAGTGTGTTAGTGCTGAAGTGGTACCATATGTCATACTAAATGATTTAGAAGAGCAAGGTATCCCAGTTCGATTACTAAAACAACAATGAATTTGAGGCATGTATAGAAACCAAACGGGATGGTTCAGATAATTGTAGTTAGAGTAACCTGAACCACAGCATAAAGAGCTTCATTGCAGGAGCTGGGAAGGAAGGACGTATCCCTAGATGTACTCTGGAAACAAAACTGTTGGAATAAAGTAGTTTTGTGCAAACACAGGTCAATCCAAAAGACAAAAAAACAAAAATATTCCTGGAACCACAAGTATTCCCCAGAACATCTATAAGGATCGTACTCTGAATTTTTAGATTTATTCTAGAATGATGTACAATGGAAACTTTTGGTAGACAAATCAAACAGATTAGCAGAACATGCAAAAACTATTAAACCAGACAATTATTATATCAAAATGTCTACGCACGCATGCACACATACCCACTCTAATGTTCAGGTTTTATTTGGTTTCTGCTTAACAGCTGATCGACCACTGTAAAGATCATTTAAGGCTAGATAAAGTTGCTTTTTTTTTATCGTGATTATTTGTTTTTTTACTAATAAGTTACCGCTTATCAAGGCCCAAAGGCCACCCAAGGATAAGGGTTAATGAGTTTGTCAGGTGAACAGTGCCACAAAAACGTTGGGGAATGGAGATGATAGTTAAAACTGGTCAGAATTGGATTATTTAAGAGGACGGCTCAACAGGAATTTGTTAACATTCAACTTGAAAACGATCATTTTGTAGCAGTCGGCTGGAAAGCAGCCCCGTGGTATCGTGTTCCACAGGTGGGTAGTTCTTGGAAGGAAACTACTTATGGAAGTTCGATTTAGCTTTAGGTACACAGAGGAAGAAAGGAAAATAATTTACAGTGGTTGTAGTTAGACGAGCTTTTGCTGTGACTGTTTCACAGGAAGGAATCAGAGATTGGAGCTCAGTCAAGCACCTACCATGAAAATAACGATAAAGTAGAGAAAGACGAGCAACGTCTCTTTTGTGAAAAAGAGGTTGTAGAGAAGAGGATATCCCCCACTAGATTTCAAAGTCGATTTTGTACTCGGTCAGACAGGAAAGAGTGCTCCAAGCGACACCTCCCCAGATGTGGCAACAGCACCCCATCCTAGAACGTATCTGGCTCTTTTAAAGGTAAAGGTTTGCATCAGAAATGAGATACTTTCTGGAACGGTAGAATGATGCAACCATTTTTCCAACAACCATAGCGACAGAATTGATGTAGGTATTCCATTTTAGGTCTGAGGTGAAAGTCAGTCTTAGAAGTTTTTCAACTGGGGCAAAGTGAGAATCTGAGCATTGGTGGTGAAAGGAGAGACACTTGGTTTTAGATGTATCAAAAGTAACCAGACACCTTTTGCCTCATTGCGCCACATGCCCCAGAAATGCCATATATATATATATATATATATATATATATATATATATATATATATATATATATATATATATATCAGTGATAGTTTTAGTTATAAGTTGATTAATAAAAGGTTTTTGTTTTATCTTTTACTTGGAGCTGTTGGTTTCTCACAGGTTATGGTAATCAGTTATTGAAGGCATTGGTTTCTAACACGGATTGATTATCAGTGTTTGTACTCGTCTTTTTAATGGAAGTGTTTATCAGTTTTGAGCAATTTTTAGATTTGGGCGTTGACTATGTTAATCGGTTTCACTAAACCTTGCCTTTAACCATGACCTTGAAAATCGTTCAGATCAGTTAAACCACTGCTTAAAAATTAGGGCAGACAAACGCTAACTATTTGCTTTGTCGCTTTAATGAATGAAATTAAGTTTCTCAATGGAGACAAATACTACTATTACTAAGTACCAGGCGTAATTTAATATTTTCATTATATTTTTTAATCAGATTTTTCATTCACCTTTTTAACTGGATGCATCTTTATTAGTGCTACGGCCTTGTTTTGCTTTTTGTTTTTCAAGTTAGTTTTCATAATATGGTAACGGTTTTATGCTGTTTTGTTGGGAGCTTTTATGGTTCTATATTTTAAAATAAAGTTTGAGATGTGTATTTGATTGAGAATGTCTTCATCGAATCCTGCACATGAGACAGACTAACCACATTACCAACTGTAAGATTCTTACATTCCTTTATCATTAATTGAAGGGAATCCACTGAAGAGACACCTTTGAATGTTTGGACATGCCACACATTGTCTGTTTGGAATCTGGGTGAAAGACACCATTTAAACTACACTCTTTTTTTCCAAAACGAGGCAGTGACCAGGTAAAAACCTGGCAGATCACTGTGCGGTTTGATGTGGATAAGAAATATATGAAGTATTCCAGTGGTAGAAGAGGGAATCGATCAATGTAGAAATAAAAGATCAAATAGAATGATTCATGATGTAAGAGAGTCATTGGAAAAAGTCGACTCAACCGACCCATGCTGATAAGCATATCAGACAGTCAAGTTGTTATGATGTTAAAGACATCTTGAGTTAGTTTGTCCGTTATCCTGTTGGCCAGTATACCAACTTGATTTAGAATCCAGGCTAGAATGACTTATTTTGTAGTTTAACTAGTTTATGTTGGAGATGTATGGATGATATACCCCTGAAGAAGAGAGAGTTCTAAGATGTGCTAGGTCTCTGAAAATTATGTATTTTTGGTGTTTGCTTAATTTGAGTGATATCTTAATGTAATGCAGCTGTAAAGATGGAAGCTTGATTTGGTCTAATTTTTTTTATACTAATGAGTCATCACTTACCAAGGCCGAAAGTCAATTGAGGATAAGGGTTAATGAGATTGTCAGATGGATGATGAACAATACTATGAGAGGATTGGACATGATTGGTTTAAATGGGCAGAATTTGATTACTTAAGAGGATGGCTCAACAAATAGTTATTGACATTGGATTTGAAGACGACCATGTTGTAGTTATCAGGGAAGCAGTCTCATTCGTATTGTGTTTCACAGATGGGAAGTTCTTGGAAAAAAATTCTGTTCATAGAAGTTCTGTTTGGTTTTAAGTACACTTCAGTCTAATCATGATGAAGATTGATGTTAAACCTCACATGGCATAAAAGATTAAGAAAACTATGCCTGGAAAATTATGCAACACCCACCATATTCTCCAGACCCTTACTCCAACAGATTACCAATTTTTTTTTTTTTTTTTAGAAGTTTGCAAAATAATTTGATTTGATTAAAACTTACTTCAAGAGAAGAATGAATTATGGTTTTGAACTGAAAAATAAAACTAAAGAATTTTACAAACATGGCATTAAAAAGCTTATTGGAAAAAGGACATAGAGAAGTATGTTGATTGCATTAATGATTAAATGAATCAGATTGTTTTTGTTTATAGTTTTATTGAGCCTTTAAAATATGCACATAGCACCTGGTGTGTGTGTGTGTGTGTGTGAGCATTTAATGACGAGTTGTTCCATACATTTTTTTTTTTTAATTTGATAAATCTCACATTATTTTTTTTATAGGTAAATCAATAAATAAAAATGGAAACAAGATGTTCACCAACAAAAAAAAAAAAATGCATCTATCATTGAAAAAAAAAGAGCAAAAATATGAATAAGCAATTGCGAGAAACATAAAACGTAATTGATTTACAAACACTTTGATGATGCCATTTTGTTAACATCCATCGAATAGTTTTTATGTGCCTTTTCGTTCAAGCTGACTGCCTGAAGGTCGTTAAAGCAAGGTTTGAGGTCTTAGAATGGGTCTTTTTTCCCCACTAAATCAACAGTTTTTCTACAAGATTAACTGTTGATCGAGTGAAAAGAGATTTAGTGGCATGGAGATATTCCCAAAATGGAAATGATATGCAATTATGTGCAAATGAAATAAAAGAAAAAACGAGAGGGGGTGTAATAAGCTGCTTAATTACATGAATTTAAAGACACAAATGACAATGTTAAGTGTGTTTACATATGTGCGTAAATTATTGTATAATAATTTACGCACATAAAATAAAATTTAAAAAAAAAACACCAGTTAAATGTGTTTATATGGCATGTCAACCCTTGTTAGGTCATTTTATACCAAAACCTGCATGCAAATGGTTTTTAGATTAATTTTCTTTGTGGGCATATATTTTGTAAATAATCTGTAAATGATAGATGGTATCCTGACATGTATTACACCACCGGTTCAGTAATGGCAATTACGAGGTGACTCCACACTCCCGAAAACTTTCAAATCCGGATGCAGTTGACTGTCATACCAAGAACAGATTGGGCCCTGACAGGTACTATCACTTACAGAGTGGACCTGGGACTAATGTTAACTAAGGGGGTTACTTCACATCCCCTAAAGCTCCCAAATTATAGTTTAAGATCATACCCAGGACCACAACCATTAAACGATCTTTTTAGAGCATAAGTTATGGAAATGGTTAACTATAAATAATTTCAACAAAATTTAGAATATTTTAATGGCAGACTAGCCAATTTCTAATTAAGGTCTAATTTCTTTTTGGTATGGATAAAAATATTAAGTTTTTTTTTTTTAACCTGCTTGATTCTGTTGGCATTAGTTTCACCGATTCCTTTTGAGGACTTAAATGGGGGAACCACATGAAGGTTGCCAACATCTATAGTGATTAAAAATGTTACATGATGGAAAATATTCTGTTTTGCACATGTTTCATCATTTATCACCTTAAAGCATCGGACAATTTTCAATGACTGAGATTCCTAAAGCATTAGACAATTTTCAATGACTGAGATTCCTAAAGCATCGGACAATTTTAAATGACTGAGACTCCTAAGGCATCGGACAATTTTAAATGACTGAAACTCCTAAAGCATCAGACAATTTTAAATGACTGAGACTCCTAAAGCATCGAACAATTTTCAATGACTCCGACTCCTAAAGCAATGTATTTTCTTTGCCGCCAGTGATTCCCTGACTCATCTAAAAATGATTGGAATTCATGCTGATACTAACGATCAATAAAGGAATGAATCAAATTTATTCAAAAAACTTTCATCATTGATTACAAAACTATTTTCCTAAAAAAGTTTATAGCAGAATTAAAAATAAAACAAAATCTTAAATGTCTATTAACGTTTTGCTGGCATAATGACTGGCTTATCTGCAGACATTTTCCTAGCCTAATAAATATTTAGAATGAAAAGTGAACTGCAATCGATGCAATTATATTATCTGATATCATTAATCACTGCCAGAATTTATGATGTCAATGAGATGTTAGGGGGAAAAAAACGGCATTTTTTAAAACAAGTAACCGATGTGTATTGATTTACTCCTCTCCAGGAGTTAGGCACAAGGCCAGTTTTTATCTTACTCCCACAAGTAAGATGTGACCCAAGGTCAGGTCGGGAAAGTGGGGTTTAAAAATTGCCTGGGCAGCCCCGTCGGCATTCCCCAGTAGGGGCGCCTCAGGCAGTAAGCAATAAACTTACTCCTCCCCAAAGAGGGGAGGCGAAGCCTGATAGGGTGAACCTCCTAGAACTGCACAGGACAGACCTATAGACCGGCGTAAATTTAAGCCCTGAAGGCCAAGACAATACCAGTCTATGGGATGCAGTATCCATCAGAACAGATACTACACTTTGATCTTAGCCAAAAGGCCAAGTATTGATTTACTCCTCTCCAGGAATTAGGCACAAGGCCAGTTTTTATCCTACTCCCACAAGTAAGATGTGACCCAAGGTCGGGTCGGGAAAGTGGGGTTTTGAAAAACCAGCGCCCGAGAGGTGAGCACTCTGGCCATTCAAAAATTGTCTGGGCAGCCCAGTCGGCATTCCCCGGTAGGGGCGCCCCAGGCAGTAAGCAATAAACTTACTCCTCCCCAAAGAGGGGAGGCGAAGCCTGGGAGGGTGGACCTCCTAGAACTGCACAGGACAGACCCATAGACCGACGTAAATCAATTTCAGGAATATTTATTAATTGATGGCTAATACCTATTGTTATAATTTCACAAAAATCAGAGATATCTGAATTTTTACAAAGGGATTCCCTACCCTTTTTTTCCGATTTTGCATAAAATTACATTAAACTAAATATAACCTATATCCGGACCCATTACACCTAGCAGCTGTGTTCTAAAATACATAATGATCGGTTTAAGAGTGAATCCTATACATATAAACATATCTAACTTTATAAAGATAGAAATATTGATATTTTATTGTACAATATTAAAAGATTGAATGAATTTTAAGAGTAAAATGGTTTGGTTTGTCTATTTTACAACATATCTACTCCTTTTGAGTTATTCTATGTGGAAACAATACATAAAACGAACTTTTGAACACAATTTGATATTTTACTCATATCTGGGGAGGGGGTAGAAACATTGAACTTTGAAGGTTCATACTGTTCACAACACTTTTAGTGTGAAAAGGACTGTAATGTATGTAATAGTATTTGAACTTGGTATAGTCAATTACATAAGCTATGGCAGTATCCATTAAGCTAATTCCGAACCCTTTTGAAAGTAAAAGGTATTGTACAAATGCTAAATGTTCAAACATTGCACCAATATAGTTTCACTCAATAAAATAATTTATTTTACTAAACTAAGTTTAACTAGCAGTGCCCATATAAATTACATGGTTAATTAAAGAAAATAAGCTTTTTTTATCATTTTATTTACTTATTATATATTCCTTATTAATTTTTATTCAATATAATAACATAATACTTTCTCATTCATGTGCCTGTGTAACAAGAGGTTTATAGTGAAGCAAAGGTTGCACAAACTCAGATCACATTTCTCCTGATCCGGTATTGCTCAAGTCCAGTGGAAAAAAGAAATCGAAGATGATTGGAAACAATAACAAAGAAAGCAGAGAATGACTGGTGTTATTTCAGAGATTTTTTTGTAGACTATTTGCTCTACCAAGGCTTGAAAGTATTATTTACTCTAACTGGGATAGGGGATATATGGATTCATACCTTTCTCAAGGCTATTAGTGAAAATGATTCAGTAGTCTAGCAGAACATGTCATGTTACGATCACAGTCTGCGACGCTAACTTCTATACCATCATTTTTAGAGAGAGAGAGAGAGGGTGGTATAGTGAGCGAAAAGAGACTAATTTTTGATTTTGTCTTTATTTTATTATACTTAACTGGCTTTGCAAACTCACTTTTTCCTGATTCAAACAATCTAACATAAGCTCAATGGATGACCCAACGGGTCACATCTCTTTTATAGCATTTAAAGAACCCAATCCACCAACGATATTTAAAAACTTGTAAGCAAGAACACAAAATAGAAAATAGGATGAAACATACAAAAGATAAGAAAAAAACAAAAAACAATAAGCAGCCATAATAATGCACTTAATGCATTGGTTGTTAAAGCACACTTAAGCTTTTAAGCAAGTGTTTTCAAGATGCAAAGCCGTTCAACTGACACAAATATTGTGAGTGGCAAGAAGTCTTCAGTTTAGTAAGTCAAAGTTCAAGTATTGTTGTTAGTTTACTGGACTTAGCATTTGATGCATACACATCACACACATGTGATATACTGCCAAATATAGAATAGGTTTTTAAAAAAAAAAAGGAAAAAAGAAAAAAAAAACAGAAAAAGAAAACCAGAAATCTACACAGCAGACTACTTATAAGATACCCGTGCTTGCAAACTGTATCGATTATTATTGGAGTAGGCTCTGGATATATACCTTTTAGTTGCTTTCATAGTCGTTCTTAATATGTGGTATTTTATCAGAAAAAAAAAAAAAAAAAAGAAAAAAAAAAAAAATGAAAAAAAAAAAAAACCCCTCTGCAGGTGCAGGTCTTTGGCACTGAACCAAAAAATAAAAAATGGCAGAACAATGAAGAATCCCTTTAAATAAAAATATGTAGCAAAACATTTTGCAAAGAATAAAATAAATGATCGAACGTATTGGAAATGCGTCTTTTATAATAAATCTTATTCATCATTTCAATTTGGTTAAATCGTTTCAACTAGTTTTTACCATTTGGTGACTACTTCATTGAATTTATCAAGAAGAATGCCATCAGAAAAAAAACAAGAATAAACATTCTTAACATATGTGTGTAGCATGAGCCGGACTACGAATGAGACAGACGAGGACCTTCCATCTTTTGGTACCATGACTCACGCTAACAAGTAAAATAAGAAAAAAGTGTATGAAGCGAAGAAAGTAAAAACAGAATTAATAAAACATCTGTATATTTACAAAATTACAAGTTATGAAAGATTGTATGCATGAATTGTTCATTTGTGTGTTCAGATAATTTAATTTTTTTTCTTTACAAAATGAAGAAAAGCAATTAGTCACTGTAAGAAACAGGAATGTGAGTGACCAATGGCAAAAAAATCTGAAATCGAGATGAATTTCTCAACCTTGGACCCCCCCCCCCCCCCACACACACCAATTTCCTAACCTAGGGTGCC
Source organism: Sepiola atlantica (assembly GCA_963556195.1). Lineage (NCBI taxonomy): Eukaryota > Metazoa > Mollusca > Cephalopoda > Sepiida > Sepiolidae > Sepiola > Sepiola atlantica. The sequence goes on from OY744530.1 coordinate 69,405,118, forward strand.
CCAGGGTGTTCACTCATAATCGCCTAAGAAAAGGTAGAATCTCATTTGTTTTGGGTGGAGTGAGGTGATGTATACAAGGGTGTTAATCTATAATACCTTTATTTTTCATACTGAAAGTATCGACTGATATGTTTTAAAAGGAGGCAGGAAAACATTCATTATTAATGAAACAAAAGTCTTCTACCTCCCCATCACATGAATAATTTGAAGTATGACAAAATTACCATTTTCGGGAAAAGGGAGGCGAAGCAAGGTAAGACAAAACGTAGCAGAGAGAAGAAGAGAGAAAAAAAAACAGGAAAAGAGAAAGTAGATAAAGCGAGAGAGAAGACAGAGAAAGAAAAAGAAAATCAAGTCAAATTGGGGAAAATAAAGCGATTTGACCTTTTTTTATAAAAAAAAAAAAAAGAAAGCAGAATTCCGCCTTTTTCTAAATTACAAAAAGGCTAAATTCTGCAAAACATTGAAGAATTCACATCCCTGAAGAAGTGTATGCATATTTTCGCTTATTTTGTCAATGTGTGAGTATGTGTGACATCTATGTAAGAGAGTTGATAGCAGTTTCATTCTTCCCTAGTAGCTGGAGGACGTCTTCTTTATTTTATTAATGGGTCACCATTTATCAAGGCCCAGGGCCACTCAAGGATAAGGGTTAAAGAGATTGTCAGTTGGACAATGATTGCCACCACAAGAGGACCAGAAACAATGGGTGGAAAAGGCAGAAGATTATTAAGAGAAATTGATTAACCAAGAGGACATCGAAAGCGTGTTGACCGGCTTTCTTGGGTCGACTGCTTGTACTGAAACCTTTTATAGAAAATAAGAGGATCCTGAGAGCATGTTTGCTTTTGTCAGGAAGAGAAATCTTTAGTCCTTTTTATCATGTGACTTGTTACTTTATCATGTGACTTGTTACTTTCATAATTTCGTCTTAATCTGGTTAGAGTCTCTTTTTGTACAAGATAGCTGCAATTTTAAGGTGTGTCTTATTTGTTTGTGCTTGGTTCATATATATATATATATATATATATATATATATATATATATATATAACATAGTTCACCCCAAACAAAGCGAGCTGCAACTGTAGACGTAAGGAGCTACTGAGAATTAGGGTGAAGGTTTTGGGGTCATCTTAAATTGGGAGCTGTGCAGTGAGATGCTTGTTCACATTAGTTTTAAATTTCTGCATGTCGGTACAGTAGGGGAAACAGGAAGTAGGGAGGGAGTTCCAAAAGTTGGTGGTATGAGGAAATAAGCTATTGGAGTAGAAGGCTCTTCAGCATCTGGGGGCCTCCACAGTGAATGGATGGAATTTAGCTGATTGTCGGGTTGGCAAGCGGGCATCAAGGCAGTAAGTTCATCAGAGCACATTCCATTGAAGTACTTGTAAAACAAGTACAAGGATGCAACATTGCGGCGATGGTACAGGGGCTGGAGCTGAGTGGATAGTGAGGCGTCTATTAGATTAGAGAGTCTTTTTTGGACCTTGTCTAAGAGGGAGAGACTAGTGGATGGTGCATCAGCCCAGATGTGACAACAATACTCCATGCATGGGCGGATGGTGGCTTTGTAGAGATATAGGATACTGTCAGGTGTCAGAAGTTTTCTAGCACGGTAGAGGGAGCCCACCTTCTTTGCAGCAGCCTCGTCAATGTCTTCTATGCTACCTGTGAATGCTAATCCTATACGTCTATTCAATCTGTGTGTTTATTACTGAAAATGCTATTTCAAGTGTGACGAATGGACAAACAGTGCCTCTTTCAAAGATGCTTGGATGCATCTAAAAAATCTTTAAATACATCTTTGAAATTATATTTTAAACGAACATCAAATTTTCTCAATTAAAACTACTTAATAAAATAGGAAGCTAAAAATTCTACAACTTCGAGTGTTTGCTGTAATAAAGAAAACTTGTGTTTCTGGATTTTTGCGATTAGGATTGATAATTTGTTGTGAGTATTCAGACTACTATTCTCATTTTGATTGCTATGTTCGCAATGTTTCGGCCAATGTAAAATCCAACCTGAAAACATTTTTTTAACCAGTTATAGTAATAAGTGTTTGATGTTCATTGAAGAACAAATATAGAAATTTTGTTAATCACAACAGGTAAAATATGAAATCTGATTACATGATTTAGCACGATAATACATTGTGATCTACAGAGATAATGTCATCAACAAGGAAGTGAAGAACAGCATACAACAAGTAATTGAGTTCTATGTAAACATATTAGCCACAGTATAAAGAACAAACTGAAGTGGTACAGGGCATGTAACATGATTGACAGCGATTGCTGAAACAATCCTGAAATGCACAGTGCAAGGAGAGGCAGACATTGAATGAAATGGGAGGACAAAATATATTGAAATGGACAGGACTAAAGTTAGGAAGCACTGAGAGGTTGAAGCACAGAGAGGAACAGAAAGAACTAATTGCCAGGTCATCTGTGGTGTCAGCGACATTCATCCAGACTAGTAATTAAAACGCATCACATTCACTGATGTGATTAAGTGATATGCAGAGGTTTATTTTAAAATATTCAACTTTTATGAAAATTGTGACTCCTTATTTCAAACCTCTGCTTTTACACTGTAAAAACAAACAAACAAATGGATGCTATAAGTAAATAACGAAGAACATTCTTTTAATTTAAAGCAAATAGCATAACATAGGGATATTTTCCCTTCGGCAGAAACTTTGCCTAGTTTTCTAGAAATAAGATTATGGCTCCAGTTTTTCTTGATTGTTTTGAGGAAAATGGACGTGCGTTGTTGCACATGTGTAAGCTTAAGTTTGAACAAAATGCATTGTATGACTTATATGCAACTATAAATCTTCATAGGACTTTGAGAATCAACCAAAATTTGTGGACATAACTTTGGTGCTCATTTTGTTAATATTATGAAAAAATCTTATTTTGTCCTTGAAAATGTATATTCTGAATGTTTTAAAACAATTTTTATCAAATCTGATGTTATAACTTTAATTCACAAGTTTCTACGTCTATAAGATAACTTTTGCTTACCCAAACTTTCTTTTTTCTTAAGTGTTTCTGTGGGTCAATATGGAGTAATCAATACTTTTCCAATAAATAAATAAAGATTTTACTAGAAGTTTTTATGTTTCAATCAAAACTATTAGTTTAATGTTTAACAAAAAAATAGCTCAACAATTTCAATTTTTAAACAGACATCTCAATTCTATAAAAGGTTCATTACAATAAAAATAAAAAATAAAAATAAAATCTATTGGCATCATGCATGCTTCAAAGATTTTTGAAGATCTTTATTTTAAAAGAAGTTTATTTTCTGATAAAGGAGCTTGCGTTATGCTGATTTTTTTTCTCCCCTTTTTAAACCAAAATAATAAATCAAAAAGAAACCTGACATTAAAAACGGTTATTGAATTTTTATAGTCCAAAAAATTACAAAAAGCAACAACTATCAAAGAAGCTTTATTCTTTACAAAATCTCTAAGCAATTGATGTCGTGTCAAGATGCCAACATAAGGTCAAAATAGTCGATTTCCTATCTTATTCTTTTTCTTTACATATGGTGTTGCATAAAAGCGAGTACAAATTTTTAAGCGGTAACTTTTGACATTAACAGTATTTTTCTTTTCGTTCACTTCCCGACTAGCACAAATGTGAATGAACGCTTTTTGGCAAATGTTCAGTTGTATTTCCCAAGTGAATCATTCACTGTTGTGTGTTTGTTCATACATTAGCACTGACCTGTTTATAGCTGAACACAATAAGCAATGTCAGTTCAATTGAAACCGCTCTATCAAAACATGATTAATAAGATTAACACATTTCTTTACATGCAACCTCACACATCAAGTCGCATTTACATCAGTTAATTCTATAAGTAATTGCCGCTTGGAATTAATTAGTTTATTTGGTTTTGATTTCTCTGATTGCATTAATTAAAAGAACCATTTCTATTTGACATAGGAACTATTCAGTAGTAACAACATGTTAGCTATTTTGAATAACTCGATCAAAGAGAAATGACCACAATTTACCTGAAGTAGCTTTGACATAATAAATTTAAGTGACTTTCATTCGGAGATGAGACAAATTTGACAAAACGGCAATTGTAATTAAAAAAAAAATAAATATAAAAAAAAAAGAATTAAATAGTCAAAATTACATGCCCATATGCATATATGATATTTAAAATCAATTAGAAAAACATTTTGGGTTATCTAAAAATATTTATTATCAGCTTACAGAAACCATTAAAATTCAATATTTTATGGCAAAATAGATCTTAATATATGTATATATATATATTTTAAAACTTTGAAGTTACATTTCAAATCATATTCCAAAGTAAAGAGTTCGAATTGTGGCGTCCAAGTTTACAGCAGTGATACATATTTAGAATCGGCATGAAAGAATGACATTGTAAATTGTATTAAACAAACCTTTTCAATCTTTGGAGCTTAGAATTGACCAACTCTGCATAGGGTTAAGGCATAGATTACTAGTAGGTATCCCAAACCAACATGTTATTTTCGTTATATCCAAAGTTTAATGTGTTCACATAAATCTTTGCAAAACATAAACAATGGTACCACATTTATTTTGGTAGCTCAATTAGTCACTTTCAAAATCCGTTGGAAATTAGAAGATTTGCCATCATGTGTGCTATTGGTTCAAAATTAATCAGCATGGAAACAAGAATTATTGGATCAAACCCGTCTAAACACGGCAGCACAATTTTGGCTATTCATATAAATTCTATTTCAACAGCTAACACATTGAATCTTCTTAATACAATTCATTAATTAGCGATCAAGCTAGATGTTTCTTTCAATAGTGAATCAATAACAAAACTCAGATTTAGAATATAACTTAGTTTTTAGTTCAGGTAAATAACTGAAAACTGAAACTAATTTGAAAAATGTACAATTGTCAAACTAGAAAATAGAGTGTGCATAAGAAACCTCAACTCGTAGGTATAAAGTCGTCTGAAATAAAAATCTGATTGTTTTAAAAAATCCTGACCCTGACTCCTGCAAAATTGCCAACCTCTGTATCAAATGGTTACTATAAAAATACATAAGGTATTCACTACATTAAGCATATCAAACTCAGCATCCCATGAGGGCAATGGGGGTCAATTTGTGTTGCCATGAGGGCAGCACACGACTAATTAAAGTTGTTTAATAAAATCATTTCAAAATGTTTTTGTTACTTAGAAATATACAATATTTATACAAATGATTTTTATTTCAATCGTTCAATCAGACACTAAAAATTACATTACGTTTCATTTATATTTTAGGAAATCTTTCGAAATTTTACTTCACGGGGGTAAGAAAAACATGATGTTTTGACCACACCTTCTCTGCAGCTGTATCTGTATGTCTTTTTTGCTTTTCGATAAAATGTGATCAATATCGTTTTTAAGTGTAAAGAAACGTTCTGAACGAATGAAACGCACGTTTTTTCAGTGCACGACACACGTTTATGCAGCTTAAATTATAAACTGCAATTTTGGCTGTTAAATAACATTATCCTTTATGCAGGCCGCAAGTGTGCTTGCAAAGGGCCGCATGTTTGACATGTCTGCACGACATTTTAAGATCTTCTTAGTCTACTAGTACTCAAACTGTTTTATTAGTTGTAGATATTCAAAACGGAGCTAGATTTCCTCAAACACAGTATGAAGCAAAGTCAGTATATGATTATTTGTGCATGGACCTAGAAATACTTGAGAGTTATTGACCCTTAGTCAATGTCAAGACATCCTTCTAGGAGAAAGTTAACTCCATTATATAAAACCCACTGCTCTATTGAACCGGAT